>CM051038.1:16147757-16723757 GCA_027627225.1 Congeria kusceri
ATGAATGTAAAATGATTAAAACAACATCGAACCTGGTATTAATGTGAGTTGTTGAGATGGATCAAGTGTCAGAATAAGTTTTTAAGAGTAGTGTCTAAATGTAAATATTGTGTTGTAAAAAAAAAACAGTTAAAAATTAAGTTCAAAAATCAAAACGAGCAATTTGGCATAAGTTACAAAATTACTTTCTTACTGATGTAGAAGAACAAAATGTATTTTGGAAAAAGATTGGCAAAGCAGGTATTGCTTTAGACCGCTATAAATCTATTCATATGCACGTTTAGTAAGATGATGGACGTATATCTGAAGATGTAAAGGTTGTTCTTGAAAATGACAACATGATTTCAGAAATTTACTTAATGTTGAAAATAGCTACACTTCTGCTACAAACTCATCAAATGTGACAAATATTTAAACAATGAACAAGACGAAACATTAGTATCATTGAAATAGTATATGCTGTTAAAAATGGTAAAGAGTAAAGCAGACGACTTTGATTGTATCCCAGTATGAACATTGCAAAATGAAACTGCTGTTTTAATTTAATTTAGGCGTTTATGTATGTTGTCAAACATAACACATTCCTACTCTCAGGTCGAGAATTATCATTAATCCAATCCCATAATCAGGTTGTGAGGATTGAAGAAATCCCCTCTGTTATAGAGTACTAACATAAATACTGACAATGTACACATTATATACTAGTATTCTAAATGATCTAAATTGTTAAACGGAGTTTATGGAGAGGGCTCTAATAAGTTATCGTAATTTTCAGCCCAATCCAAGCATTATCTACTTTTTAAGATATATCATGTCAGTTTCGTGAATAAATATGTTTAAACTGAAAACTAAAACGGAGTTATGTCAATAAACCTATCGTGAAGAGCAAAATGGTTTGTTGCAAGAAGCGGAGCACAATGGATCATGCGTCTAATCTGACAAGTATTGTAGACACTCGTAGGAAAAATAGGGAGTAACGTTTCGTGTATTTATTGATGTTACTAAAGTATTCGACTAGATTAATATAAACCTACTTTGAAAACAACTATTACATGTGGGGATGTCTTCCAAATTGCTCTCACAGGTAAGATCAGTGTATCATTATATCTCTTTATGTGTACGTTAATGGTCATTACACTGACTGGTTTAGCATAAATACAGGTCTCCGACAAGTGTCTGCAATCCTGTTTAATTTGTATCTAAATGATTGAGATTTATTTGTTTAAAAGTTAGGAAAAATATTCACATAGACAATAAATGTATATGTATTTTGTGTATGCTGATAATATTGCATTAATTGCTGATGCTGACACGGATTTGCAATTTACGCTTTCAGCTCCTATACTTTGCGTACCTCTAATCGTTTGTTAACATTAACAGAAGCGCTGTCGTGCATGTTAGATCAAACTCAGTTCCATTCAAATTTTGTGTTTATGTCCGACACATCAGTTTAACAATATTCTGATAAATCACTTTTTTGTATCAATGCAGTATTACCGATTAGGTTTTTCTTGGCACTGATAAAATACACACCTAATGCAGCTATTTATGGTGACATGTGCTGGAAACCGATACGCTTCAAATTTAGTAATTAACATTTTGCATGCGATTGATAAAACTGGTTTTACTATATTAAACTTGTATGTTTGTATAGTGTTTACTGTATATATTATTATTTGTCATGCTATTAAAATAACGACACATTGTATTTGCTAATTACTATACATGTACGTTTATTTCATAATTGCATTTTGATTTGTGGTAATTTTCACATTAATTATTTGTCACAAACCCGCAAAAACAACGAGCAGAACATAAACAACACTTTGTGGCGAGTTTAGAAAAACAACGTTTCACTTCATGCAATGCTTATACCGCGCGACGGGTTTGCATCCTGTCAACAGGTTTGGCGGACCCCTCCTGTTGCATGCCGGGTAAGGAGTACAGTCTGGCTGTGAGGGGCTGTGTGGACGCTCGAAACACTTCCTGTTCTCTGGAGAGATGTCCCCTGGGATACATGGAAGGTGAACAATTAGAAAAAATACCAATGGGTTAAGCTAGTACAACTGGTTGACTACAGTAATGAACCGTTTATGGATTAATGACATATTTAATATAATAGGAGGGTCTTCAGCACACAGTTCTGTATTCTGTACTTGTATAATACTCAATAACAATAATTTAATTTCATGATAGAAAAAGTAAAGCAGGCTTGACATTATATGTCAACTTTTTTGCAACTATCAATAGCTACTGGAATCACTATCAAATATGTAATTAAATATCCTTTTACACTGGCACGTTTACGAAGATATTAAATGTAAAAAAAAAGACAATGCAACATCGTTTAACTAAATACATAATTCAGGCTTTTAAGATAAGGAACAATTTGATCAACATTCAAGTATTATAAACACAAAATAATACATTATTCTCCAACATATTTACCCATAATATTCTCGTTTTATATTAATGAACTATCACTATTTTATTGTTAATTAATGTTTTAGCAATATGTGTTATACTTAAGCGCATGCAATATTTATCAAATTTATATTCATTTTGATGATAAGCTGTCTATGCTTAATTCAAGAGAAAATGTTCTGTTTTGTTCTGTTCTGAACGCAGAATCGAATATATGTATATGCGTTTTAGCACACAGGAACAATACTCTAGCTGCTGTAGACATTATTTTGCAACCGAACGAAGATTCGTCATGTGCGTTTTGACATGCACTTCTTAGATTAGATTTCACAATAAAAAGTATTAAAGGCAGATGTAATTAAAAGTTTAAATCACTTAACGTTATTGCCAAACCTTAAACATTATGTTTATTCAAAGCTGTGTCAATAGTAAACATGTCGTTTGCATGAGTTCATCTTATATTGTGAGTTCCTTTCTTATTTCCAACGCAATACGACGAATAGGTCTTCTTTTGTATTTCTATTTCCTGATTGTGTGTTTGCAGAATTACATATAAATTTGCATCTTCAAATTTAGAGTGTCGCTTTGAAGCGATTCCCGGTGACGTCACAAAGTTTAAGTTCATGGACGCGTTCGGCGGCACTGTGATGTCATGTGGAGTGGGGACAGTGTTCAACAGCAGCGAGTGCCAGTGCGTCTTTGATAACCGACCCACAACCGCTTCGCCTGTTGGTCAGTGGAAATGTTCATTATGACCACATTGATAGCGTGGAACGATTGATGACATTAGTTACTAATATTTAGTTCATATACATGTATAAATTATTTATCTGTTTTAAGGATTTTGTAAATGGGGCGTATCGACTGTATTTCCGATAAATATAGAAATGTATTAAAAGAAGACATATTGCCATTGTTCACGAATATATTTTTCTAGTGCCAATAATATATTGATAGAATCATTGAGAAAAAAATACATACAACGCGTACATTTTTCCGATGCGTGGTTCCAGCTAGATTCGAACTCACGCCTACCAAATGGCGCATTCAAGGACTACTTTCTTGAGCTACACTACAGTGGTCAATAGTGCGCGTGCGCATAGCTGTACTCCGTGTACATTTCATTCATATCGATTTTACTTCCACTATTAATTTTCCTTCACGGTGACATCTTTGTTGCAATTATATGAAAAACTATTTAAATGTTTGTTTATAAAAACGAAACATATGTGTTAAACAATCATTGAACGACTACTTTATAAAATATAATTTAATTTTTGATGTTATACCGTTTTAGCCGTCGATACGCCCCTTTAAACGCCTAGGTTAAATGGTATGACTAGTACACAAGCTCTCCAGTGTGGCCATGTGTATTACTATGATTTACTAACGTCGCATTTGTCAAGAGATATACACGTATATCACAACTTTCGGAAGTCACATGTAAACATGTTCGTGTCTTATTATAAACAGATATCCCGACATCGTGACATCGAAAAATGTTTGTTTTCATTTTAATCTTAAATATAAGCAAGTGCAGATATATAGATATATGATGTGCCGCAAGATTTGAAAGTGTAGAAAAATCATTTGTTTTTAGAATTTTCAAACGTACTTATTAAATACCACTTGATACGTTCTTTGATTGATTTCTCAACAGTGGGGTGCACCATGGCCATACACTTTGTTCCCCCGAGCCTCAAGAACCGCGGGAGCGTCACGGCGGCCCTGCTGATGATTGGTGAACACGGGCAGGGCGAGAGCGGGGTAGGCAACATGACCAGCGTCCTCTGGGACGGCGGCGATGGAATAAACATTCCCTTTTATGGGTCCCAAGACCTGTGGAGGTTCTATCTCGAGGTGGGCTATTGGTCTTGCTTTTATAAATGAATTTGTTAATAATCGTTTGCAATGTCATCGCCTGCGACAACAATCGTCGATTTACTCGTCGTTCAACGCTCAACCTTTCAAATTTGTGCATTATTCAATCTTTTAAATTTGAGTTTGTCCTTTTTTCTTCATTTCAATCTTTCATCAGCACCGTCATTGTCCTCCTCCTCACCATTATCATCATCATCACCATCTTTATCGTCACCACTATGATCATCATGGTCAATAATGTTCATCATCATCATTAACATCATTCTTATAATTATAGTAATTGTCCTCATCATAAGCGTCAGAATCTTCATGCGTAATTCCGTCGATATAAAAACAACATGGATCATAATGAACGAGCTAGTCTCCTAAAACTTTAAAACATTTTTGAAGGTTCGTCTACGACCTACTACTGAACCTACTACTAAACAGGTGCTGGTGTCAAGCTGTCACTATACGGGTGAGTTTATGAATGACACTATAATTTATAGTTTTGTTCACAGCGAGAGATGAACACAATAATAAAGCAACTGTTTTCGTCGAAGCTAGAAGTTGCCAATATGTATCTGGAGACTGAAGTAATAAACAATGGCACCTTTGTGTCAGAAATTGTAAACGAAATGAATGTAAATGCAGCACAATTTCAATTACATTTTATTAAAAATTTTGAACCAAAAATATATGTTTATACTTTAATGTTTCAAAGTTATTTGGCTCTCCGCAACGTGTTAGATAGGTATTCAGATTTTGCTGTCACCTCTGAATTATTTGCAGATGGTGTTCCGGCTCTTGAAGTCACCTTCTCCAAAGCTCTTCCACCAAATACGGGCAATGTTATGAACGTCCTGGTCGCCGGAACCAACTTTGCTAATATTCCATACATTGTGAGTAAACATCCTACATAAATATACAATCTTTATTCCATCAGCTGCTTTTGTATAACAAAGCCTTCCTTTACTTTCTTTACAGCAGTTGTGCAGTCGCACCAAAATACTGTTGTGTTTTCTTATTCCATAAAGATATACTTATTGATTTAAATGTTGTTATCGCATTGTTCTTATATAAGTTACATTATTTGAACGCAAATATTTTATAATGTTTACCACTAGGTTTTCAACCTGTACCATCTTAACGACCTTTATATCGGCAATGCTCTCTATTGTAACAATAACGTTTTCCGCAAACGTAATATAACCTCACGTCTCTTTCACAGCTGAATAAAGACATGGTGCTCAAAGTTATCCATACTGTCGGCCAAGTCGGCGTGTTTGTATCACAAGCAGGGCAGGCGGACTTTGAGAGTATAGTTTCCATGTCCGGTAAGTTGTAGTGTGATCAGAAGCGAAATGAATGGCAATGTGTAGTACTCGTCACAGTAAGAACAACAATAAAATCACACATTTTCAGAATCAGCAGCAGCGACATAAACAGTAACATACATGTATTGCGTTAATGATGTCCACAATTTCAACACCATCATTGTGACGACCATGGTTTCTATTGCAGCTGTTTGTACTATCTTCTTTAAAACCACCATTATCCCATCGTACGTTAAACATTAAATCTATAACAAGCACCAACTATACGTATTATAACTAAACCCAAACAGCGGTGTTATGAATATCTTGTGCTCGATCTCTATGCGAGGAGCGTTCATGTAATTTTTGTAAATAAATATGTCAAGTACTGGTTCCCCTCACGAACGGGTTCGAGAGACTGAGTCTTTTGTTACAATTGATAAATGGTACCTATGTGTTCAAATAAAACCACTAAGCTATCTTCGTCAGCGCATACAGAAACAAACATCAAGATGGCCAACATTTTGTACCCCAAAATTGCCGATATAACCATGATGACTTTCATGCAAAACTCATACACCAAGTGTATACACGCCTCTTAATGCCACGTCATAATTCTTTACAGGTCCAGTCATCATAGACAGGGGAGGACTGAGGTTCGCCCACTGCCGCTACGAGGAAGGAGTCCAGAGCTTTGTAGGCTACATGCAGGAGGTCAGTGTCTGTTTAGGTATTGTTGTTGTTGGTGGTGGTTCTATTACAAACTACCTGATGTTCAACCGGAAACACGTGTTATTTTAAGTTGACTTTAAAGTTAAGCTGACTATTGAAACAAAAGTCTACTTACACATACACCTGTATAATAAATTATTTATTTAATAGATTTACTGGAGTTTGCTAAATTTCGAGATTGATACATTATAGAAACTGAGCCAATATAAAAGTCTGTCTTCTAAGCTATTTTCCTTTTAAAATTTAAAATGCCATTTAGCTGTTCAGTAAACAAGCAAAAAAGTGTTCACGCATTCACTGTATTTTAACTGGCTTAGTTAACTGATTTTGTCACAATTCTCGCGGTAATATCCCAACGTTATTCTTCCATCCACAGATAAAGTTCTCCAAATGTATCCCGGACACCGAGTTTGCCAGGTTTCCGAAGTAAAGGAGAGTGGTGTCACCGCAACAAGCAATACACTGGACACGGGGTCATGTTTGAAACGTTTAAGACGTTTAGAAACATATAAGCGGTTTCTCTTTGATTGTGATATGTTAATTCCAAAATGCAGACAAAACATAATGAACTTTAGCATAATACCAAATTATTTTGTATACATTGAAATGACAGTTGATGCACATGTACAAGGAAGTAATAGTATTGTCATAGTAGAAAATGTTTTTTATGATTTGTATTTGCTTATAAAAGAATTCAAGAAAAAAACTGCTGTTTCATGTTCTCTTTCACTTCCTTGATATTTACATGTATGTTACCCAAATAAAATGTCACTTAAATTACCTTAAAGTAAATGATGCTTTTTACACTAAATCACTTTAAACACAGTCTTTTACTCATTTTATTGGTCATATCACTGTCGCGATTTTGTTAATGTATGTTTTACGTTATTCTCTTTGTCGAATGCTATATCGATGGCCAACATGAAGTATTTGCTTGATAGCATCACACCTACTGATTTGTTGTGGAGAGAGAATAAATTGTTTAACAACAACAATATGTTGTTTTCACGGTTTAGTCACATGTGTCGTCTAAATTGTGCCAGATCATTTTAATTTTCTAAATAACCAGAGGTGTAACGATATACCGGTAAATCGTGGTATTGGCTCAAGCCATAATGTATCGCGATATTAAAATTGTATACCGGTCTTTAACGATATGTACTTTTTTTTATTTGTTTGCCATGTCTTTTTATTAAAACTATTGTTTTATTTTATTTTTATTGAGCTTATTTCCATTCTCCTCTTAAAAGAAATCCTTACTACCTCACTGTTTTGGTGATTTTGCATTTTCTATATCTATCGGCTCCTATATACTGTTTTTGAAACATAATTGTTGAATTGCTAATTAAGTCAAAACGCCGACAGCGTAGAAAGACTGTTGGCGAGAAAAGAAACTAAAAGCAATTATGGGAGTATTTTTATCATAAGGAAAATTTATTGTAAGTCACCTGTCTTTTATTTCATTTCTACAAAACAAATATAGAAACTCATAACTATACATTCTACTTAAATAAATTGGTATAAGCTGGTATTTCACCAAATTGAAGATGGAGATCTAGGTCACTTTCTTTTGTAAATTAAAACGTATATAAAGCGCGTCTAATTAAATGCTATTTATCTACGACATTCTCATGATTATTATTTTGCAATTCGTGGGAGGCAAATATTTTTTATATAAACTATTTAAACAAGACACTGTGTTTGATAAACACACATGCCCCCGGTTAGTGCTGGAAAGCCCATTTGAATTATTCTAAGTCCAAATAAGGTCAAGGTTAAGGTCAAAGTGAGGTTGTGTGATATGGGTTGATTCGATTGGTCATAAGCAACAACTGTGTAAGTATCCAAGTGTTGAAACAAGCGGTGTTGGTGCTAGACGAAATGGTAAAATCTAGTTAACCAAGAAACAGCCAATTTGAATTATTCTAAATGCAAATTAGGTCAAGTTCAAGGTCAAAATGAGGTTGAGTGATATGGATGGATAGGGACTGGTCATAAGCAACAACTGTGTAAGAATCCACGTGTTGCAGAAGCGGTGTTGGTGCTAAACGAAACGGTAAAATCTACTTAACTTTGTAACGGACGGACGGATGGACGGACGGACAATCACTATATGCCTCCCGCATCAAGATACCGGAGGCATAAAAAGCAAACATAGTTATATGCTTTCAACTCAATCTACAATGGGTTAAAAAAAAGTCGCTATATGTACTGAGTCAATACACTATTGTTAAACTTACGCAATAATATGTGATACGCAGTTAACCAGTAAACAGCACAAATAGACATGCTATCATACCTATGTTAATAGACATAACATGAATTCACTGGTACATGTAGTTGTGGACTTACTGGATTATTATTATTGTTTATTAGTGTTTAAGCCTGGTTTATTTCTTGTCATCTATTCATACAAAGAAGCATCGGTAGCCTGCAAAGTAAAGAAGTAGTTCCCTCATGACAGATTTCTGAATACAACTACTAAATCCAATTGGCTTGCGCCAACAGTTTAACAATATAATTTGTTAATATATTGATATGCATATTGAGAAAACTGTATCGGTTTATAATTAACTGACATATAGATTAATTTCTGATAGCTGACGGAATGTTTCTTTCTAATACAAAACTGTAAAATACAATTACAAAAATAACGACATTACGGAAAACTTGTTTAAATAAATGAATACAATTCTGACACTAAATGGTTAAATTTGACATCTGAGAGGCCAATCGGTACTGGAGCAATATTTATTAATATCCTTTTGTTATTCTCACCTTGTTGAAAATAAGTCGACTGTAAAGTTTGTGTGTTTGGAACGATTTTTCTATTAAGTAGGTGCATAACAAATATTTAATATTGATACTCTTAGAATTATATTTAATTTTATAAAATTATATTGAAATATTGAAACAATGCATTTCTTGGTGGAAAAATCAAATGGTAAAAATTTAGTATTTGAAGAATTGCTTGATTTTCAACTAAACGTGTTTATAAATACCAACCCAAGTGAAAGTTATGGTCTTTGTAAGTTTGTTGTGTTGTTCTGTTGGCCTTCAATTTTACAATGAGCAGTGTGTACACGTTATAATACAATTTTTTACACAATGTGTATACAAATACATACAGAAGTATGGACATATATAATGCATCTGATTGCATTTAAATATATTTCAAATATGATATTTAACACAAAATTGTTTTAATAGTGTTCGATATTATTAATTGAATAGATTCATATTTAAACATTTATACTATTATTGCGTTATTCAATTAATGCGTTTTTACGGTCATTATAGTGAAAAGGGTCGTATTATCCTTGCTTATTCGGACTTACCTTATGAACAAGAAAAACATCAAGGCAAAACCAAGGCAAGGATAGAATTCAATATTTTCTTTCAATACAACTGTTTAAGAATAGCTTTCAATATTTTCTTAACAGTCTAACTATATAACTATTGTACGCAGTAAATATTTGTACTCCACGTTTACAAACTAGATGTAGCTTTATACCATTTTGTACTGTCAATTTCATTTTAATAATACCGTAAATTGTTTTGTCTTGGCTTGAAAAACAGTTTTAATACTATAATACCTTTTCAGCACAGAACGTCACGTCTTCTGCAATTTAAACAAAACCGCAGTCATTTACAACAGCAATACAACACAATATGTAACTTAACATAAAATATACTTAAGTTCTTCATAAATATGAACTTGTTGCACAATATTTTTCAGATAAAATGATGGCAAAAATGTAGATGTAGATTGCTGATTTTAGAGTAGCATTGCGATCAATGGTATATTTATTCTTCTTAGAAGCAAACAAGCATTCAGTGTCGTTGACCAGAATTATTGTGCACTTTTCAGTAAAGTAACTCATACTTATTCACGCATAAGTGTATGCATTATTCATTCTTAATCGTTCTCTTGTAAAAAATGGCTAAGTTTATCATATGAGATAATTTGAAATATTCGCCTCAGAGTTTTATAAAACTTGTTTGACAACATTCATATGTCAGTTGTGGCGACATAACACTGCGCTTGTCTGTGTGAACTGTGTGGGAAGCATTACAGCATATCTCTCATACGCCAAGGAGTTTAACGTGGACTTTACCAAGGTGCTGTTGTACAAGGGATCTGTTTTTAACGCGGACTTTACCAAGGTGTTGTTGTACAAGGGATATTTTTTTAACGTGGAATTTACCAAGGTGCTGTTGTACAAAGGATCTGTTTTTAACGTGGACTTTACCAAGGTGCTGTTGTACAAGGGATATGTTTTTAACGGTACCTTTTTCATTAATAACATAGCATTTATTATTTATTTGAAACATGTCATTGTTAAAGAGCGTTCTTTTATAGTGCATCATTTTTATTAATTGCCAACTATAAAATATTTATTTCGGAAATGTTATTTTTTAAGCGTTATACAATTAGTTGTCGGTAGAAAACTTAACAGGTTCTGCAAAACATTGCAGAAAATGGTTAAGTATTGGCTAATGTGTGACTTAAGTCATGATTTGAAATGGGATTTGTATTTCTTATTATGACCTGTGGTGTGATTGATAAGTCAACGTACTTTTACTAGTGCTATTTTACGGCAAGATTATACAATTTATAAAACAACGTAATTTTTTATTGTTTCGCAGTTATATTGTTCATTATATATAATTATTTGCCATAAAAACACTGTATTTTTAATACTTTTGAAATGAAAGATGTTTAATAATTTAACGTGTTTAGTACTGAATGTTGGTACTTTTATTAAATGACCGAACGTTGCATTATAGGGCATTAAAATATCTCAATGCGTTCTCAAGTTATTGAGCGGAAACCGTTTGCTATTTTTAGCTACAGTGACCTTGACCCCACCCACCCAATATGCAATCCCAAGCAATGTCTCCATATAAGGTATGTATGTATAAAGTTTCATTAAAATATCTCAATGCGTTTTCTAGTTATTTAGCAGAAACCGTTTTTCTATTTTTAGTAACAGTGACCTTGACCCCACCCACGCCATATGCAATTCCAAGCGAGGTCTCTGTATATAGGTATCTATGTATTAAGTTTCATTAAAATATCTCAATGCGTTCTCAAGTTATTGAGCGGAAACCGTTTTTTTATTTATAGTAACAGTGACCTTGACCTTGATCCCACCCTCCCCATATGCAATCCCAAGTGAGGTCTTGATATAAGGTATTGATGTATTAAGTGGTATTAAAATATCTTAATTTGTTCTCAAGTTATTGAGCGAAAACCGTTTTTCTATTTTTAGTAACTGTGACCTTGACCTCACCCATCCCATATGCAATCCCTAGCGAGGTCTCGCTATAAGGTATCTATGTTTGCAGTTTCATTACAATAGCTTAATCCGTTGTCGAGTTAGAGAGTGCAAACGAAAGGTTGATAAACTGGCTTACCGAAAAACTTTAACCTGTCCATATATATATAGCTTATATGTAAAATGTATAAGTGTAAAAAGGCCCATAATTTTGACAAATTTCAAACTACAGTTATCAAAATTGGCCTATGAGTTTTTTTTTAATATAGGGAATAAGTGTATTAAGTTTGAATGAAATCCCTTAAGCCATTCCTGAGAAACCAGCTTACCGAAAAACTTTAACCTGTCCATATAGCTTATGTAAAATTTCTAAGTGTAAAAAGGCCCATAATTTTGACAAATTTCAAACTACAGTTACCAAACTTGGTGTATAGGTTCATTTTAATGTGGGGAATAAATGTTTAAAGTTTGAATGAGATCCCTAAAGCCATTCCTGAGAAACTAGCTTACCGAAAAACTTTAACCTAGCTCGGACGCCGACGCCGGTGCCGACATCAACCCCGACGCAGAAAAGTCGAGCTAAAAATGAATATTGACTGTTATTCATCTATGTTTACAAAAGGATCATCAGACAAAGATTTTTTTTTTTTGTTACTTTGTGCACCTGAACCTTACACAATGGTTGTGAAATGTGGTAAACATGTCTTTTTTGAAATATAATTTAGCACACATGAACGGATGAATGGTTTCATGTGCCATATTGAATCATCAACAAATACTTACAAAATGGTGTCTATAAGATGGATGGCCCATTGATGTTGTATTACGAATGGTTTCTAAATTTTATCATGAATTATTGATAATTACATGAAGTATTAATTAGTATTTGTAAGTATTGATCATCGTTTTGTTTAAAGAACAGAACAGAACAAACAGAACTTTATTTACATCTCAGGCAAACACTTATGCAACAAGAGGAACAATATACATTTGGTTATACAATAATCAGAGATAAAGAGTTTCACGGTATCAGACAAATAGTAACAAGTATATTCAAATTTTAATTGGTATATTTACATTAGTGGGGGCTTATTCAAAAATTAAAGTCAACATTAACAATCTATACATGTATATATGGTGACAAACTAATAGTATAAAGACTTATCAGACATTTCTCAACAATATATTTGCAAATTTGCTTAATTTATAAAGTTTATCCAAGTTGTCTAAAGACATGATGTACTAAATTGTGCTGTCTCTGCGCATGTGTCTCAAAGTCTCATTGACTCCATTTTTTTGTTTACTTCATGTATGTTCGTAGCAAAGTGGGTGCATTTAAAATGATAATGTTCTTCACGGCCAATGTAATTTTTATTACAAAAAATAGATTCTGTTTCTTTCTGGTGTTTTATTCCATCAACTAGTTTCTATTAGAAAGTGAGTGTTATTTGTGCGGAGCTTAAAAGCATGTACATACTTAGACTTAGGTTATGGTTTAAGGTCAAATTCACGAAATTGAATGAATACTAAAATCTGCTTAATTTGTATTGTTTCATCTCCGCATGCCACTGCTCAATGTCTTGGTTAATTAGCACGAACAGACACTTTATGTACGGCGTAGTTTGCTCTTGCGTGCATTGGATTTATCTGTAATATTTAGTATTTGTTTTATTTTTGAGACCCATTTAAATTAATGAGAAATATTATTGGCAATTATATTATACTTTTGTTCGAAACTTTATTATCAATACTAAACAGTGCTCTACTCCAAACGTCTGTCGTTTTATAGTAAATATTAATAGAGAGCGGATATCTCCCGAGTTCACCATAACGGATGTATTATTACTTTTACGTGACATTGTATATTTGTCGAGAAATTGTCGATGCACAGCCGTATGTTAGTACTAATTTAAAAGTGTGATCAACTAGTTTTAATGTCCTATATGCAGATCTGATTTAATTGACCGAACATAACGTAAATTCATTGCCTTTATAGCTTTGTCGACGTTGTTTTAAAGCAAGCTTGGAAATGAACCGCTACCTGAAATTATGACGGCAAGTAATTTCTATTTCGTTTCTGCCAATGTCGAATATCAAACGCGCGATATTTCTTGCTCCAAATATTTTTTTTTTTTTTATCAACGTCGAACCTTTGCTTTGTTTGTGTAATCTTTATGTCTTCTTTGATACCTTTGATACCATAGTAGTTCTTACACAAACCTATAACAAATGCAGATAAATCAGTCACTCTTTGTTGTATCTAAATGTGATGCAACACATAAAGCTATATTGAATATATTGAACATAGAAACAAAAATCAAATGTTGAATGTGTTCGTATTCACAGTTGATGATGTAAATTAAGGTGGTAACGTATTTATTCAGACTGATTCAGAGACATATATCTACTCTTTTCTCAGATGTTTATTTGTTTAACTGATTTGATTATGAATACATTAATGTTGTCGTTTTTCATTTGCCCCGCACTGCAACAATGATCATAAACACTGCGAAACTGCAAACTGTTGCAAGACTGAAGAAACACAATGCCATCCAATCTACCACGAAGCTTATTTTCTTCCAAGTGATCTGTTCTTCTTCAACTAGTTCTGAGAGTCGTTTCTCAACAGGAATGTCATTTTGATCTTCAGAGATAGTTTTCACCGTTTGTATTCTGGTCGGCTTGGAGGTTTTCCTAAATGATCGTCTCATTTCCAAAGGTTCTGTTTTCCGAGTTCGACAAACGGCGCATGTCCATACACGGTAAATCACAGTCAGCCATTTTGGGACGGGGATTTCCGGATCCTTGCTGTAGACACGGAGATTGAGAATGGTTACCACGGCAATCGCGGAACTGATTATCATATCGGTCATGAGTTTGTAGGAAATTATTGGAACAGGCTTTGAACTCCTGGGTAGCATGCCGCTAACTATCGTCATGAAGACCGCGATAGAAAGCAGAACTGTAATGCAGTAAGATACTCGCTCCCCTGATTCCGGAACTAGCAAAAACACCAGCAAGTTCAAGACGCTCAGGAAAAGAATGGGAAGAACCACATTCACTATAACATATGCCGGCTTTCTTTTGAGTTCGAAACCAAAATTTACCTGCCAACAACACCCGAATTTATTGGATGCGGCTGAGGTATTGACAACGTCCCACATCGGGTGCTCCGTATACAAAGACCGATCTACGTTCTGCGACTCCGGCATGACGTGTATTTCATTAAACTCGTATCCTATGGCGCTATATGATATGACGCACGTCTGTGTATCGAACGGGTATAGCTCGACGTCAACAGAGCAAGCTGATTTTACCAGCTTCACTGGAATCCAAACAGCTGTTCCAAAGAAATAATACCGGATGCGATTCCACGGCGCTCCTAGGCTCTCAACGTCATCTGATGGAGAGGTCAGGATAAGTTCGGGTACCCAGACATCACTGTATGATGTCACCACTTGATAAGCACCGCCATAACGCTCCGGGTTCCACACCATGCTTTCATCAGTCCAGCTAATGCCAAAACCAGCGACAATAGAAAACACTTCGGTGACTTCATCGAATTCCTGGATAGACTTGATGTATAACTGGACCGTGACGTTGACAATATCTTCTTGTGTCCGTAAAGGTCGAACGTTTTTGTTGTAATCCGTAAGCAGATCGCGTAACAACGTCTTGGTGTCGTTTAACGTAACGCCGGAGACGTCACATATAAAAGTCAACCAAAGAAACGCAATAAGTAAAACATGGTCCCGCATTTTACGTTATTAGTGTGCTTGAATCCTATTTAATATATGTAAAACATGTAATTAAAATTATGTTTGTTGTCACTTCTTTCTACAGCTACTTTACACTTATATAATCCAGTTACACCGTCTATTTCCGCATTCGAAACATCATACTAGTAGTAGTTCTCAAGTTCAATGAGTTAGAAATATCAATTGATTGAATGTCTGATTTAAACTAACTAAAAGCATTTGTCCAGCATTGTGCGGTGTACTGTATGTAACATAACACAAGCGTTAGTACACAATTCAAACTATTTACATGCAAATCAAAAAACAGCTTAATTTGTACGTCGGGTTAACTATTTCAATGTGTATTAAAGAATAAAATACGTCTGTGATCATTTGAACTGTCGTTACGCGATAATTATCATTATTCATTATTTCAATGGCTTGTTATTTCATACGCGCGTTAATGAATATCTTGTCGATCAAATTGGCGAACCCTATTAGGCAGTTATTTACTCTTGGGAGGCGAACAATACTAAATCTAGAATACATATGTTAAGCCGTTCGTTTATACTTAGAGGATTTTCTTTGAACTAAGGACAACAAGTTAAATTACTGTAATACATGTACCTCAAATAAGGGGCACTGTGGTGAAACACCGCCTTCCTACCAATGGGCGATTTACAGACATTTGATGAATACAGAGAGAGACATTTCTTTTCCACAGTGGGACGTTAACAAGTTGATTTTTGGTTAGACAGCAAGTTCGTTTATGATACTGATCAATATTTAGTTAATGTACATATTGAAAGAACTATTTATTAAATGAATAAAACATGGGATGTTAATGAAATGTTTTCAACATGATTGCAATAACGAAAGAAATAATATATTGTAATAATAAAACTAGTCGATGAAAAAGGTGAAAATCCATCGAACTTGCAAAATATATAAATTGTCCGACCTGAACAGGTTCCATCCGTATGAGGAACATTAAAGAAACGTTCGTCGGATTGACACACTTAAACTGAAGTCTTGTCTGACGTTTAATATTAAGAAAAAATCACATTCACGAAAAACCTAGCGCAAGAAAAATCGTGCGTCAGTTTACTGAATAAAGTAGTTGATGAACTCTTTTCTGACGATTAATATTAAGAAAAAATCACATTTACGAAAAACCTAGCGCAAGAAAAATCGTGCGTCAGTTTACTGAATAAATTAGTTGATGAACATAGAAACCCTATCGATTTCACAAGGTTTTTCTGCTGTTGATAGTGAATGAGTCATGTATATTTGCTATTTTCATTGCCGATGTCAATTATGGTTGCAGTAATAACAATAAAGAACTACACAAAATCTCGTGTAAATCATGAACGACAGCATCTCAATACATACTCGTACAAGTCAGTGACTTCGCAAGCACTCTTCAATGTAATTTCGTAATCACAAAGACTCACATAGTGCGAGTATATTGATTCTAATATGAAGATGCCTATTGGTAAATGATCAGTCCTCTAGACACGACGGCATGGTAAGGCCTTAAGGATCGCCTAATTTCGAAACAGGGTTGATATTTTAGGATTAGTTACGTTGTGTGATGTACGTGTATGTTCATAAACACAATTTTCTCAAATACACATTTTCATACCAGCGCGGTGCCCGTTGCTGAGTCCAATATGTTGATAACTGTCATGCAGTGTGCAGTTCCGCTCAGCAATATTAAAACTAAACCCCCGACAAGAACGGTCTCGCGCGCAATTGGAGGAACATTCGATAGTACTTCGCAGCAGTACTCTTTTGAAAGCCCTGCCATTGATCTTGTGTTTTGTTATTATCTTCAATTTGAAGTCGTTCGAACAAATGTCAGGGGCGGACGTTGCTGTTTTCTACTTCCTCAGTTATCGTGTTTGTTGCACCAGTCACCGATGTCATCAGTGAATGTGTCGGTTGTCCTTTAGCTCCCGTTGTGGACAGAACGGTCGGGCCATGCAGGCGATGTGATGTACTTGTTGCGTATATCTCCACTGAACTCAGAGTTGACTCAGCGTCATCTATTGGTAAACTGGTTTGGTAGTTAGTTTGTAACGTGACTTCGGCACTTGATTTGAACGTGTGTTCTTCTGATGGAAGGATAAATATTCCACTAGTTTGTAAAGTTCTTTGTGAACTAGACGTTGCTCCATCGACTATAGGGGTAGTGACGATAACTTCTGTGGCGGGTGGCTGTAAACTAGTTATTGATACGGCGACCTGTTGAGAATTCATCGTATTGTAAGCCTGTGATGACTTTATGGTATTGTAGTCGGTAAATGCGTTTGTCCGTAAACCGGAAAATGACGTTGACGTTATTGGAAACAATTTCGTATGGTTGTCGGTTTCAACAGTTCTAAGAGAACACGAATGCACCGTGATAGATGACGTTGTGCTATCTACGCTACCTGCAACTGAAGGTTGTAATGTAGAACTTACGTCTGCTGTTTTTGAAGAAGCAGATGTTTTGACGTCAGTATTTGTGGAAGTAGATAATGCTGATATGTGTCTCGTATCTTCTACCCCTCCCAAAGAAGCTTTTGCAATAGCATCTGTATTCAATATGTAGGTAGAGTCTTGCTTTCCTGACGATTTGGCTGTGTGGTGACTTTCTGTAGTGGCCTGCTGTACAGAAGTGTACAGATATGTTTCGTACGACGTCCAGGCATCGATGTCAGATTCAGTGGTCATCAGAACTTCGGGATTTTCGTCTGGTGTTGTGATAGGTTCTGAAATAGTAATTGTTTATTTTCAACAAGTATGCATCTGGACACAAACAGCTTAATCATACTGTCTAACTACGCATACAGCGAATTTCACCCACAGCCAAACATATATCGCATAGTTTCGTTATCATTAGTATCGTATGCATATAAAACATATTTGTTTCTTGAATTGTCACGTTGTACTGATGTACTGTTTAAATATATTTGTCGGTAGACCATATATGAAGTGTAAGCATACCAACATTGTGCATGTATTTAAGGCAGTAGCAAATTCCAGTGGAATGGATTACCATAACCACAGAATCCGTTAAACACGGGAATCCTGCCACACTCGACGACGTCAATAACTCCCATTTCCAGTATGGATCTTCTGTGAAGCACCATGGGGCGCCCTTAATTCCGTCAGGGTCCCGACAGAAGGCGTCGGCCAGAAACAGGGAGAAATCCGGAAACATTGTGGCGTCTCTAAATCTGGAAGTATATATAGAACTAAGTACATATACTACTATGACTACTACGACTACTACGACTACTACGACGGCGGCGGCGGCGGCTGCTGCTGCTGCTACTACTGCTGCTGCTACTGCTACTGCTGCTGCTACTGCTACTGCTACTGCTACTACTACTGCTGTTGTTGCTTTGCTGCTACTGCTACAATAACAACAACTACTACCTCTACTACTACTACTACTACTACTACAACAACAATAACAACAACAACTACTACTACTATAACTACTACTACTACTACAAAAAAACAACAACAAAACAAACAAATACTACTACTACTACTACTGCTGCTGCTGCTGCTACTGCTACTGCTACTGCTACTACTACTACTACTACTACTACTACTACTACTATTACTATTACTACTACTACTATAACTACTGCTACAACTACTACTACAACTACTACTAGTAGTACCACTAATAATAATTATACATCTACTACGCTACTACTGCTACTGCTACTACTACTACTACTACTACTACTGCTACTACTGCTCGCACTACTACTACTACTACTAGTAATAATAATAATAATAATAGTACTGCTACTAGTACTGCTTCTACTACTACTACTACTAATACTACTACTACTACTACTACTACTGCTACTACTACTACTACTACTAATAATAATAATATATCAAATAATGTAATACTGGAAAAGTAAGTTGTACTTATAAAACAATCTCTATCGGTATGCGCACGTGACTACGACCTCTGACCTGTGCCTGTTGGGTTCCTGCGCGTCCCATCTCCGACAAGGTCGACCGCTCACCGTGCACGTGCGTAGTCCCCGGTACTCGCGTGAACTGCATACGTGATAGCACTCGGACACTGGAAACACGCGAGGATGGATTTAAACACTTTAATAAATGTTATTACATATCTACTTCTTTGTTCCATTCGGGTCCATATTTTTCGGAACGACCTGTGACAACAATACAATCCTCGTGCGCGAGTCTGTCTTTTTGCACGTGGTCGAGTCTTTCCAAATTGATATCAGACCCGTCCATGTGCAAAAATATAGACCCGTGCACGAGGATTGTTTTGTTCACATAAAGACTTGTCCACGATAAGCATGTGTACATTCATTATGTAGTTTTATAAAATACATACATGTACACGTTTATTTTTTGGACTTTCTGCATAATATATGTTATTTCAACTGCATGTATAAAATACAAAATATATATTGTATGTAAAGGCAGAAAACAATTTCGTTATGAATATAATGACTTTTAACAGATTGGTTTTTTATTTGTACGACACAATATATGATTTTCTATAAAAAAAATTAATGCAACGTATATCATTTTATTATTGTATCCTAGAAAAAAAACATTCGCTAAACTATACCACGCATTTCAGCTTCTTATTTAGTGATACCTTTTTAACTAATTTTTTGTTGAAAAATGTACCAACTATTTATATACATGTATATACATTATACATCGAATATTAAAAATACAAATAAATACAAATCAGTTTCAGCGTTAATTGTTTAATTTATAAAGAAATGTCTTTTTGTTTATGGACAACTGTGGTTTTTGTTTTCAATAAACGATTAGATATGACATTCTGTTCGATTGCGAGTTGCTTTCGGCTAATAAACAACGATTAACAGGTCCGATGCGAAGGAATTTACCACAAGTGCTTTAGCATCAGCACGACAAATCGTTCTGTATTTATAGATAAACGATGACAATACAACAAAAAATACGATTCTATGACCCGAAAACAAATTCTGCCATTACAATGTGAATTATATTTTACAGTCTTGGAACATTTATTTCTGTGCGTGTTACGTTATAAATTTCATGCCAGTATTAAGGAGTTAAACTGAGAAAAAGTACCTGCTAACATGGTAGAAAGAACCATCTGATAGACACCTTCCGCGCTCTCGGTTATCACATGCTGCCCGTGGACAGGTCTTTCCTACGCAGAAATACCTCCTACTCGATCAACATCCTATACATAATCACGGGGATAACTCCTCAAGATTCGACCGCAATCTCTGCGTAGAGATTTAACTTTATCCGAGCATAGCTCATTAAATCCCTGCCAACATGAAGTTCCACGTGACCATAGGCAAACACTAGGCGCGAAATAAACTCGTGGACAAGCACGTGATAAAATCGTAGAGCGGAAAATCCTTGCGTTGTTATGTTTACTTTTTTTTTTGTTCTCCATTTTTAGTTATATATATATATATCTGGACCAGTAATGCAATATGTCTGTGTCATTGTGGTACACTGTTGTAAAAAAATTAATCTCCAATCTCCTTATAATCGTCTCCCCTGAAAACTTCAAAAATCTGTAAGTTTTTAACTCTTGGTGGCACAAACTCCTCGCAATGGTTACTTCCTTTTTTGTACTCTTCAGTTACCACTGCCACCAAGAGTTACAACCTCTTAAATCCCTGCCGGCATGTGCTTGTCCGCGATTTGTGGAAATGTGCTTATTATGGATTACCTTCCCCTGTCACTATGTTATAGTTGTTTACAAACTCCTCGCAGTGGTTACTTCTCCATTGGTACTCTTCTCAGTTACCACTGCAACCACGAGTTAAAAACTTATAACAATGACACACACATGTTGCATTATTGGTCCAGGTATATATATTAAGAGTTAAATAGAAAAACAAAAGTTGTCCACGTTTTTATAATGTGCTTGTCCACGATTTCATTTCGCGACAAGTGTTTGCCTATGGTCACGTGGAACTTCGTACCGGCAGGGATTTAAACCAGCTATGCCGGGACACAGTTAAATCTCTGCGCGGAGGTTGGGTTGTTTACTGTTTTGATACGTACGGCCGGGTACCAGACTAATGCGTGCTTCTTAAGTTATTGTACAATTCTAGAATTACTCAACCACAACACATTGACCAGTGTATTCAGGAGGCACCGATCTCGTGTTTGAGCACGAAAACTGTTCAAGCCCTCGGCACTCAACTTAATCCACTATGTTCAAGCATCTAAATACTAAAACATTCATTTTACATATGCACTCATCGAAACATTTGAATCACCTATTGAAAATACAATTTGATTAAACGTCACATCGTTTCGTTATCTTAGAGAGAGTAACAGAAAAAAATACTTATGTGACTGAAACAATGCATGTTTGTCTTAACATTACTATGATAATCATGTCACTAACTAGGAAATGGTTCAGTATAAAAAATAAACATAGTCTATGGACCTTCAAGCACTAGACTGTACTGACGTGCGCACGAGATGGATGGTTCGGACCACGTGCCGTTCTCCATGCACACCTCCACGGGGCAATACTTGATCAGCGCTCGCCGCTGGTCTGGGGGGACAAACCGGTTTTATTTATTAAAGTTGAGCGATTAAAATAAGATTTCTTCTGAGTACGTTTAAAGTCGCCATTGATAATATTAATTATAGGTTGATCAGGTTAGACTCCTTACAAACACGAAATTAATACAAAAATTTGGATCTTAATTGTTTATTAACCTGATAATGTTTGCTCGTGTATACTGTAATGCGTTGTCCTTGGACAGTTGAAGGTACGGTATATATGGGATTTATAACCTTGCCTACCTCAAATTTCGACAAGCACCGGTATAGGAATGTTTTTACCCGACATTTCTTCTTTTTTGAGCAATCAAAATAACGAAAACATAGAGCTGGTAATGATTGTAACATAAAAACAGCTGACCGCGAAATTAAATATTTCTTACATACCATGTAAAGTGTTAATTATTCCATACACACTATACACAATTAAAATTCTATGTTTTACAACGGCACGCATTCTTGTAGTTTATGGTAATATAGCCGAGCGCACGCATATATGTTCGCACAGACAAATGAAGCTTTCTTAAGAAACCATCCGACGTCCAGACCACAGTTGCTATCCATGGGACAGCGTCCTTTAATGCTTTCATTCCGCGTTGAAACAAGATTTAATCATCATAAAACTTTGAATTAAAAGAGTTCTCACTGCAGTCGAGAAGGTGATCTTGTTGCCATACTTGTTGGTTTATGTTATCTACTTCATGAAGTTTTCTAAATTCTTCTTTTGGTTATTACATGACCGTTTTTATTAGTACATACTATTCATCAATGATGTTCAAAGTCTATGTCAAAGAGTGTATTTTCAGCATAAAGGATTGCTAGTTATATTCTAGAGCATTCTCATTTTTTTTTCAAGAAATATGCTCAGAATGCACATGACCTTACAGGGAGTATTGAGTTGCAATTTCAAAGACAATGTTACTTTTGAATGCAAGCGCCAGGGCCGGTATTCACAAAGCTCCTAAGGAATATCTTAACTTAAGGTGAACTTAAGTAACATTTTCATAATTTATCAAAATTTCTGTGTAAAATCCAATGACATATGTTTACAAGATGTTAAAATATGAAAGAAAGCAATATTTACTAGTATGGACCATCCAAATGTATAGAGACCTGTACATGAAACAGCCACAGACTGGAGTTTTGTGAAAATTAAGAAATGTATTGAAGTTTTCCCTAAGGAGCAATGTGAATACGGGCCCAGAACAATAGCTTGCGAGTGAGTCGCAAAGGGAGGTAACACGCGTTGAACATCTGAACGCTGCACAGTTATGTGCCTCTTGTTAAATCGGCAATAATATGTATAACATGATGTTTTATCAAATATTCGAACATGACACACGGAGAGTTTTCTGTAGAACAAAATTCACCGTTGTTAAATTACCAATGAACAACCCGAAAAAATAGTTCCGAAACTGTAAAATATAGTTCGCATTGGAATTGCAGAAAATGTTGTCAGGTCTTGCTAGAATCGAAATAATTTTCGCATTATCGTTTATCGGCTAATAAACGCCGATTTTTCGTTCTGATGCGGCATATTAAACTACTTGGGCGAACGCCCCTGTCGTTTAAATCGTATGCATCAGAACTCCATATCGTTGTTTATTAGCCGATAAACAACTCTAAGTAGAATATGATATCGAATAATTTAGAATCACCGATATTTAGCCTAAAATTCATGACTAATATCAATAATGGTACGGCAACAATGGCACAAATTTTGTTATCAAAAAATGTGTTATTGCTCTTTTTTGTTTTAGTAAAACAAACAGGTCCTCTAAAGATATTATGCTTTGCTTCTTTTTAAACTTCTGTGCTGAATACATTTAAGCTAAACATGAACATGAAAAGGCATTGCATCATCTATATCGATGATGTACAGATAATCTACAATATGCCGCAGAGTTCGACATGACCCTCCGTATGATGACAACAAAAAAATAGAACTTATCAGCTTATTAGTTAAATTGTGAACACGTAATTACACTAGAAACTTTAAAGTTGTATTGTGTGTTATGAATTTTTAATATATTACTTTTGATGACGTTTATAGTACGTCACTGTATGTGTTTGGTGAATTTATGCCCACTGGTTTTCACGACTGTTTTCGAGTCTTGTCCTCAACGTTTAGTTTACCTTGCTCATGTGACGTTGATGACTGGGATTTCGTAATACTGATATTCAATAAAATTGTCAACAGAAGTTATCAGAAATAGACAGTAGCCATTTCACTGGTCAATTTAGCTCCCAATTATACTGGCCATTATTTCTAAATGCCCTAATGACCCGATGGTTTATTTTACAAATTTGACGTTCACCGAAGAACGGACACGCCAGCTTAAATAAAATCTGCCAATATTCTTGGATGATAAACTTCGTGCACATTATCTACGCCTCCAATAGAGTATCGTTGGACTAGAGATAAGGAAATTAGTTCCGTTTGTTTTACGACTTTGATGGGTTACTTCGGTAGCCAATTTTACGACGTATTACGTTACTGTGACATATTCATTTCTCCGATGGCTTAAATGACTTGTAATGTTTGGCAGATATTATGTAGGCGCCATATTGCACGAGTTAACGAGCGTTTCCACGTGATGGCAACAGTGCCGTAAACAGGTCGTAAATTCCGGACATGTTGACTGGGTAACTAAGATTGTGAGAATACTCGTTTTGTCAAGCTCGCATGGTTTGAATAACACCAAACAACTGAAGCTTTATAGTAAAACTAGTAAGCGCTCGTTTGCAGTAATTTACTATTCCATTTCCATATAGCAAATTTCGTGCACATTATCTACGCCTCCAATAGAGTATAAAAATGGGGAAAAAATGGGGAAAAAATATAATATATAAATATATAATATAAAAATATATATATATAATATATAAATAAAAATATAAAATATAAATATAAAAAATGGGGGAAAACACGCGATGTTTTGTGAATACAGCCGTGACTGTTGCTTCTATCAAATGACATATTGGGGGGGGGGGGGATTTCACAGATTTTCGCAGTGAGAAATAATGTTCTAAAACTGACTGTTTCCTGTTCTTTTCTACATTTATTGTTTTATTTCAATGTTTGCGAAACCGTCCCTTTGAATATGTTTTGATGCATTATAATATATCAGATATTTTTTCGACCGCAAATGGTCAAACAATAGACATATAGATAGGTACATGCATTTAGATGGCGAAAGAGTCACGTTCTGTAGAAGAATACAAAATACACACAACGAGACCTGGAAATCCTATCTCGACCTAATGGACCCTTTTCAAAATGCCTTGTACATTACATCCCGTTCTGCCGGGCCCGTGTTATATGTTTTCCAGACGAGCTATTTACAAACCCGCCAGTGTATTGTGAGAACTGATGGGATTCGCGCATGTCATTTCACGCTCCCTGGATACCTGCATTCTACATGCATTCTAAAAGACGCCACGCGGTGTTTTCAGTCGTGCTTAGGGTTTCTCGTTTATTTTGTGGTGAACGGTTTTTAAAATAACTGCAGTCTGACTCTTCATGATTAACAGTGCGAGAATTTTCATTACTTCAAGTGCGTACACGATTTTTCGCATGTAAATCTACAACGATAATTATATCATGACAAAAGAAGAGTTTTAAATAAGCGAAAAAGAAACACAATTATTTTTAAATGAACAACTCGAAAAAGTAGTTCCGAACAATGGAAATATTGTTTGCATTATAACTACAGAACATGTAGTCAGGTCATGTTAGAATCGAAATAATTTTCGCGTTATCGTTGTTTATATGTAAATAAACAACGACTTTTCGTTATGATGCGTGTATATTAAACAACTCGGGCTAACGCCCTCGTGGTTTAATTCCTACGCATCAGAACTCAAAATCGTTGTTTATTTCAGGATAAACAGCTCAAAATCGACAAAAATTTCTTAATCAAACATGAAATCAGATACGACAGGACACATGAACATTGCTCATAGGAAACGGTAATTATTATTCGACAGAGGCATTCAATTTAGCTTATTATACACGTATTAAATTTTTTGATTGTGTAGTCAAAATTATTTTGGATAAAATAACACGCTTTATACTAATGCGCGGTCTTTACCGATGTTGTTCTATTTTATATAGACATTTATGATTAACAACTGTATTTAGCAGTTGTGCGTTTTTATTTACACCCGCTCTTTTCTTGAATGAAAATACCCATTTCAGTCAAAAATAATAAATGTAACAGTACATAAATGCTATAAATGTAAACCGGCTATTTATGCAATACACGTGCATAACATGCTATAGACATATGATTTGCATTGAATATTCGCTAAAACATTCTACTAGCATTCATTTTCCATTGCATTGTTCATTGCAAAGCGGAACACTAAATGATCACTCTAACAATAATAGTCGCAAGTTTAACGGCACAAATTTCGGTCCTTACAGTCTTTATTTTAAGACGAAATTGTATTGTATTTAGTTTACAAGGTTGTATTGTTGTTTTCGTTTTTATTCGGCCATACAAATTTGATTCTATGTTTAGCGTCCCCATGATTTTTCGAAACCTACTAACCACTCAGGAAAAAACAAACAACAACTCGATAAAAAAAAACATTTTTTCCACAACTTATTCATGGCAGTACTACCAGCTAAAGCAAATGTTTACTTGCAAAATTGGTATATACCATCTTCATAATATAATACAGTATTTGAACTGTGTAAATTGACTGATTGCATGCTACGTTTTACAAATATTAGTAAAAACACTCTTGTTCTTATTTTTTCCATATTATATACACTTTCCACTCGTTTGTTGTTTTTTTCGTTCAAGCCTCCGAAAACCTACCAGGATATCAAATAAGCGATACATTATCTATCTACAGGTACCCTAACTTTCGAAAAAAAGTCGTCAGTTAAACGTATAAATACAGAAATTATAACAAAACCACTCAAATCAGCGGAAAACGGTATATTTTATTCATTAAAAAATATAATTATGTTAGCATTGTTTTTTTCAGATCAAACTTGTGTAAGCAAAGTCCAATCTTCGACCATGAAAATGCAGTCTTGCTTGGTTCAGTAACATACAGAACAGAACAGAACAGGATTTTATTACACATAAACTTTACAGTTTCTAGTGTTAAACAAAATGATAATACAAAATACATGAATATAGTAAGTCGTTGTTTTTCTTACAGATAAATAATAAATTGGTAATGGATGAACTATACAGATATTTTAGACAAACATGATAACAGAGTATCTGGCTATATATGTAACTGCTTTAATATGTCGTTGTATCCATAAAATAAATCAATATCTATGTAAAGAATAAAAAATAATACCATTTGAGTCACCGTCAAATGTGAGTAGTACACAGAATACCGAGTTTTATGTATTACTTAATGTTAATGCAACAACTCCATCAACATACAATGGTTACACAACATGATCCATAAAATAAATCAATATCTTTTTAAGGACAAAAGGTAGTGCAAATTGAATCATAATAAAATTTTAGTAATACACAGAATGGCATAATGTATCATAATGAATTCAGTCTACAGTTATACATATAACTCCACCGTTACATATATAACACAGTTATACATTTCTTTGAGTGTAAACTTGGCGAATAGTTAGTGCCTCTGCTATGAACTTGCCTAACTTGAACATTTCACTTTTACTTTTTGTGGATAATAACTGTATGAGTTTAAACATGCTAGGTCTGACTCTATAATAAGTTTTAATGTATTTTCCTCTGATTATGGCAAAATTGGGGCATTTCAACAGAAAGTGGAATTCGTCTTCCACTTCGTTGCTGTCACATAATTGGCAGAGTCGCATATTTCTTTCCATTCTATCATACCTACCCGTCTGAATTCTAAGGTTATGTGCACAGATGCGTAGTTTCGTTATCGCTATTCTTAGATTTCTTGACAAAATCGTCTCGAGATATGATTCAAAAGAGAAGGTTTTTTTTAATGCTTTGTATACAATAAGTACCCTATTATCTTCAATATCTCGTTTCCACTCTTGTAGGAATTCGTCGATAACTCTTTGTTTAAACAAGGACATAAAAGTTGCCTCATTTATTTGTGAGTTATTTGACCACACATAATTAAATCCGTATTTACATAGTAAGTCCCTGACCTTTCCGAACCAATTACATTTATTATCCTTTAAGTCAGCCAAACCTTCTTCCAGTATGGATCGTACTATAATGTTTTCACTTTTAGTTATTTTAAACCAATATTTTACTATGCGTACATATCTGTTAATATATAACGGGTATCTACCAAGTTCGCCGTAAATGCCTACATTTGAAGTTGATTTCCTTACACCAAGAACAGCTTTGCAGAATTTAAGGTGCAGTTTTTCCAACTCGCTACACTTTGAAAAACCCCATAATTCGCACGAGTATGTAATAGTTGAAGCAACAAACGCATCAAACAACTGTAAAGCTACCTTAGGTGTACAACTATAGTTTTTCAAGTTTGATAGCAATATATTTAGTGCCTTTAGACCCTTACCGCGCAGAGTGTTAGTATTGAGATTAAAGTTCCCTGTATAATTAAGTGTTACCCCCAGATATATAAAATCATTTACAATGTCTATGTTTTCGTTACCATATACCCACCGCTCATTACGTTTGATAGTTCCGCGTTTGCGGAAAACAATAATTTTGGTTTTTGTAATGTTGACTTGCAAACCCCAGGTATTACAATATTCATATAAACGGTCGATAGACTGTTGTAGATCTTCCGGCGTTTCACCTATGACAACCATATCGTCTGCAAATAGAAGTAGAATTAAACATATGTCTTGTGTATTTATTCCCGCATTATGTCTATTTTGTAAAAACATTTCAAGATCGTCTACGAAAAGAGAAAAAAGTATCGGCGAGGTTATCTCCCCCTGCCTTAGCCCGACTGCTATATTAAAATATTCGGAGTATGTGTTGCAATGTCTAACACAACATTTGACTGATTGGTACATACTGCGTATAATGCGCAACATTTTGCCGTCCACATTCGACTTATATAACTTTAGCCATAATGCATTTAAATATATGGAATCAAAGCAACGTTTCATATCAATAAAACAACAATACAATCGTCTATTCATATTAACATATTTTTCAATAATTGAATTTATTATGAAAACTGCATCTATAGTTGACCTGCATTTTCTAAATCCGAACTGCGCGTCAGATATAACATCATTGTTTTCGCACCAAATCGATATTCGCTGATTGAGTATACATGTAAACAGTTTTCCAAAGTTACTTAATAAGGTGATGCCTCTATAATTACTAGGATCTGATTTATCTCCCTTCTTATATATAGGTATTATAATCCCTTCTGTCCAAGCTAACGGGAATTTACCAGTATTTAAAATTATGTTAAAAATCGTTGTTATATAACCAGCCAAAATATCGCAGGCTTCTATAAAATATTCGTTTAGCAAATTATCTAAACCAGGCGATTTACATTTCTTTAAGAGGGCAATAGCTTTAACTACTTCGTTATATGTAATTTGGTTATCAAGGTCACCTAGCACATTATCGAAATTTTCGAAGTCATGGTTCGAGTTAAATTCTTCTGCATTAGCATTATAAGTAAGATTTTCGTCCGAAAACATTTGCTGAAAATGATTTTTAAAATCATTTAGCGACGTATTACTATTGTAACAATGTGTATTCTGCGACCTAAAGTACTTCCAAAATTCCTTGGGTTTTTTCCGTTTAAGGTCTTCGAATTGTTTACAGCGTTTAAGATTGTATGCTTTACGTTTATTTTTTGTAATCATTTTAAATTTACTTTTTAATTGGCACATTTTAACTCTATCAGTATCGATATGTGAGTTATTATATATATGCAATGCATCTTTATACGACTGTTTCGCTTCACTACAATCTTGATCAAACCATTTATCGCTGTCCGATATAGTTTGTCGTTCAAATTGTGGATATTTTTTAACGCGTTTGATAAATAATGGGTCTGCCACCTCTCTTAAAATATTTGTGAAATTTTTAACTATTGTGTCAGTATTTGCGTTATTTGGATCTACGTGACTGTGAATTAGATTGTTAAAATCCGTTGCCTTGCTTATTAAACCATCTCGGAAATGCTGTTTTTCATCATCCCTCCATTTCACCTGCTCGCTTATGTATGGTTTGTATACTGCAACTCGCAAGTTGCATTTTATATTAAACGACAGCGGGGCATGATCACTGTAATTATTAAACTCTTTTACACTAAAGTTATCTACTATATTAAAGGAATGTTCACTTAGAATCAAATAATCGATGACACTTGCACCATGAGTATTAAAACATGTGTATTTACCAATGCTATAATCCGAGCCCAATCTCCCGTTAGCAATTCTCAATGTCGTGGCCTTACATAGGTCAAGTAAATTATTTCCTTGAGTGTTACTTCCCTTATCCATCGAGAATCTTGGTAGCGTGTTATCAGCTAAATAGTATTCGGGGTCAATATCGTATACATAAGAATCACAGAGAATAGCATCACATTTACACGCTGTTCTAGCGTTAAAATCCCCGGCTATCATTACTGTACCCAACCCTTGAAAATGGTTAATATCGCTACCGAGACTTTCAAACAGGTCCGTATCTATCAAGTTGGCCATCGGCGATTCGCTTCCCCACATATATACTGCTGCAATAAAAATATCTTCATTATTGTTAAAAAACGTTTTATCTAGTTTAAGCCATATTATGGTGTCGTGAATATTCTTAACAACCGATATTCCACTGGTTAAGCTACTGCGCGTGTATATTATTATACCGCCACTATTGCGCTTGGCTTGCCTGTGTCTATATTTCCTAAAAATGTTATTACAATCGTACCCAGAAAGTTCTATTTTGCTTGCTTTGTCAGTCCATGATTCTAACAATATAATTAAATCATACTGTGATAAAAGAGTAACGAAATCCGGATCCTCCCGCTTGGCTGCACTCAAACCATTGCAGTTCCAAACTATACACTTAAGTCCATCCGGCCCCTCCTATGCATCCTTTATTGGCCTGCCGTCGATGTATAAAGTGTCGTATGACACCCACGCCCGTTTTCCCGCCTGTTTTTCCTCTTTGGCTCTTTTGAAGAGACGCCTCCTTTTAAGTGCAACTTCCGGTGGGAACTGCTCTGTGACGTAAAACGGTGTTCCCATTAAATTTCGGCTGCTCCCGCGGACCTGCTCTCTGTCATTAAAGAACGAGAATTTACATACGATGCTTCGGTGCCTCCCATCGCCGCCGTTTCCGGCAGGTCTGATTCCGTTTGTGATTTTGTGGCCCATCCTGTGCACTCTCTCAAATCTCATGGCAGCCACCGCTTCCTTGGTAAATTTTAGCTTCTCCGACATGAATGATCTCACTATTTCTTCGCATTTTGTCGGCGTTTCATTTTCTTCCTCTGGGATATTGCCGAATATTAGATTGTTTCTCATACTCTGTGATTGCACATAGTTCATGTCATCTCTTAGTCTGTTGTTAGCCTGTTCCAGGTCAGATATCCTTCTCCTTGCCCCCTCTATGTCAATGCCCACGGAATCTATTTTGTTTTCCACCCTGTCGACTTTTTCCCTAGAATCCTTGGTGACTGTACCCATGTGCAACCATAGTTTTTTGAATTCCTTTTCAAAATTGTCCATTTTCCTCTCTAGTCCCTCGAGTACCTTAAATCGTGCGTCCATATCGTTTAGTTTTAGATCCATTTTACCAAGCATGGCTATAATGTCCGAGTTTGTTGGCCCCATATTGTTTTGGCACGTTTTGCTTTCCATAGTTATAAACAGATTCGGCTCGCCGATTTGGTTTGTATCACTCACTCTACTTAGCTCGTCGGATGCGCAACTGTTGCTCACGTTAATCCCCTCGTTAATTCCTTCGTCAATATCACTCACACTACTTAGTCCGTCAAATACGTTACTTATGCTCGCGGTAATCTCCTCGTGATATAACACAGAGTTGGCTTCGCCCAATACCTGGCTGATTAATCCAAGCCCCCCTGGCGATTTTTGCGTATTTACACGTTTGCTAGCTTCAAAATCCTCCCCACTTTCACTTCTTTTCTTCTTTTCTTTTCTTTTTCTTCCTGTCATTTCAATAACATTTTTTACACTGGTACCAAGTTCACATTATATCCTTTATTTGATATTAAAATTATGATTTTCCTATTAAAAACCATATTAAAGTTGACAAAATATATCCAAATCTTGCCAGAGCTCAAAAAAACACGTCTGCTCGTCTCGGCTTACTATATTTCTGTCGTTCATAAATGGATTTTTGCCAAGCTATCTGCACCCAATTGGATAATGGCTTGCTACGTGGTGGATTATGAGAGGCTACAATACAAATTAAATGGATAATGATCGAGCTGCATTTTTATTCTTGATTTGTACAATCAGAATCAACTTTTTTCTTGGAATATGTATAATATGATATGTTTACAGTCATATAAAGTACATTGTATCTTATATAATATCTCTATATACTATAATACATCCATTAATATGTATGATAGGGTATGAAAATAAGCGTTATAAGCAACTAACAAAGGTGATATCCAGTATTCATTTTACGGAAATCTCATGCAATATCTAATCAGCTTCTTTGATCTACTCTGCTTTATTATTCATGTATGAGGCAGTGTACAACGAAATAATTCTAATCCCAGGATAGAAAGTATGTACGAGTTATATTAGAAACAAGACTGTCCATCGGTAAAAAGGAAAAAATGTTAGTCTGCTGAAGTGTGTCCACTTTGTCTGCTGCAGTTGGTCTGATAGTAATTAAACCTAAACAGATAGGGTCCGTGTGCTGGCAATGACTTAAATAGTACGTTAGATGTACATGCGTAACGAATATATTGTTATTGTTGTCGCGGCATTATGCTAAAGAGAAATTAATGATTTGTTTCTCAGGCAGCGCCGCAACGTTTTCTAATGGCCCGCCACGAATCTGATTTAATGCCAAAAAAAATTGTATTTACTATTTGTTGACGATCGCGCCGGGTTTTAAAGGAGAAGTCCAGAAATATGCTAATAAAAATAAAACTTTGCAGATAGTGTTTCTAATGGACATGTTACCGAACAAAATACAAAAGCTAACCATTGAAATACATGTATGTCAATTATTAACATTTTGGCAACTTGCTATCGTCTGTATGCGACAACTGGTGATGACTCTTGGGTAAACCAGCATATATATTATAGTATGAATCGTTCGTACCAAGTGCTTTTGAACAATGCCTTTCATAAATAAGAAACAGATTTCGGACGAATAAACACTATAAACGTTCATAAAAACTATTACTAAAATTACGATGTTTTGATTTAGATCCCAAGGACAGCGGCTTAAAATTAAACGAATCCGAATTTTAACATAGCGGAAGAAGAGTTACCCGGTAGCGGTTTCGGCATTTCCAGTACCGGTAACCTTTTTCCTGTCTGATTTAATTATATAAATCGGATCTACACAAATTGTGAAATACTGTGTAAATTTTGAAAAAAAAAGAGTCATATTCGATTGGGAACCGTTATAAATATCGTCTATTTGTTGACTTAAACTTTTGTTTCGTAGATACTTTTGCTTGTGTAATATTTAGCATTCCTTTTTTAAGAAAATCTGTGTCAATATAAGTCCTAAGGAAACAAACGAAAATGCCAACTGCATTGACAAGTGTTGATTTTCCTTTACAAAAATTATTGGTGATTTATTGCAAAAATAATTGCTATTTTTGACAGTTATAATATTATGAATTACGAAAAGTTAAATTCTATAAATAGGAGTACTTTAATGCTGATGGTATATCAATTTGAAGGCACTTATGTTAATTATGAACATTCAAATTGATTGCCTTTTTACGTCAGCTTGCAAAAATGACCGTTTGTGATTAATAAATCTATATTTAGAATTTTATAAAAAGAGATGCTTATGTTGTTATTAAAACCTAAAATCGTCTTAATCTGCACTTATTTACTTGTTTTAATAAGCCATTACATAGTGCCAATAGAAAAGAGTAAGAGAAAAAAAAATACTTTAATAAAAAATAAATTCGCCCTCCCTCCTGATTTTAAAAAAAAAGTGCCTGAGAAACAATTCATTAACTTTTTTAGCCTTAGCCTGTTCATTCTCTACTTATACACAATAATGACTTCTAAACTCCTGACATGTGTGAGTGGAGTATGCAATAGGTTTTGATATTTACAAATATATTATAACATTAGATCCTGCTTGTTAGTAAATATTTGTTTGAGAGTGTGTACTATCGGGGAGGTTAGCTTGGAAGTGATTTTGGTAGAGGTGTGTTGTATTCATATTCCTTCATATACTTTACAATGGCAGCTATTGATGTTGTTTTAGTCTTCGGGAAAACACAATATAGAAGATTCTGAGAGGTTCTAATAATTAACAATTAACAATATAATTTATTGCCGTAATTATTCTTGGGAATGCATGTAAGATACTGTGGGACCGGCAAATGGGGCCCTTCATATTCTGGTCAGGTAATAAACAGGATCAGTCAAATACTAGTCCAGTACCATTTGGGGGGAAATAGGGCATACATCCGCAAATGTCTACCACACGATATATAAGAAGTTAATTCCACCCCTTAGGTATTCTCAATACGATTTCCGATAGAAGATAGACAGTCAGACAGACAGGCATACATACAGACATAGACAGAGGGATAAATTGACATATTACGGAGAATAAAGACAGGTACATAAAGACTATTAAGCTCGATCATTATCCAAGTTAAGCATGCCATTATCTTCTTGTATTTATCGTGTTGCAAGCCATTATCCAATTGGGTGCAGATAGCTTGGAAAAAATCCTTTTTTATAGAAACGTACGTATCTTACTAAACCATACAATACTGCATTTTCATTGTTGATGATTGGGCTTTGTTTACACAACTTTGATATAAGAACAATGCTTACTTATATTTTAAAATGATTAAAATATGCCGTTTTCCGCTGATTTTGGGTTATGTTTTGTCATAATTTCTGTATTTATGCGTTTATCTGACAACTACTTTCGAAAGTTAGGGTACCTGAAGATAGATAATGGATCGCTTAAGGACGTTCGCAACAAAAAGAAAATAATTGGGTTAATTTCTCCTTTTGCTTCATTATTTCTTTACTGTATATAGGTTACAATATACTAATTTCAATCAATAAATATAAATCTGTGTGAGTCATTAAGTTCCAGTCAATGGTTAAAAGTTAACAAAGCATTAAAATAATCAAAAACACACGTATACAATGTATTGCCAAACAAATAGGTTAAAAAAAGATCCATAAAAATATCTATATTCTATTTTGGCAATTGATACGTTGTTTACGTAAACACGAAACATGAAAAAGGCTACACAGGTACCCTATTTGAAGTCCAATATTTCCCGAACAATATCGGTGACCCATTCTTTTTATTAATGTTTTGGTGCAAGTATACATTGGTGCATGTATGTGCAAAAATTTAAGAAAATCTGTTGTTAGGAACAAATATATTTATGCATAATAAATGACGTTTCAGAAGGTATTATTAGTACCCATTTGACCTACTTTTATGTCCAGTCAAATTCATTATTTTAACAGTAATTGTAGATAACGCATTTTTTTAATTACCAAAATACACTTGTGTATTGCCAAACAAGACATGTAAAACATCAGTTGAAAGAAACATAACCTTGTTTGAAAAAAAGCTCTCCTATATACTTTAAACATTGATAAAAAATCCAAACTGAAAAAAGGGGCTTCGACAGGTACCGTATTCAAATCCCAAAATATTCGGAACAAGGCCGGTGACCCCTATTTTTTAAGACTGTTTTAGTTTCAGTATCCAATGATGCGTGTGTATGGGAAGTTTCAACAAAATCTGTCGTTTGGAACCAAAGATATTCGCATATTTGATAAATTATTGATGTTTTTACAGGCATATTTAATGCATAATTAACCTCGTTAAGCGTCCATTAAAAGTCATTTATTAAATGATAACTGTAGATAAAGCACGTTTTATCATTAAACTGCACTTGTCTATTACCAAACGAAGCATTTAAAAATAGATCCATTAAAAAATCTCAAGCTTTGTTTGAATATGAACGCTTTATATTACTCAACATTCTAAGTAACACACACTAAAAAAGGGTCTACGACAGGTACCGTATTCAAAATTCAATATTTCCGGAAAAAGGCCGGTGACCCCTATTTTTTAAGACTGTTTTAGTTTTAGGATACATTGATGCATGTTTGTGGCAATTTTGAAGAAAATCTGTCGTTGGAAAAAATGAAGAAAATTGGTGCGAACTACTTTAATTGATATCTATCGCAAAAAGAATGCATGGGGTACGGGTAACAGACAGTTACTCATAAATTGACGTACCCCACTCTCTGCTCCTCCGCTGAAGACTGCATTATCTTCTGAGCATGCATTATCTTCTGAGCATGCATTATCAGGATACAGACCGTGGTATTTGTTATATCTCAAACCCGAAATCACTGTGGTTTTATTTTACGTTGAAACCCAATCAAGATGGGGTATATAGCTAATAAAATCGTGAGAATTGTTTGCTAGGTTTATTTCAATAATAATGAGAATGTGATCACATTATATTAATCCTTGTAAGAATAGTAGATAACGCGTAAAATTGTGTGTAGGTTTATTTGTGTAGCAACATTAGTTTAAGAATCTTAAGAACATAAAAAATCCTGGATTTTACGGCCGATTGAAACCCGACATTATACAGCCGTGTGATGTATGTTTGTTTGCTCCCGGAGAACGGAAGTGCGCGTGTCAAAGGGCTCTTTTCAATGTCAAAATATATTGTTTTCGCGGGAAACACGAACATTCCTTGAGCGTTGAATAACTTTTCTTTTTGATAAAATCACATAATTATTTTTATTTCTTTTATTAAATTCTTCATATCAGACAGCAAATGTATGTTGCTAAGAGTTTAAAATCATTTTTATAATATATATTTGACCAAAAAATAAAATTGATCCTGATTTTAGTGAACATCATTTTTGAGTCTGATCCTGAAATATCTGGCTCAAGTTCATCTTGAACCTGAAAATCAAACTTAATTTGTTTTGTGAACACGGGGCCTGTGAGTTACACATACATCGGAAGCGAATCACATTATCAGTTACTTCACTATAAGACCTACCTTTTCACTACTCGTAAGAGTGTGTGTGACAAATAAATAATACAGTCTTATATCTTTTCGAACTGTTTTAAAATATAACTATTGTAAGCCTATGGTATACACAAGTATTACAATAAACATGTTCCGGGTATATAGATGATTTAATCAAGTGTATAAACTACGCCGGCGATTGCTAAATCGCCGATTTCTGAAAGCAATTTCTTTGTTCTAAAATTCATATTACGAGCTCGTATGCAAGCTTCAAAATAATTTAAAACTATTATTTTAACTTTTATATTGGTAGGCATCAAACTTATAGGGGCGTTATAACTTATGAAGGCAAACACTCTCTGTGGGTTTACTTGATAAAATATTAAATGCTCCTTATTTATGATCCAATAAACGTAGATAAGTCACTCTTAGGATTCATCCAACAGTTAATCGCCTGAAATATTGTTTATACGTTTAGAGAGAGTATGCTGCATAAACTTGTGGTGATTTATCTCAAATTATGATTTTCGAATAAACCCGCCGTAAAAAGACTGCGATGTTTACAGCTTCCGCTAATTGGTTTGATATAAAATCATCAAACGCTTTGATCAGCACCGAGATTAAACATGTTATGCTTTTCTTGAACGAATATACATTTTCTCCGACTCGGGCGCCCTGACAGCTTTCAAAGCGCGTCACCCCGCCCATGGCGTATTAGCCCTGGACCAGTTTCCCTAGATGAAACGGACGGGGTTGCAGAAACATGTGCGTCCCGGTATCCATTTTAAAGGCTGTTTAATAAATTTACATCAAACGTGCTATAATTCAGGGCGTGTTCCCTTTACAAGGTATTGATTAAGAAGCATGTCTGCACGTTGTTTTGTATATACCGAGTAGTACTTTCCTCTGCCAATCTCAGTGCCGGACACACACCAACTTGATTGTAACATACATTCCTTCTTATATCGAGTAAACATTTTAAACAACAACGATGCACCACAAATGCGTGCTTCTTTCTATAACTATGTCATATGCTAAATCAACAACTTGTGCGCTAAATGGTGTACCATGAATACTGAAACATTGAAATAGAAAATATATACAGAGACCAAAACAATTTAAAATTCGGAGATTATTAAGCAAGTTCAGTTTTGAATGAAACAATTAATTATGAAAACACAACCAGATGTGACGTGCATTTTTGTGTGTGTAAATAGCCTGTTTTTGACAATATCGACATAGATCAGTATGTACAATTCGTTATTGGTAAGTTACTATAACGGTTAATTAATATGAATAACAGATATTCTGTTGTGATAAATGCTTTACAGTTTGCGGAGAACATGCACTTTCTAACGCTGATTTTCGGTATACTATATACCGGAGATAGATTCACAGTTCGAAATAGTATCTTTCTAAAGCAGAGATAGAACACAAGTCCTTTTTTATTGAGACAGTAGATTTGCTGATTTTAGCGCATTTGTTGAAGTGTTACAATCTATATAATACATATTTTGACGAGATTTCATTATATCTAGGATTATTATTTTATCCATTTCTATTCAATAGTTCTAACAAGCAAATTACAGAACAATTAAGTCCACAACAACCTTTCGGCTGTTTGTTCCCATACCCCAGAAGGTGTTCTTAGCGCGCGTTTATTGACAGAACAATCGCGGACATCCTTTGCCCCCCAACGGGATTTAACGGCTATTTAACGTCAGAATGTTTACTAACAGTCCTCTTGAGGTGCCGATTGTAATTACTCGGTAAACAAACGTTTTTTGAAAAGACAGGTGAGAGAATAAGCACGTAGCACTTAGAATGCGAAACGGTGTCGCACAGCTCACTTTTCCAGAATATTGGTGTTCCGTTTTTACGGAAACGTTGGTTTATTTTCCTTGAACGATATTGTGATTTGCACCGGTAGATGCAGCGTTGCTCGTGTTTGATTGTGATTGAGTCCATTAACTACGCTAGCAGATTAAGAGCAAGGAAAATCTGCAGTCTAAATACGATTTCGCGGTTTTTAATGGAACAACAGTAATATTAGCAAATCAAACTGAAGCAAAAACAAAAGAAAAAAAAATTAACGCAAGCAAAATCAGAATTGAAAGTTCGCGGTTTTTAATGGAACAACAGTAATATTAGCAAATCAAACTGAAGCAAAAACCAAAGAAAAAAAATTAACGCAAGCAAAATCAGAATTGAAAGTTCGATGTGGGGAGTTTACAACCCTTACTCGCATACCCCACGCCCCCCCCCCCCCCCCCCCCCACTCAAACACAGTAACTTTTAGCGCGCCATTTGAAAAGCAACAAAATTTGTTTAGTAAGATAATTTTTGTCTACGATTGTTAGTGATTTTGCTGATTTAAAGTTACTATACAGAGTACTGTATTATTTCCTACATTTTTATTAAAATTATTCATTAAAATAAAGACGGATATAAATGTAATAATTTTTTTCTTCAAAAAAGAAACAAACATTATTTATGTTCATTTTTGGTATTGTTGAAACGATAAAAGTTCAATGCATATGTATATGCTTTTTAATAACGATTTAGGCCTAAATTCTGCCAAGTAAAATTACAACAGTGTAAAACATTTTATGGAAACGAACTGATCAAATTTCACTAGAAGCATAGTGTAGAGGTTATGAAGTTTGGGATGAAATTTTACGTCGTTCGGGCGCGGGTTCGTATCTGGGACTATTAAGATGAAATTTTACGTCGTTCGGGCGCGGTTCGAATCTGGGACTATTAAGATGAAATTTTACGTCGTTCGGGCGCGGTTCGAATCTGGGACTATTAATTCTTCTGCTTTTCTTTTTTGGTATTTGTAGATTTAGAAAAAAAAAGTTTAATTAAAGTATTTTAACTCCAATTCTGCATGGTATATATTATGTAAAATAAACAATGTAAAAACGACAACAACACAACACTAGTGTTATTATAAACTATCGTTATACGGCAAAGTTTATATTTATAGTATGCATAATATTATTTACTAATTATGTGTACATTTCAAGAAAGAAGCATGTACTTACAACAATACCTCAACGTGTGAAGTAAGTTGAATTTTAGACCATGTCGTTTTAGAAATAAGAGAGTCTTTTCTCGGATCATTTCGGGAAAACTCCTACGGCGTCACAGGCCAGTCAGGACATAAGTGACGACGGCAGCGGCAGCGAGGATGAGACTCGGCTACCAGTGATATACAACTGAATGCCGATGAACGATCACGAAGGTTTCTTGCTGAAAACCCGTGCAGTGACAGTGGTGCAGAAAATGAAGATGAACCTAACCTCGAGAAAATCAGTTGCATTAAAGAATCCGGGTGCTGTAATAAAAATGTGTGGATCAACACTCCGCGTCTGAACTGTACAGTAACATATTAAACATCCGAGAGACGAGATGGAGAAATCGGAACAGGAAATGCTGACATTGGCGTCGCTTAAACAAAACATGGAAAATGAAACAACACAACGCGGCAAGAAACAACAAAGATCTCATTATGAATTCACATTTCGAGGCCACCAAGTTTGCAAAAGAACATTTATGTTTCTTTTTAATGTTGGCAAACATGGTTTACAAAACATAATTTAACATCTTCAAGAAAACGGTCTTTTGCCACGTGTGCACGGGAAAGCAGGAAAGAAACCTTCAAAATCTTTGAAGTTTGAAGATGTCCGAAACATTGTGCAATTTATCAGCAATTTCGGTGACGAAGTTGGAATTCCACAGCCTGCAGCGCCACGTGGTCGTGATGGGGCTGCGCCGTTGTATCTACCTAGTGCAACTACCAAACTTGCTGTACATCAACTATACACGGAAAGCTGTACCAATCACGTCCCGCCAGCACGTGCTGTGAAGTATTCAACCTTCAACAACATCTGGAGAACTTGCATACCTCACATCAAGATAGCGAACCCGCGAGACGACGTGTGTGCCACATGTGAGCGGCTCCGGAAACAAGTGCAAGATTCGGTATCGGAGGATAAAAAGTTAGAGTCAACCAATACATTACGAGACCGTGTGTTGCTGGCCCAGAAGGAACGCGATCAGCACAATGCATGTGTTAAGCGTTCACGTGAGGCTTGTCAATCAGACCCCTAAGTGCATTACACGTTTGACTTTAGCCAAAACGTGTGTGTGCCACATCATGCTAGACAGATGGGCCCATTGTATTTTACCTCTTTGCGCAAAGTGCACATATTTGGATTTCGTATCGACTGTATCCCTCTCCAACAGAATTTCCTGATGGACGAGAATGAGACTATTGGGCCAGACGGGTCCGGCAAAAATAGCCCCAACGCAATGATATCTATGGTTGACTGGGCAATGGAGAAGGCGCATAGGGGGGAAACGGCTTGCGCCATACATTAAGACAACTGTCCGGGTAAAGCTAATGCACCTATCAATATTTTCCTCCAGGGCTGGGGGGGGGGGGGGAGCGGCGGGCTGACCCAGGGGAATTAGACAAATTTTATTTTTTGGGGTCTAATTCCCCACCCTATAGTCAAGCATATTTGTCTAAATCCCCTCAGTGGGAGATGCTATATGTCTATGAAATGGTCCGCGCCTGTATTACCAGGATCTAAATTCCGACCAAAGTATATTACCCCGGGACCCGTAATCATTCGGAATGTCAAATTCCCGCCTGTCTGGAATCGCGTTCAGTCTTATATATGCCCGCCGCTCCCTCCCCCTGGGGGAAAACATTGATAGGTACATAACTGCTACTAGGCAAAACTGAGTTCAATATAAAATTTAACTATTATAGAACATCACAAAGTAAATTTAACTATTATAGAACATCACAAAGTAAATTAATGAGTGAATAAATCTATATTTCTCGACAACAGAAACCAATTTACAATGTGAATTAGAACAAAGTGGCATTTTAATTGTCTAACATTTGTTAGTACACGTAAGTTAACACAGTTCTTTACAAAGCGTTATTAAGGTCATCTATTATATTGACGTATAACACATGAGTAAATGTTTTATTAGAACAAATAGAATTGTTTTTATTATTTTGTCAATACTACATGTTAACTGTAAAATGTAGATATAAAGTGTCATGACCAGGAAACACGAGAAGATTGAGTACATGATGCAAGTCCCGGGACACGCACGCTGCCCGGTTGATAGTGGCTTCGCGTTTATAAAGAAGTTGTACCGGCGGACGGATTGAGCGATTGAGCATATAGAAACCGTGATTATTCAAACGTCGAGGTCAGGTATCCGGCATGACAGTGGCGGAACTGGCGAGGTTTCTAGAGCCAGCTAATATTCATCATATTAAAAAACGGATTTAAGTTTCATTCACAGGAAAGATCAAATTTACAATTTATCGAAACAGTAAAAATTGATTTTTTTGTCATTAAGCCCGGTTTTCCTGGAGTGGTGCTCATATATAAAAGCTTTCATTGTATGCGAACTGTCTTATAACATTATTGAATTTGCCATCAGAATTGACATGACGCCGGCTGTCAATCAAATTCTTATAGATAATCTTATCAACCAATCAGCGCTCAGCATTTTGCTACCCAACCGTTACCATGGACTGTCCGCCATTTTCATAGACAAGCTACCTGTCTAGATCCTATTAGTTCATGTAAACATTTTATAAAAACGGTTATATTTTGTGCTTTTAACGTGTGTTTGTTATAGTATGTTTAAGTAATGTATTCCTTAAAAGGGTATTATTCCTTTTGTGTGTTAAATATTAACGGTTTATCGTTATATAATTATCAAATTATATAATTATATAATCAAGCTTTCCTATATCAGCAACAAAAAATAATATTCGTTAAATGTGGGCAATTGCTAAAAGCATAGCAAACACATTGACTATGTCAAATGTTTAAAATAATTAGAGGTCTAAATTTGCGCGTAGATCTCAAGTAAATTGCGTGTGAACTGAGTAAACCGCTTCAAATGACAATCATACAACTTCTTGAATTAAAATATAAATTTCATATTCAATAAGGACATTAATATATTTATTTATAATAGGACTATACACGTCTACCATTTTAAAGTTGACAAAATAATTTGAACGTTAATCTAGGCTAATAATTTTGATCTGTGTTTTAATGAACATCAGCGAGTCTCGTTTAGTTACCTTCCTATCTTATCACTGACACTGTCCTGTGTATTGGTACACTATCTGGAACACAGTCATGTCTAGCTCCAAGTGTTGATAATTTACACTACATCCACCACAAATATTAAATAATAGTTTGCCATTGTTCTGTATTTAATTAAACTGACAATAAATCGCTTCGGTTGAAGACTTACATACAACTGCAATTCGTATATTTATATATACAAAAAAATAATACAAAATGCCTGTCTAGCGGCCTGGCATATTTTTATCAGCTTGTAACAAAATTGTTTCCTTAAAACATGTATAAACTGAAAAAAAATATATACATTTTTTTAAATAAATGATGTTTATCAATGTAATCAATTTGTTTTGGAATATGAAATATAATATAATGAAACAGATCTGAACGTCATTTAATGTTTAATAGTTTAAAGAAATATTAAAAATAACTTGACTAGTGGGTAGATTCATTTTATCGATTTTCATGGATGAATACATGACAAAAATGTTGGATATGTTCATTTGTTCAAATAAGACAAATATACTGTGTACGGTATATTTAATGATTATTATATACCATCATAACATCAACTATTATATTTCTTCGTCATTTGTTATCAATAATATTATATTAGAACCGACACAAACAGTGAAAAAATACGCATGAACAGTTATTTTCCCTATATAATATAGGCCATTGTTTTATCGGCTTGTCTAAGTTTTTCGACCGCGGAACCACATGATCGGTGGGCGGAGTTATCGGCTCCCAGGCGTCATCACAGTTCAAAACTTTTTACGGACCTGTCCTCCATATTTTTGGGATGTTGCACCTACTCTTTTATGACAGTGTAGTAGGAATTCTTATTTACTTAGCCGATGCAATGTTAGGATTTATTCATTCTGGACGACTCCCGGGAAATTTGCACAACATTTGATTGGATATTGAGGAGGTCAAAAATTGGTATTGACAGCTTGGAATTCTCTTACTAACGATTCGATAAGGGAAACCCTTCGAAGACAATTATAATTTTACTTGCAGATATGCCATTCGTTAAACATTTTATCTATACCATAAAATACGAACTTACACATAATTAACCTATATCTCGAAATTATTCAAAACAGCAATAAGTCAATCGGATAGAAACCATGCTCTACTGATACACAGCATTATATTAACAAGTCCCCAACACGGAAGACCCGTTTATTAATGAAAACCAATTTTATTATGAACAAATTTGTATCTTCGAGAATAACAGTACTGTAAAAACGTTACTTTAAATAATCAGTTGTTTGAATTTTGTTATCAATGCAACCGTGTAATGGGTTGTTTTAAGCATATTTATTTCGAATAAGGATTGCATGTATCAAAGCACACAATGCATGCATCTGTAGATTTCTATGGGTTAAAACTTAAACAAATATAAATTAATGAGTAAAATATTTTCCTTGTTATCTTTTAGAGTTCGGTTCTACTCTGTGTAACATCATTCAAATGGTTAAGGTTTATTGCATGTTGAATGTTTAGTTTAATTGAACTACGGCCTTTTAATTTTTCCCAATTAGTCTTAATAGATTCTGCGATGTAGCGAAATCAATTATGACTATTTAATACGTTTCCTTGATCCTTTCAACAACGAGTACTTCCAGCTTTTTTGCCTCGAAAGTTACTCTTCTGTAGACATTTTTATAACTCAAACATGTATTATATTGTCTTGCCGGAAAATGAATAAATGTTAAATTCAATAAATAAGTGTTCATGTAAAACAAGCTATAAAGTGTTTTTTAAAGATTTATTTAACAAACATTATTACTGCCAAGTAAGTATTTATAACCAAGAAACGGATTTAATGTTGTTTACAAGCTCCAACAAATTTCCGTTGGGTAAAATATGTCCATGTCCATGCCTACCAAACTATTGTTTGCAACTGATCATACTTTGTGCAATGAATCAAAATATTTCCACTGTTCTTATTAAAAAAGCACGATTTATTCGATACGAAAATTTTGTACTGACTTCGTGATTTAATTAAGGTATGTTTCTGATTATGTTTGGGATGTTCCTATTGTTACGAGATTCCAGTGGCGCCTGATTGTTTAGTCACGCGACAGGTTGAGCTAGACATAGACATGCCTGGGTATAAATAGCAGGATAAACGCAACGATCATTAGTTATTTGGAAAGTACCCATTAAGTACCCAATAAGGTAAGTACATTTCTAAAGATATCTGTCGCAAGCAAAGTTGTGATGTAAATTCAACATGGAGAACTTTTTAATAATGTATTTAAAATACATGTACTATCAAGATGTATAGATAAACAGTATGTAGATACATCGAGCCCTATACAGTGTGTCCGTAGTTTTGCTTGTTGGGCAATCTATATATGTAGACCTTATGTAAAAAAAAACTGCTGGCCCTGAAAGTTTTGTTAACCACATACAGCTCGTTATTACATATTTTGCCCATTAAAAATTACATGCAAAATATAGTTCATAATTAATTAAGTGCAGCGTTCTGCTAACGTGCGATTTATTGTATCTGCAAGACTAAACGCAAGAAGATATTCGGCCACTATGATAGTATCATAAATATTCAACTGAAAGTAAATGCTTAAGAAATAAAAAAAAGTACATAAAAATCAAAACAAGACAACTACTTTAAAGTCTTTACTATATTCTATATTGTATACTCATATACAGCAACCAAGCATTCAAGATGAAGTTCGCCGTGTATCTGCTCGTTCTGTTGCCAATGGTCTACTGTGCCAGCGTTGAGGAGAGGTTCATTTTCGGATCCTTCCAGCTTCACCCTCTTTTTCCGAATCATCGTTACTCACTGATACAGATAGTTCGTCACCCAGTTGTAATATTCCAGCGTCTAATCATTTATCTTTTGTACATTACAATGTCCAAAGCTTGGTGCATAAATTAGACATCCTTAGCACAGGTCTTCAAGAGTTTGACATAATTGCGTTTACTGAAACCTGGTTAAATGATTCCATATTATCCAATGATCTCATGTTCAATGGATTTCATAGGCCAATCCGTAAAGACCGTCCCCTTAATCCACATGGTGGTGTTATAATATACGTAAATGAAAATATTGCTTTTAAAAGAAGAAGCGATCTTGAATATAATCATATTGAATGTATATGGATTGAGGTTAATCTTAACAAAAGTAAATCTATTCTTTTTGGAGTATTTTATAACCACCAAGTGCAGATTCAGCGTATATGAAAGCAATTGAAGACTCGTTTGGGCTAGCATGCGACACATGTATAAATGATGTTATTATTACAGGAGACTTTAACCTGAATCTCCTCGCACCAACATCATCAATAAAAATAGAAAATCTTTGTCAACAATTTAATCTTACACAACTTATACACGAGCCCACACATCACACAGAGCAAACATCTTCAATAATTGATTTAATTTTTGCAAGTAACCAGAACAATGTAATATTCTCTGGAATTGGTGAACCTTTGCTTGACCAAAATATTCGGTATCATTGCCCTATTTTTGGAATTTTGAAATTTAAAAGACCCTTAGCAAAAACTTACTATCGGCATATTTGGCGTTATGATATTGGGGATTATGATAAACTACTACTTCTTTTTACTGACACACAATGGCATCTCTTTAAATGTGACGATATTGATATATATGCTGAAAATATTACCAATGTTATCTCACAAACTGCGAAGTCGTGTATCCCAAATAAAAAAATATGTATACGTCCACGTGATTTACCATGGATGAATAATCAAATTAAGAAAAAAAATCGACACCGAAAACGATTATATCGAAAAGCTAAAAAAGTTAACACCGAATTGCACTGGACAAATTTTCGACGCGTCAGAAATGAAGTTGTTTTACTCTTACGTAATTCAAAATTTGAATATTCTAAGAACATTGCGAATAAATTGAAGTCGTCTGAGCTCTGTGCTAAGGATTGGTGGAAAACATTGCGCACTTTCATTTCTACAAACACACATCAATCGATTCCACCCCTATACGATGAACAATCGAACACGTTTGAGGCAAATGACATATGTAAAGCCGAAATCATTAATAAATATTTTGCAAATCAGTCATCAATCGATGAAACAAATCATGATCTTCCAATGCATCACAATGCTTACAACACCAGCTTACAGTCAATTGATATTACTCGGGAAGAAGTCATTGACGCAATTAAATGTCTCAAGGTAGGAAAAGCATCCGGACCTGATGGAATCGATAATCGTATCCTCAGGGAAGCAATGTATCAACTTAGTTCTCCCCTCTGTGAACTGTTTAATTCCTGTCTTTCTGCTTGTAAAGTGCCTTCTTGTTGGAAAATTGCAAATGTGTGTCCCGTCTTCAAAAAGGGTGATCCAGCTATTGTTTCGAATTATCGTCCTATATCCTTGTTAAATACTATTGAAAAGGTTTTTGAACGAATAATTCACAAACATGTTTTTAATTTTCTCCGTCTTAACTCATTCTTTACACGAACTCAATCTGGCTTTATGCCTGGTGATTCGACAGTTAATCAGTTAACCTATATTTATGATACATTTTGCAAAGCTTTGGATAATGGTCTAGAAGTCAGAGTTGTATTTTTTTTATATAAGTAAAGCTTTTGATAAAGTATGGCATGAGGGTCTTTTGTTCAAACTTCAAGAAGCTGGTATTCGGGGAGAATTATTGGCATTTTTATCAAATTATCTTGCTAACCGTAAACAAAAAGTAATTCTACCAGGAGCAAAATCAACTCCTGTCGAAATTATCGCTGGTGTTCCACAGGGGTCTATATTAGGTCCCCTTCTCTTTCTTGTTTACATCAATGACATAGTAGCTGACATACAAGCCCAAATTAACCTATTTGCTGATGATACAAGTCTTTTTATGGTTGTAAACTCGCCGAATGAAACTGCAGCTGTTTTGCAATCAGACATAGATAAAATTTCACGATGGGCTGATCAATGGCTAGTACACTTCAATCCCTCCAAATCAGAATCGATGCTTATATCCCGTAAAATAAATAAACCGTACCACCCTCCACTTTCAATGGGAGGCGTTGATATACCTATTGTAACTGTCCACAAACATTTAGGTGTTTATTTGGCAAATGACTGTACTTGGCATGAACACATAGCTTTTATAAAAGAAAAAGCATGGAAGCGTATTAATATAATGCGTCGTCTAAAGTCAATGCTTGATAGGAAATCTCTTGAAACTATTTACTTTGCATTCATACGACCAATACTTGAATATTCAAATGTTATTTTTGACAATTGCACACAATATGAAAAAGATGAATTAGAAAAAATTCAAACAGAGGCAGCTCGTATATCATCTGGTTGTACTCGATTAGTATCACTAGAAGATCTTTATAATGAGATAGGTTGGGAAACTCTCAGTCAAAGACGACGTAAACACAAGTTAATATTAATGTACAAAATGAACTTAAGAGAAGCACCTCACTATTTACAGTCACTTCTACCTGACACAGTTGGGGCATCTAGCCAATACCCGCTTAGATATGCGTCACATTTCCAGTGCATTTATGCTCGAACTTCAACTTATTCACATTCATTTCTACCATCTTCAGTATCCGATTGGAATCGTCTTCCAGAAGATTTAAGAAATGCTGAATCGATTCATTCATTCAAAAGACAAATCAATACTGATCGACCAATTCAAAATCCAATATTTTCTTATGGAGAAAGACGCTCTCAAAAGTCTACACACACGCATCAGAACAAATTGTAGTGCGCTAAATGAACACCTCTTCATGCGTAATGTAGTTTCATCGCCTCTATGCCGATGCGGACTAAGGGAATCACCATTCCATTATTTCCTTGAATGTCAGCTTTATGTTAATATCCGTGCAGAACTTCTGAACACTATATCTATGTATTCCGTCCCCTCTGTCCAAACGATCTTAAATGGAGATAGTACTCTGGATTATCAAACTAATACTAAAATTGCTGATGCAGTACACAAGTATATTATCAATAGCAAACGTTTTGAAACATAGCTTTGCTTCAGAACTTCTCTCAAACTTCCTTTTCTTACTAAGTCATTTCCCACATGTATAAGTTATATATAATTTACTAATGTATCATATTGCTGTCTACTTGTACATGTATCTATGTTAAACATTTCTTCCTAATCTAATATTTGTCATTTTTTTCTTTATTTATTACTTTTTCACTTCTTATCGTACTAATCTCCGTTTTATTAGATTTATTAGTAAACTAATTATGTTCGTTTGAAAACATGCAACTTAATACAACCTTTATGGAGAAGAACTTTATAAGACGAAGTCTTTCGTTCTTATCCAAATCAAACTTGTATGTATACAAATGTTGTATGTTTCAAATATATGTAAATGCACTCTTGTTTGAAATAAATACATTTAAATTCACTGTGAGTGCTTTAATAATTCCTGTTTTGAATCTGTTTGGATATATGTGATTAGCGCGTCATTCGTCCATAATACGTTCATCGTGATGTATTTGTAAACGTAACAATATGTTATATACAATATATTATTTTATTTTTATCTAAACACACATGTCAAATCAATTTGCCTGATCTTTATGTTTTTCACGCAATAAGACTGTTAGTTTTTATAGTGTACAATTAAAATATTCGACTGTTTGTCATTCAATTGCATTTCCAAGTACTAGGGGAATAAGAGCAGTAAACATTATGAATTAAAATATAACATATATACAACTGCCGATGACAGAGTAACCCGTAGTAACATCATAAGGTCCTTTATTTCAGTCTGTGGCCAATAAAACTACAGCAGAGCACAACACACACAACACAAATCCAACACACAATATAAATATGGTTGAGCAGTCTTACACGTTGTTCTTACTAGTAACATAAGAACATTCAACATGTATTAGCATATAAAATATACGAGAAAACCCTTATTAACATCATATCAGACACTGATTACGTGTCCTGATTATTTAAGTCAAGTGACTGATTGTCACTACAAAGCAGCACAATAATCGCCCCACCAACAATACATATAACAATGATTATGCATTCTAATAGCCGCTTTTATCTTGTCACTCCAGTGAGCGATGTTGTTGCCACTCTGAAGACCTCCTTGGGCTCGGACACCACCGAGGCTGCCTGTGAATTAGCCTGCCCCGGGCTTCTGTCTGCCATCCCAGGGGGTTCCCTGGCAGCCCCACTGCTCTGTGGACCCGCATGCAAGGAGTAAGTATCTTTGTTCACTTAATTCTAAAATTAAATATCCTCAAGTGACTAATCCTTAAACTGATCGGTTCATTCATATCTATAGCTCTGACGAATTACCCTGTCACTGACCTGTTTGCATGGATAACTAAATTTCGTCCAGTGTATGACTTTACGTACTTAAACCTATATAAAAGTCTTTCACTGAAAATTCAGTTATTGTTATCAATAAACGCGCACACGAACAAATAAACACTAATATGATACTGTTAATAATTCAAGCTAAAATATTTTATGAGCGGCAGATAAGGCGGCCGAGTTATTCATATATGTTTGCATCCAACGGTTTGACTAGGGAATACATAGTGTCATTATTCATTAAGATACTCCTTTGTTAGTTGCATAAAAAGTTAAATGGTATAATAATGTGGTTGTTTCAAATAAAGCTCTATTTGCATTGAGATGTTAATTTACCATAAATACTGAGCATTGGCTTCATTGCTTAGGTTTTTGTTAACACAATTCACTGCAAGTCACAGACAATTATCCATAAAAAATAATCGTAATACGAGTGACTTAAATACGTCGTACATAATCATCATATTGATTAACTAAGATAAATATGAACGATCTTGTGTTTGGTTCTAAAAACACCGAGTAGTTATTTTCTATGTTATTACACATCTTTGCTAATTTCATCCATTTGCATATTATACATTTCAGGCTTCAGCATTTGGCTCAGACTGGAAAATAAGCTACACGTTTGATGTGTAAATTATAATAAAATAGAAAACATTTGCGGGTTGTTGTATTTTGTTTGTTGATACTAAATATGATTTCACCTTTAACAATGTATGTATGAATGTTTGTATGCATTTGGTCATAGTCTAGGTTTGAAAATAACAACTTACTTATGATTTTGTGTTGAATTAAATGTTGGAGGTAAAATACTAAAATTAAATCGACAGAGCGCATCGTGTCGGCCATTATAAATAATGAATTTAGCGCCTTTTACTGTCAAACTCAGCCGACGAGAACATAAAATGAGTGTACCCCCTTCATATTTTAGTTTCTTATCAGTGATCAATACCCCACGGAGACGACCAGATAAGATGCGTGCACGCGTAATTTACGCACGTAAAATCGCAAGATGCGCACCGAAAATAAAATCAGGGTGTACTCATACAATGAAAATTATATCCAAATTAAAAAAGTTCGATTGCGTAGAAATCTCCTTATAGCATTTGGACCCCATAAATTATGGTCTGAAAGTACGTTTACCCCTATAGCATTTGGACCCCATAAATTATGGTCTGAAAGTACGTTTACCCCTATAGCATTTGGACCCCATAAATTATGGTTTGAAAGTACGTTTACCCCTATAGCATTTGGACCCCATAAATTATGGTCTGAAAGTACGTTTACCCCTATAGCATTTGGACCCCATAAATTATGGTTTGAAAGTACGTTTACCCCTATAGCATTTGGACCCCATAAATTATGGTCTGAAAGTACGTTTACCCCAAAGTACGTTTTCCCCAAAGTACGTTTACCCCTATAGCATTTGGACCCCTTACATTATGGTCTGAAAGTACGTTTACCCCTATAACATTTGGACCCCATAAATTATGGTCTGAAAGTACATTTACCCTCTACACAAAAACGTATCTGCAACACTGACAAAATGTCATGAAGGAACGACAAAAGAAATCTTATCTAATTCAAGCTCAACTAATCGAAAACAAAAAGTTTCAGATTCATACGGAACTACGTACAAAACCGCACTAAATTCACACAATCTATTTATAATGATCATCTCCGGCCGGCTTCTATGCCTGATCTGTTACATTTAGGAAGTAGCAAGTAACAAGTAGAAGCGTTAGGGAGACTCCAGAAGCCGATAGGAGAACAAACGCTTTATACAACTAGTTTTGTAATAAAGATGGGCATGAATAATATGTATTGAATTTAGGTTATATAATATCACTAACATGATATTGAAAATTAAACATAAAATAATAACACTATCAGCTGCAATACACGATGTATCAGTTCAATTTCTCGGACTTGTGATATTACCAACATGTTATTCAATGAAGGTGAAACTATTATTATTTGCATATCAGATGCTATACACGATGTTACATTTCAATTACTCGGACTTTCTTTTAAGATAAACGTTTTCAAAGAAATCGCGCTATTCCCTGTGGTTTTATGATAACCATGATAACTGTCAACATTGAAAGCAAAATAACTGTCAACGCTGCAAGCATGCTTTTTATCTGTACAAATGTTTATTCAAATATGAATATGAATATCGAACTCGTTCTTTATTTAAATGCCATGATATGATATTTTAGTTGTGCTCAATTGATTATGTAAAAAAAACATTGAATATATTATTTATAAACTAACGTAAACAAAATATGATGTATTTAAAAGTTTATTTTGCTTTTATAATTATATACGTACTTAATATATTAATCACTTAATATAAAGGTTTACAATTAAAGTTTCAGCGTGGAAACTGACTAAACTGTCCTTTGCAACAAGTTGATAGAGATAGGTGCAGGATACTTTGTATCTACGTTTCGAAAATAACAGAAATGTATCACGGTTGCCGTTATTTTATTTCACCAATACAAGTGTCTGTTGTTTGAATTTTAATGATCGATACATCTATGGTATGGGTTTATTTAAAATGAACATCTGTTTAATAAACAAACAAATATGTGCTAAAACAGCTTACAACGTCTGCTACTACGCCCAATTTTTTAAAGAATAATTCTGTACCTTTGAGATATTTTGTAATAATTTCAATAGAAATACTATTTAAAGCAACACAGATGAGTTCCAATTAAGAGTTAGAGACAGTAACAATGACCAGCTCCAAATAAGGACTAGAGGCCTAATTATTTTGATGAGCAATTATTAGAAGGATCGTGTATGTACCAAGACATACGAACCTAGAAAATACAAAATTTAATAGTTTTCTGTTTCAAAGACAAAAACCAAACTAACGTTTAATTATATAATGATATAATAGTAGGAGTGTGGTATGAGTTTTCAGGAAAGTGAGTATTGAGTGCAGCACTAATCTAGTCCGACAACGGCTATGTGGATAAAACATATGTTACAAATTTATCAGTTAAATATTTTAATAGGAAGTTAAATGTGTGTTTCTAATGTGCTCAGTTACCACAGACGCCGTATATAGGATATTTATTGATTTATAAATTAATTATCTCAAAGCAAATACTGCAAGACAGTACTTCTAAATTTTACAAAGCAAACTTGGCAAGTGTTTGTAAAAATAAAGCATAATAATAAACGCTCCTTCTGTATGTTGCCAGTTAAAGTCATCACAAATTAACGCCGCTCTCATGCGCTTCAAATTTACTACATTTAGGTAGTATGCTCTGGGTTTTTTCGGACATTTTTTTTTGGTTTTAAATAGCCAGCTCAGACATGAATATTGCAATACTATACAAACGCAGTCTTTTGCAACAGTTTTGTAGAAAGTAACGTATTATATTTAATATCATAAAATGAACATAACTTCCTGAATAGCTTAACGCTGGAAAATGTTTTGTCGTTTACGCTTGCACAAACTGCGGCTAGTCGTGATAGAAATATTTGAGTTGATAACAGAAAAAGTTAATTTTTTTTGTAAAAAAGCATACCATTAAAAGAAATTTCTTGATAATAGAAGACATCTTGATATGTCACTAGTTAAACATTTTATCTATGAAAAAATAAATACGATCTTGCACAAACATTAACGTATATCCTCGATATATTTCTTACCAACAGCAATGAGGATATCAAATAGCAACCATGTTTTACCTTCGATTATTGATACACAGCAATGTCCACAAATGGATATGGACGATCCTGTAATCATTGAATACATATTTTAATTCTGAATATAATTTAGATCTACGTTTCAATAATAACAGAAATGTTCAACCGTTTTTGTTTGATTTCACCAATACACGTGTATGTTGTTAAAATGTTAATGGCCAATGCATTGATAGTATGGGTTTGTTTACTGCGTACTTTTGTTAAATAAACATACAAAGATGTGTTAAAAGGACTAAGTCAACGAAAAAGTGATCTCGGTTAGCAATGATAACGGAATTATGTTAAAAAATGAGCAATACAGAGGCGTATGCAACAAATAACGTTTGCATCATTAACTTCATTTTATGAGAAATTTGATAAAATCCAATAAAGAAAGGTATCGGAAAAAACCAGAGTGGGTATCGATGAAATTTGATAAAATCCAATAAAGAAAGGTATCGGAAAATACCAGAGAGGGTATCGGTCTCACGACGACGGAGTCGTAAGAACAAACCACAGTAGACAACGGTGTCATCAACTGCGCTATCCTGACTTGTGAAAATACACGTGCATACTAAGGTTATATAAGATACCCACAAATCTGAATTTAAAGTGTAAAAAATAAAAGGGCCAAACAAACACAACCTCAATTATATAATGATTTTTTTCTCAGAATGCATAAACTATTTTTCCATTAAATGTACATTATTTTAAACTTTATTATATGCCAATATTCATATTTTAATTTCAATTTTTTTTTTACTGCAGTTGCCCCTTTGGGTCCCTTTTCGTTGACATAGTCCCTTTAATAACTATGTCATACTTATTTAGTTTAAACCTATTGATTTTCGCTCGATTGCATCGAAAGCCTAAGGCTTATAGAGACACTCTCGAGTCCGTTTCCTGGGTAGAACCAGTACTTGGTGTCTTTGGGGGAGATCTTGAGAACGCTCCCAGAGTGGGGATCGAACCCGGGACCTCCCGATCGCTAGGTGGACACCATATCCACTACGCCACCGCGACCTTATTTGTATGCCACACGTTTGATATCTTGTCGAAGGTCATCATTTAAGTCAACAACAGGCTTCCAATTTTGCCGCATTTGTTGAATATATTCTGCGATATGTAGCAATAATGAAAATGTAATACAGTCGATGTATTGAGTATAATTATATATACTGTATTACATACATTTTACATAATTTCGTATAAAAATAATACTTAATGACAAACATTAATAATCTCTATTCCTTTCTACAACAAGTATTTTCGGTTATTTTTGCCTTAAACGTTACTCTTAACCAGCAAATTATCTATACCTTTCCACAACAAGTCTTTTCGGTTATTTCTGAATTTAAAAAAGAACATTTCTCTTCACCAACAAATTTAAAGTGACATCTTGCATAAAAATGAATACATTTTAAATTAAATATATAAATGTTCATGGAATACCAGCTTAGTGTTTATTGAACAAACACTATAATTGCAACGTGTATTACCACAAAACGGATTTCATTTCTTTTAAAATAAAAAAATCTCCGTTTGATACAATATATCAATGTCAATGCTTACAATACTAGTGTCTGCTAGTGATCATACTTTTAGCAATAACTCACAATCTTCCCACTGTTCTTATTTAAGAAACACGATTTGCTGGATATGTAAATGTTGTTCCGTGATTTGATTAAGGTATGTAAAAGATAATGTTTGGGATGGTCCAGATTGTGGCAATAATTTTCTAGTAGTGCTTGATGGTTTTGTCACGTGACACACCGGACTAGACATATACATGCCTGGGTATAAATAGCAGAATAAACGTTATGGTCATTAGTTGTGTGGAAAGTACTCACCAAGGTAAGAAAGTTTCTAAAGAGATCTGTTGCAAGCAAAATGTGACGCAAAATCAAAATGGAGAAATATTTTATGTTATAAAATATAATCAAGATGTATTGACAAACGGTTACAATGCCTTCTAGCGTGTGTCCGTTGTTGTTGGACAAGTCAATATATTATAGACCGGTATATTGTAATATAATGTATCTAAATTCATCTACATAGTTCACGGTTTTCCAATAAACAACAGTACATGTAAGTGTTAGTTTCATTTCAATGCAGCGTTCGGTTAACGTACGACGTGTTCTTTCTGCAAGGTATCCGTAACACAATATTAGGTTACAGCGATAGGTTAGTATCATTAACATTGATATGTATTGCTTTCAAAATAAAACAAAAAAGACAAAATACGACAACTGCTTTAATATATTATATTTTCTACTTATAAATAGCACCCAAGAATCCAAGATGAAGTTCGCCGTGTGCCTGTTCGTTCTGTTGCCAATGGTCTACTGTGCCAGCATTTAGGAGAGGTTCATCTTTGGATCCTTCCAGCTTCACTGTGAGTTATTGAATTATATGATAACTACGTTGTAGTACACAAGTAAAAAAGTTTGTCCAAAATTACGTTCACCGTGATGTATAACTAAATGTACTAGTATTTTTGATACAATATATATATATGTGTTTGTGTTTGTTTTCTATTTTGTCTTATTATGCATGTAAATATTACTTTGTCTGGAACGTATACTTTTTAAGACTATAAGTAAGTTTTTTGTACTTTTAATATATCCGAATGACAATAATCAAATTGCATAACTAATAAAATAGGGCATTAAACACATATTAAAATATAAAATATATATTGATGGCAGAAAGACCCTTATTAACATCATATGATCCTATATTTTAGTCAAGTGACCAATTGCCAATACAAAGCTGAATAATACACACATAAAAAACATAACAATAATTATGCATTCTAATCGCCGCTCTCATTTTGTCACTTAAGTGAGCAATGTTGTTGCCACTCTGAAGTCCAGCCTGGGTTCCGACACCACCGAGGCTGTTTGTGAGCTCGCCTGCCCCGGGCTTTTTTCCGCTATCCCCTGGGGTGCTCTTGCTGCCCCACTTCTCTGTGGGCCCGCATGCAAGCAGTAAGCATTGTTATTAACTTTACTGTTTAACTAAATATCCTTAGTTTAATATTTAAGTTATAGAGGATATTTGTTAGTTTCGGAGCCACGAGTGAAAATATTTTTTTTCCATGGTCACGAGTGAATAAAAAATCGATATTCTACCGAAACCTACACATTTTCTTTTTATTGTAAGTATTTTACGCCGTTTCGTTACATTTTATGTGCTACATAAATAGGATTCATTTGAAAAAATGATTGAGCCCGGCATCGTTGACGGTCCGTTTAATTTACTGTATTAAATCGGAAACAAGTGTGAAACAGTGAAAATTATTTTCACTGTTTAAAACACTGACCTTTTAGCAGTGACATATTATAATTCGTTTCAATACATTAGTTACCGTACTTAAATCGAGTTAAATCGCTATACAATTATTTTACTGAAAATACCGTTATTGTATCATTTAACACGTACACAAAGTAAAATTGAAAATACAGGTAATAATTCAAGCGCGTATTTAATATATATATTTTATAAGTGTCAGTCTGAGCCATGCATGTATGTTTGCATTGAACCGTTTGACTTCAGAAGCGGGAATCATTATTTATACAGATGCTCTTTTGTTTTTTGCATAAAGCGTAAACTGACATAATAATGAGATCGTTTCAAGTATAGCACTGTTTACATTGAAAGGTTTTACTAAAGTAGAGACTGGAAAGTAGCTTCTTTATTTAGACTTGTGTTAACAAAATTCACTGAGAGTCACATAGAACATTCGGTATAAAAGCACTTAAAATACAAATACAAGTTCAATATGGACGCTCAAGCGTTAATTCCTTAACAGGTTGCGTAGTTATTCATACAAAAGAACACTTCTTCTATAGCTGGTTAATATCACGATTTCATCCATGTTCAAATTGTCCATTTCAGGCTCCAGCATTTGGCACAGGGAAAATAAGCTACACATTTGACGTGTATTTTGTAATAAAGTAGAAAATGTGCAGTCGTTTGTTTTATTTTTGTTTGTCGATACTATCTATATTTTCACATAAACAATTTAGGCATTTATATAGTCATTTAAAAGGAAATAAAAACAAAAATTGTCTTGATGTGAATATAACTAATAATAATGTTGTTTTGAAATTGTGTTTAATATTAGGGATTCAAATAGCAAAATTAAAATCGGCAGAACGCATCGGCTCGACCATTATAAATATAGAATTAAGCGCACTTTATTAGCAAATATAGTTGATAAGAAACATAAAATGAGTTAGCTCCCTTCTGAAACTCAGTTTCTAATAAGTGATCAATATCCAAATGTCACTGGGGTACGACTAAAAATATGGTAACTTGTCCAGATCACGCTCAATATAACGGAAAACAGCTTAACTGCTTATGTGTTCACTTATGCATTTAGTATTATCAAATTTCGCTCGATTCTATGTCGGTTCTGTTACCACGAGAAAGTTACTAGAACCAGCGTTTGGGCAACTCCAGAAGCCGATGCGGGGAATGCATGGTTATACTACCAAAATGTTTTTAAGTAAAATTAAAATATTAACATTGCATATCTGATGCTATACACGATGTATCATTTCAAATATAAGGGCATTTCTTTACAATAAACCGTTTACAAGAGAAACGCCTTATTCCTTGTAGTTTAATAACTGTAAACACAGCAAGCACGCTTTTTAAATATCATAAAATATATATTTAAAGACGACTCTTCCCATGGATATCGAACTCGTAAATTATTATAATCTCATGTGCAATTGTTATATGGCAAAGCATAAACCACAACTCCGTGTTCACAAAGGAATCACAGCAGGATCAAGATCAGTTTAAGCTTAACTGAAAAAATATTGTATATTGAAATGATTTTTGTTTAGTTAAACAACATGAACTGTCGCGAGGTTTTGAATAAAATCTTCATATGTAGATGGGATAGCAAATGTATCCGCCTCAAGTTTTTCTTGAAAATACAAATCAGACTTAACGTGCTATGTGAAAACGAAGCCAGGGCATGTTTATAAAGAGAATGTTTATCTAATACTATAATAATATAATAATAATAATAATATAATGAGAATACTATATAAACTTGGAAGGACGAATCAAAGAAATTTAAGCAAAAATGTTAAGAAGTATAAAATCAAAATACAACTTTTAATTACTGGTTTTAATGACTAAATGACTCTTCTATAATATTTAACTTGTTCACACCCTATTTGCATGTAATATAGTTATATTGATTATATGCTAAGGGAGAAAACTTTAAATATTAATTAACTGGAATGTCCTTTTACAATTGCTGAACTTGATAAAACTATTTCTAAACTTTAAAGACACACATGTTCTGACATAAATAATAATGTTGCAGCATTTCATTGATAGCAATAATTATAGTACTCTGTATCGTGTAAAGGTGTTATTGTATCAATAGTCAAGAAAAGTGAGTATTCTTTGGCATCCATCTACATGGGAAATACATGGACCAAAAATGCCCACTCACTATAAGAAATAGATAAAATATAAATGGTGAGAAAATTAAAGTTATAAGGTACAATGGAGAAATATTAATAATACCATTAATTGCATTTTTGTATGACATACACAACTGTTCAGAATGTTATACACAATTAATCAAGGTTGTATTATGTAGTCATTGATTATGAAAACGATTTTGACACCGTTATACATATAGAATTGTGGATAAGACTTTTGTAATCGGGAATCAGTTGACTGATGATTGATGATTAGTAATTTAAATAAAAAGGGTTTACATGAATGTAGGGAAAGATCTAGAGTGAAACAGCAGGGCTCAGCACCCTGTTCCTTTTTGGTTCCCCCTGCTGCCCCTCCGGGCTGGTCAACACAGAAATGTTGAATATCTTTTGAAATTCAACACATTTTTGCAAATATTCAACTTCAAATTAATAGACTATTCTTTTAAATCTAAATCAGAAGCATTAGACACATGAAAACCCCGGATTGAATAAATTATTAGAAAAAGTCGACAAACTGGTCCGGTTTTCCTCCCTTTTTAGCAGCACCCTGTACCTTTTTAGATCCTAGATCTTTCACTAACGAATGTAAAGTCCTGTGTTCCAAATTGTAAAAACAATTTCATTTTCGGATGCTTAAGATGTTACTCTCGATGTTATAGAATGTGAACCCCATTCTAAATTACTATTATTATCTCTCTGGCATATTGATGATATTGATCTGAATAACGTAACTAAAATTATTTGATCTTCATAACTTAACTAAAATTATTCTCATCTTGCCTATATTTATGTTATTTGCTGACGATATGGCATTATTAAGACCTGTCCAGACTATACAAACTTCAACTTGATACCCTTCAAACGCCCATATTGCGAGAATACAGAAATTGTGAAAGAGTTTCGAAAGTTTTTAGAAAGGCATACAATAACAGTAAAACAACATACTAACGTATGAAACCATCATCTCAGCTTAATACTCCTGCACTGTTATTTAAGAATGTACAGTCGAAATATAAATCGATGCCTTCTTGGGACATTTTTGCTTCCAGAAATACCTATAATTGCTTCATGGATTGTATGGACGATGAAACGGATCTTTTCAATCGATCTGAGTTTTAATTTTTTATTTGGCAATATACACGTTGCTCTTGATCTACAATTCAATTACAATTACTTTAAAAACTTAATTAAATGAATATTTGAGGTGGTCAATAACGTAATAATAATAATATGACTGCAGCACAGCAAGATCATTGTTTTATCAAAATCATGGATCGTTTTTGTTTTAAACGACATTTTTTTTAATTCGCGCATACATGCGTAAATGTATAATAAAATCAAAACAGTAATAAAAAGTATGGGGCACACAGAGTTTGTTTGAGAAATATTGGACTTTGAACATGATATATGCAAACATTTTCACACTGGGATTTTTGCAATGTTTCAGAATGTAAAGCCGTACTTTCCAAAGATGGGTCTTTTCAGAAATCTTATGTTTGTAATGAATATGCATGCTAATTATTTGATCAAATATATGGATATATTGTGTTCCAAATGACACATGTTTACATCTTGGCAAAGACATGTGTCAATATATACTGGGTGTACCGACTACCGGTGCATTAAGCTTTAAAACACGATTAAATATGACTAAAATTATAAAATATTGTAGAATAGTCAATGATATTTACGATAATAATGTTACCGCTCATAATTTGGCACTTTCGTACGATTTTATATTTTCATAAGTGCGACTGTGACCTCTTTGTTGAACCTAGGGTCGGTTTTTTTGTTTTACGACGAATGACCGATTACCGGTGCAACTGTAATTATCTCCCTTGTTTCATGAACAGCTGCTGTACTAAACCTTTTGTTTATATGTTTTGCCTGAAAGTTATTATTGACAAACACAAAACATTGCTTTTAAATATATCTCGGATTACACCGATAGACAGTATACACCGGTAGACGGTACCCTGAGTATATACCAAAACTAAACAGTAATAAAAGTACGAGTCACCATGCTTTTCTTGGGAATATTTGACACTGAATATCATTTCTCGTGTTGTTTTTTTTGCCGGGTCTTTAAGGTGAAACTTCTAATAATGATACATATGTATTTGTGGATCTTTAACTTATTTCATATATTTTGTTTGACATTCTGTAATGATATTATGATTAATACGATGCTAATTAACAGGAAACTTGAGCTCAAACTAAGGATATCAATTCATTTCATTGTTTCCAAAGTATATTTATTATATACTTTTCAGTGAAATATCGAATTTTATTGGTGGAATAAAATTTTATATTTTCACTGTTCGAGCAGTGAAAATATAAGATTTTATATTTTCACTGCAGTGAAAATATAACATAAAACGGACTATTTTTCCACATGTAGCACCGATCTACAATTAGTGGTTTACAACCCTTGGCAAATGTATATACATGTACAGTATGTACATGCATGTGTTTACATAAAATAAATTATAAAATTCAACACAATTATAATTTAGCGACAACGACTCACAAAATATGGCCCCTTTTTCCCACCATACTATCGAGTGACAGTTTTGGAATCATCTATGACGTCATTTTTATGACTTACGAATACACGAACTTGTGTCGTTTAAACTTATCTCGCGCAATTTTATTTATTTATTGTCCAAAAGCATAAAATAAAAAGAAAATGTGTTGATTTCGGTGTAAGATTGTATTTTATTTCACTCGTGATCATGGACAATAAATATTTTCACTCCTGGCTGCGCCACTCGTGAAAATATCATTTTCTGTGAACACTCATGAAATAAAATACGTAAAGCTTACACCGAAATCAACAAATATCCTCTATATAAAGCATAAAAAAAATGAAAAAGTAAAATTAACACAGCTCTAACATGGCAAAATAATAATTTATTTGCCAACCGATTACAACAAATCATCAGGGCAAATAATGTATATGTGAACATTTTCCTATGTCATATTACTTTTACTTTCTCGTTAACAAATATCTTATCTTGCCTTGGCATTGTTATTACTTAACATTGCATGAAAAAAAAGTACATATCTAGAAAGATTTTATTGTTGACTTTGACTCTTTAATTTGGTTTTAAAAGTACGTCTACCTAACTTGTAGAATTGCTTACAATTCGGACAGGGTAATAACAAATGTACAATTTGCTTACAACCCATCGGTATTTTGCAGGACATGTATTTCTACATGTCTTGTTCCGTACAATTTGTTTAGTATTTTATTTAAACTCTAAACTGTTTTTGTTAGAATAAACATTCCTTTTTTGTCTAATCATTGAATAGTCTAAGTAAAAATAATGTTCTAAGTAACAGTCGACTGTAAGAATGTCCGATTTACTGGTGCACTCAATATACAAGACAGACAATATGTAGCACAAATCAAAAAAATCATTAATTTTATTTTTGTTGCAATACTCTTTTAAGTGAAATGACAGATTTTAACGTATCTACATGTGATCTACACTGACGGACCGCGTTTAAATTGAATATGTACAACAGGTAATATTGTCCCGTTCACATGCCAAACGAATTTGTTTTTCTTGCGGTACTGATATGTTATATGCAAAATTGATGTTTGATTAATCTAAGTACACGTGTGTTGTTTTTTGGTAAATTGTGTTACACTGACAAATACTGAAATTTGAATACTTATAAGCTAATGTTAATCCATTTTAGGTATATCAGTTCATTAAGTTTGAAATAGTCTTATATATGTATAATTTAATTCGCAATACAGCATACATACAATTCATTGTTTTGTAATGTGCAATGTAAACAGTCATTTTACTTTGATATCAACTGATTAATACAAAACGTCTTTACAGATACACTCGTCAAACTAATACATAAAAACATGACACTTGATGTTCATTCCTATGGAGGTAAGTTAATAGGCAATGCTTCCAATATATTGGTTTATGAGCTGCTTCCAGTAATTTTCTAAAACTATTCCGGTAAATGTTTAATATCAAATGAATGACTGTTCATTTGGCAGCAGTTCTATATAGTTTGATCGACATTCTGTGTAAGATATTTTTGCATGTTATTAAATATTTATTATTTGAAGAAGCACAATGAAAGTTATGTTTGATGTTGAAGTGTACTAGTAAAATAATTTGACACCACAATATTATTAGTGTATACATATTTTTATTCTACTTAATAACTGACGTAAATTTTATCTTTTCTAATAAGATTTTAAATAAATAAAGGCATTTTGTGTATTTTTGGTCTTTTAAGGTAGAAATGTCCAAATGACTTCGGAAATACTCGCGAAATATCGGTTAGCTTCGGCCCATTCGCCACTAACCGTAAATCTAATCGATCTGATCCGAAACAGAAATTATTTTCGCGAAATAAACATTACTTTTCGAATGTTTAGTTATTTTCAATTAAATGTGTGAAATAAATGCTTATTTGTGTTTACAGATGAAAGTAAAAATGTAGTTTGAACAAAAACAAGGTACTCCGGCATGGAGAATACCTTCAAATGACGTCATTGTTGGCAATTTCTGTTTACATTTAATCATGACATTTTCGCGATATGACTGGTGTATTTCATTACACTTAAGTTAAAATAGTTATTAATAAACGTCCAGTATTATTAGAATTATTGAACATAATTATTCGTAAATAAAAACATCTGCGTGAAGGAGATACGTGCTCTTTGCTGTGAAATAACATTCATTCACACCAAAAACTTGGAAAAATAGTCAGTCGAGATGAGTGGATGATTGGAGAGCGGGACGTCGGGTGATCGAGTTTGGTGTTCTGTTGGATACTTTAAAATAATGTTCATGTGTAAACTTTGACCTGTTCCACTGAGGAATTTTGACGAGATCTACCGTTGTAAAAAACATCTGAAAATTATGTATCGGCGAAATGATGAGAATGGTCTAAGAGACACCTGTTTATAAAAAAAAACAGTAACATAGTCACAAGCTCCAAGAAGAGTATTGATGAAGTTATCACAAAGATTTGCCAGTTTTTTGAAACTCTTGTTAACCTCATGTAATGAAAATGTCAATTTAATTTTTTGAAACACACACTTATAAAAAATGTTTATTATTTTTCTGAATTTGGTGACCAAGATTACGTGAACCTCAGTTAGTTACATTTGTAATTAAAATGTCTACACAGAGCACTATTTCTTTAACATTAATGCAAAAATAATTCATTTAATATCGATACTGCTATTAGATGATAATTAGAAGAGAAAAAAAATAACATAGAAGCAAAATATTTGCTTTTTTACTTGTCTTATTTTTCTTTATTAACATTGTTTTAATAACATAGGGTTGCTGCACTAAAAATGTTATACCTTGAGATTTTTGTGGTGAACCTTTGTCAATTTATACCTTTTCCCTCTCATATAAGGTTATTCTATATTTTGGTATTACTGATTTTGACATACTATGAAATAAAAGTAAAAAAAAATAAAAAAATTGGTGTTTTACGTATTTTTACTCTAATGAAATATATTATTTTTTACCATATGCTTAGCCAAATTTAATGTCATAAGTATTGTTGGTCAACTTAAGTACTTATGTTTGTCATACTTTTTCATAAGACGCTCCTTTATCGTATAAATTAAAGCTATTCATGAATAAATAAAAAATACATTTTGACAATCATTTTTGTAAGTGTACCCCATCAAAATTTCAGGTTGAAGTAGGAAAATTAGGGGTTAAAACAAAAATCGCATTTTTGTCAAACGTGTGGTTAGATTTTGTTTATATTTCACAGTTTTGTCTTATAATAGATTTAATTATCAAAGATAATAAGAAAGTCAAGGTCTGAAAAAAGTCCCATTAGGGGCTTTCTACCGTAAAAGCAACTTTTGGTGTGTGTCAATATACATTTTACACTTTTATTTTGACATAAACTTAAAATATGTTTAAACTTAATAAGAATCTTATCGACGTAAGGCTAGAAAAGATACTAAATGCAAACAGAATGGATTCTTTTTCTTTGTATTCTATCTTCTTAACCATTGTCCATTGAAAGCAATGCTGGTCATTTTAGTGCGTTATTTATAGATTGTTTAACAACAAATATTTAAGTCAACACAGTTCAATGTAAAAAAGATCTTAATTAAACATAATTCGTCTCAAATTTTACCCTGTGAAAAATTGAATGTTATTTTTGCATAAGATCGGGTGGAATGAAAAATACTCAATATACATATATTGATGATGTTTAGTTTCTTTTTTATGAACTGTTGTTTGAATATTGAATAATAAAACTCCAGAGACACTATCAGGAGAGAAACCCTTATTACAACCCGCAGGTCCTTTATTTGAGGCAAGCGACCAATTGCCTCTACAACACAAGACAATACAGACAACACAACACATAACATAAAACATTTTTAAAACTGGCGTCACCGCCTTGGAACGGTCAATTCAGTGAATTGGGTGGTTTAAACCGGTTTAATGGCATGCCGAACCTCACACTTAGCCCAGAATTAAAGACAAATATTTGAATTTTTAGAAATATTAAAATCCAAAAGGAGCAAATACATGTACTAATCAGAGTAAATGCATGTACACAACCAATCATTTAAAATAAATTCCTCCCAAAACAAAGCTTGCAAGAAGCTCTAATTGCTAGTGACAAGTCTTTAAAAAGTACAACTGGTATATTTTAGTTGGTAATTTGGTTTAAAATAAAGATATAAATAAAAAAACAAAAAAATAAAAGTCCATTGGAAACAAAGGGATTGAGCAAAACATTCCATAGGCTTAATAATGAACATCGTAATCATTGCCCAACCGCAAATTGATGCCTTCCAGGACACGCATAAAATCAGTCGTCAAATACCGACCTTGACATGAAGCCGACAGTTCTAGATTTTGAACGCGACCATCCGATGTGTATATCAAATGAGCAGATATGCTACGTAATGGACATGAGTAAAACCTACACAACAGTGTGGCTCTTACACATTTATGGACCATGATAATCAACTGTTCTGTATTATTTTGAAATTTTCTCCTAAAGCAAAATTAACGTGACATGAAAGAAAAAAGTCGAAATTTTACTGCAAAACCCTAAACGAAGATACAACACACAGTTTAGGGGTCGTCTGCATGTCAAGCGCGGACACATAAACAGTCGGAAAGGTGTTGCGTTGTTCGACTAAGAAACCCTAGTTAATGACATGGCACAAAATCCTGATAAGAAACTGCAGGCCAAGGTTTCTCCTCGTTAATCCAAAACAACTAGGTCATTCGCGTGGCATAGAATTGGGCTAAGTTGAACAATTGCAAAACGTTTGTAAAATTTTTCCACTCCATTGCAATATTATTGAGGCGTATGGGTTAGGTGTAGCCTTCTGGGGTATAAAAGTATTATTGTACTTTTTAACAATGGTACCGAGTCCTGGGAATACAAATATATTTAAAATGATATTTTTGTTTCCAACTTTCAAAAAAGAGCCATATTTTGTAAGAAAACCTCTTTTTCACATTGAGGAATATGCGTTTTAAAAATAATGTGTCAAAACTTTGCTATATACCAGTCATGTAACAATCTATCTGCGTCGTTTTGGCAAAATACACGTATGTATTTCGATGACATACAACACTTAAATTGATTATCAAATGCAGTTAGTAAGAATCAAATAAGAACACATCTGGATGTTTGTAATAAGAGGGACCTGTTCACAAATTGACGAACATACCATTTTCACACTTTGTGTCACAGATTCAAAAAATAATAAATGTGTACATAAATGAGCGAAATAACGCTATCGACATACATGTAGATATATACTGTAAATACCGTTTCGTTCATGAGAAATCAGCAGCTGAAATGGATAAAACTATAAAGCGTTTGTAACGCTAAACAATGGAAACATTTGCAGTGTTTCAGTTGTTTTTGTTGAAATTGTTGCAAACTGGTGAATCACCTACATAAGTAAAACATACACTGTTAAGTATATAAATCGGTTTCGGTCAAGAGATAACTGGTTTGACTTTCGACCAGGAGATCAGAGTTTCAAACACCAGAAACATTGTTTTCTTTTCTTTTTTATTTATGTTTTTCTGTTAAAGTACTTGACCTCTTTAGTTCAGATGATTTAAATTGTCAAGTTAAGACAATTTATGGCTTATTACGAAAATCCAAAAAAATATGTAAACAAGTCCCTTTATTACTTTTAAGAGGTTATTATCCCAATACACTTTTCGGTCGAAACAGCTTGTCCAAATTCTATAAACTGGCTTCCGGTTGAAAGGATATATTTCAGTACCAAAATTAAACTCTTTGTAAATAGGTTGTACATAGGTGGTTAATTGGGTTAATGATTGAAATGTTTCCAGTGAATATTATATAATATGATTTAAATAATCTTTCGCACGCGCACACGCATGCACACACACAGCACGAATTCAAAAGTAAATATGCGAAAAATGAGCCCTTATCACATGTTTTTGCATAAATATAATTGACTGGTCCCTTTTGGATTAAAGTGTATCATTTTACTTAATTGTTGTTGCAATAAATTATAATTAACTTCCAACTTTAAAATATGTGGATATCAAATACAAAGTTTCAATTATATTATTTAAAGGAATTATTAATTATCCAACTTTCACGGTGTGTATGTTGCATCCAAGTTAAGGAATGTATATTCGTATCAGATTGGGTTGGCTATTGTATGTTATTGTATTTACCTTAAATCCATTATCTGACAATTGAATGTTCTTAAAATACATTATGCTATTTGTCTGTTAAGTAGTAAGTAATTATGTTGAATAGTCAAAATTAGTTTACAAATTTATTGTTTACTGTAATCTCCGTAGAATACGTGCATAGATTAGTCAATAGTTATTTTATAATTTCAATCAGTTTTAATTCAAAAATATATATCAAATCATTTTTGTATACGCAACATTGGTCACTGTTCAGTTGTTAGTTGGCAGCCATTAGAACAAACGTGTACTCCTTTATTGAACCCACAAACACTGTAGAAACAGCTTTATATCTGTGTTTGCCATTGTTCTATTTCATTACAAGACCGAGAGTGTGCCATGTTGTTTTTGTTACCGATAACCGAGAAAGATAACCTAGGACAACGAGAACAACAACGTCATCTGTGTCCGGGATGATACTGCTACAACTCAAATCGAGGGTTGACATCTAGAAGGTAACACTTGCTATTAATTTCAATGGCAATTAGTACCTTCTGGTTTTCTGCATGTGAAAGTTTTGGACAACAACATAATTAAAAAGGTCAGTGTTGCAGAACGTAGTATATATAAGACAACATTTGAAAGATGCGGCGTATCACGCAGTGCCACGCGATTATAAAGTACATATATTTCTTACTCTCATATCTTACCGTTTTAGGCTCTGGCAAAGAAATTAAGTATGCAATATTGGTATTGTATTTAACACTTTTCTCTTATTGATAAATGAAGTATCATCAAAACGTAAGTGAGAACAGTCCATTTATTGGTTTGATCGAAATTATGTTTTTGGCTTGTATTGAAGAATGTCGTTTTGCATTACTCCTGTTTATGTAATTTCCCTGTAGAATATCCAAGTATGAATTTCCCGTTGATCCTTCTCGTCATGTTGCCAATGATCTACTGTGCCAGTATCGGGGAGAGGTCCATCGGCACCAGATTAAAATGTATGTGCAATTTACTAAATTTTTGATTATTTTAAAATAATTTCAGCAGGATGTTAATGTACGTAATATTGCTAAAATAATTGCAGACACAATAAAGTGTTGTTGTTTTTTAACCGAAAGCGTTTCCGTAAGTTTGCCCATAATTGAAGTCATTTTTGGAAGATGTTCATGTAAACTTGCTTAAGAAAGTACAAACATAAAAATTACTTAAAGAACAGGGTTGCTCAACCATATGCAAAATACATATTAATTAATAATTAATAATTATCTGATTTACATTTCATATTCATAGCTTTATATGTCAGTTAACATTTTATATCCCAGATACTGCCACTAGCACTGTATTCTCCGACCAGCTTTTCAACAATGTTAAGCATTACGTCAACAGTCATTTCGAGTGGAACCGACGGAATATGAAACCTGAAAGTTTTGTTTCCTTGCGAAACATTGAACACACGCACGACCGTGAATTTAAACTATTCATTGAGAATCAAGAAGCGACGGGACTGGAATCGAATACAAAGGCAGTAATATATCGTGGAATAGGAAAGTTAAGAGATAGGGGTCTGGTGACAAACATCGGGACATCGTTTTCTCAATTTCAGGGCATGAAATATTATTCATCGTCATTTAACCCTTCGGCATGAGCATTTAACCCACAATCCATGATGTACGACCCGACTTCGGCATCAGCATTTAATCCAGCGTCCATGATTTTCGACCCCGCTTCGGCATCAGCAATTAACTAACCGTCCATGATTTACGACCCGGCTTCGGCATCAGTATTTAACCCACAGTCTATGATGAACAATGGCCAGGTGTCCGGCGGTTTTGATCCCAACTTATTTAACGGACTTACAAACACACCTAATACAAATGACTCGAATTCAGGTGAGACAGCGGCCTTTAACTCGCAGTTTTACAATTCAGGGTCATTTTCGTTCTACAATCCTCAGTCGATGATTAACGATTAAGGTAAGTAAATAACTCTCAGTCCGTAATGGACAATGGTCAGTTGTTAGTGGTGTAAATCCTATGTTATTAAACTGAAAGACACAACAAACACTAGTGACTCGAAGGATGTGCGCGATGCGGAACCACAAAGGCTCATTAATCATCGGGTCATGTTGACTACCGTTAAATCTAATTATCAGTCTTTCAATCCTCAGTCCATGATGTAAAATGGTAAGATGTCCAGCAATTTAAATCCTCAGTTAGACACATCAAATACGGTAATCCTCAGGTTATGCTGACTTTCGAGGAAATACCCCAGTCCATGACAAACAATCCAGGGATTTTGATTCTCAGGCAATGTTGACGATTGTGGAAACTCAACCTCAGTCCATGAAATACCTACAATCTAGAGACAATCCTCAGGCAATGTTGACGATTGTGGATACTCAACCTCAGTCCATGAAATACCAACAATCCAGGGACATTAATTATAGGGCAATGTTGACGATTGTGGATACTCAACCTCAGTCAATGATATACGACGAATCCAAGTTTTTTTTATCCACAGGCAATGATGTACAATGGTGAGGCGGTGTTTCGTCTTGCCCCACACACAATGTTGTACAAAGGACAGATTGACACATCGAATACGAGCGAAGCGACATTGAGCTTGCCTCGAAGGGCAATAATCGCTGTCACGAACAATGAAAATGATGATGCGGACAGGAGCAACAGTATACAATGGTTAAAAAACATCTATGTCAATCTTGAAAAACATACCCGAGGATCCTAAACAAGATTTTGAGACCTGGCAGTATACAATTTCTTTCTTTGGAAACGATCACTTGCTAAGGCACACATATAGTAGTAGTTTTCGACCTTTAAATTTCCGAAACATGGTTGAGAAGATATATTTGAACAACTCTACTGACCATTTGTATATGGCAATGCCTTTATGAATCAAAAACTGGCTTTACTTGGATTGTCAGGCATGGAAACTGTGGCTAGTCAACAGAAATATAAATTTTATCATGCCCTTGAAAAGTACAAACAATACAAATGCCAGTTTCCAAGCAGATTGTTCACAGCTTTGACGACCAAGCTGTTTTGGACGGCTTAAATCGATCCAGGCTGATGAAAATAAGTCATATCTACGCACAAGCACAAAAGCACCTTTCAACCGACAAGAGCAAGACATAATTAAAAAAAAACTTGATGCAGCAATGGCTCTGATAAATAACACAACGCCGGAGTTGTACCTCGCTATACATCAAACAATAGCTTGCATTGCATTTTACAAGGCGGAATATCCCGGGTTTGCGGGCGGAACTATAAGCTCAACTTTAGGTCTATCTGGCAGGATCCACGCGCATATAGGGAGCAGTCAGTAGCGCATTACGCAGAACAAATCGTGCATGAATACATCCATACATCTCTGTTTCTTGCCGACTTTGTCCATGGTACCTTTGTCGACAGGAATCAGTTAACACAGGCCAAGGTTTACTCACCCACACGGCATCAGCTAAGGGATTTTGGCAAAACATTCCATGTATCGATAGGTATATCGTAGTCGTTTTCTGATAGCAACTGAGGCTTACAATGATCGTGTCTTTTATCTTCACGAGATAATTTGTTCACGTTTTTCTTGGCAATATCGTATTGAAATATTCACGTGTGTAATTCTAGTCATCGATCAAAGTTTTGCAAACACTGTATATATTGAAAATCCATTATATTGTGCATGTTAAATCTTACAAACATTAATTCTTGTTTATTAAAAATATATTATTGGTGTGAATTATATGTTATATTAAGTAAACTTCATGCGAGTATTGCAGTTGCTTTTTGTGTCATAAAATAATGAACAATCCTGTAAACATTGATACTGTGTTTAATTTAAACATATTTATTTCAAACAAACAAACATTGTTATACATAGAATTTCATACAACATTTATAATATGTACATGTTCGAATGGGATTGGAACGAAAGACAAAGTCTTATATAGTTCTTCTCCCTCAGTATACATTCAGTTACATGTTGACAGACGAACATAATTGGTTTTTAGATGATTAAACACTAATAAAAGTACGGCAAAAAAGATAGAAACTCCGAGTATAGAGTTTCATTCGTCAAGTGCATGAAATGGGTTGACATTTGAAAGGTGTTGCAGATATAAAAGTAGTCAGAAGTTTGGGGAAAAAGAAAGAAATTTTGAAAGACTTGTTTGGTGCAAGGGAAAATACGTTTGAGAGTCGTTCAGTAGCATACTACGTATCAAATCGCTTACTATTAGTAATAAATGTGTGTACTGCATCAGCTATTTTAGTATTGGTTAAGTAGTCTCGAGTGTCGTCTCCATATAGGATAGTTTCAATGTAGGGGACGGAATATATGGATATAGTGTTTATAAGTTCGCCACGAATATGTACATACTGACTGCATTCGAGAAAGTAATGAGACGTCGTTTCATGAAGTCCACAGAGACATAACGGGGATGCAATAATGTTGCGCCTGAATAGATGTTCATTTAAGGCGCTACACTTTGTTCTTAATCGCGTGTGTAACATTTGAGAGCGTCTTTCGCCGTATGAAAATAAAGGATTCGGAATCGGGCGATCTATGTTAATTAGCCTTTTGAAGGAATGGATCGATTCAGCATTTTTGACATCATCGGGAAGATTATTCCATTCAGATATAGTAGATGGTAGGAATGAATTTGAGTACAGTGATGTTCGGGCTTGAATTGTGTGAAGATGTGATGAATTTCTTAGCAAGTAATTGCTAGATGACCCAACTGTTGCGGGCAAAAGAGATTGTAAGTAGTTAGGTACATTGCTATAATTCATTTTATACATTAATATTAATTTATGTTTGCGTCTTCGTTGCCTGATAGATTCCCATCCTAACTCATTATAAAGATCTTCTAAAGATACTAAACGTGTGCATCCAGATGTTATTCGCGCGGCTTCAGTTTCGATTTTGTCTAGGTCATCTTTTTCATATTGTGTACAATTATCAAAAACCGCGTCTGAATACTCAAGAATTGGTCTTATAAATGAAAAGTATATTTTCTCGAGAGCTTTTCTATCAAGCATTATTTTTAATCGACGCATTATATGAACTCGTTTCCATGCTTTTTCCTTTATAAAAGATATATGCGCATGCCAAGTACAGTCATTGGACATAAATACACCTAAATGTTTATGGACATTAACAATGGGTATATTAACGTTCTGCATAGTCAATGATGGATGAGGTGGTTTATTTATTTTGCGAGATATTAACATTGATTCGGATTTTGAGGGGTTAAAGCATACTAACCATTTATCAGCCCAGCTGGAAATTTTATCTATGTCTGATTGCAATACGGCGGCAGTTTCGTTTGGCGAATTTACGACCATGAAAAGACTGGTATCATCAGCAAACAAATTTATGTGCGCTTGTATGTCAGCGACAATGTCATTAATATATACTAGAAACAGAAGTGGACCTAAGATAGAGCCTTGAGGGACACCGGCGAGAATTTCAATAGGAGTTGAATGCGCTCCCGGTAGGATTACTTTTTGTTTACGATCAGAAAGATAATTAGACAAAAAGGACAATAGATTTCCTCGAATGCCTGCTTGTTGTAGTTTGTATAATACACCTTTGTGCCATACTTTATCAAAAGCTTTACTTATATCAAAAAATACAACTCTGACCTCAAGGCCATTGTCTAGGGCTCTGCAAAATGTATTATAAATATATGTAAGCTGATTAACAGTCGAATCACCAGGCAAGAAGCCAGATTGAGTAGGTGCAAAGAATGAATTTGCACGAAGAAAATTAAAAATGTGCTTGTGTATTATTCCCTCAAAGACCTTCTCAATAGTATTTAACAATGATATAGGTCGATAATTAGACGCTAAGGCTGGATCGCCCTTTTTGAAGATCGGACACACATTTGCGATTTTCCAACAAGAAGGCATTTTGTAAGTATTTAGACAAGAGTTAAACAAATCACACAATGGGTAGCTTAATTGATGCATTGCTTCTTTGAGGATTCGATTATCTATTCCATCAGGACCAGATGCTTTTCCTACCTTAAGACATTTAATTGAGTCAATAACTTCCTCCTGCGTTATATGAATAGACTGAAGACTGTTAGCGTTTACATTGTGCATAGGTGGAAGATCGTGGTTGCTTTCGTCGATTGAACACTGGCTTGCAAAATACCTGTTTAGTATATCAGCTTTACATGTGTCATTTGCTACAAAACTACTTGTTTGATCATCGTAAATAGGTGGAATTGAATTGTTTATGTTAGTAGGAATAAATGTTCGAAGTGTTTTCCACCAGTCTTTAGCGCAAAGGTCAGATGACTTTAGTTTATATGCAATGTTGTTGAAATATTAGTTTTTTGAGTTACGTAAAAGTAATACAACCTCATTCCTAACACGACGGAAATTTGACCAGTGTATGTCACTATTTAATTGTTTGGCTTTTCGGTATAGACGTTTCCGTTGTCGAATTTTTTTCTTTATATTATTGTTTATCCATGGTAGATCATGAGAACGTATACAAACATTTTTGTTAGGAATACATATGCTTGCAATGTGTAATATTGTCTTAGTAATATTTTCTGCATAAATGTCAACATCTTCACATTTTAGTAAATCCCAATGAGTATCTGTCATTAATTGTCGTAGTTTTGAATAATCCCCAATATCGTAACGCCAGATATGTCGATAAAACGTTTTAGATATAGGTTTTGTAAATTTTAATGTAACAAAAACAGGGCAGTGATACCGAAGAGTTTGATCTAAAAACGGTTCGCCTGTTCCAGAGAGTAATACAGTATTCCGATTACTTACAAAGATTAAGTCAATTATGGAAGATGTCCGTTCAGTATAATGTGTTGGCTCGTGAATAAGTTGCGTTAAGTCATATTGTAGACATAATTCATTAATTTTACGTGCAGACGATTCGGCGAGAGCATTTATATTAAAATCACCTGTAATAATAATATCATTTATTCGTGTTTCTCTGGCTAGCCCTATAGAGTCTTCAATAGAATGCATATACAATCTATCGTCACTAGGCGGTCTATAGAAAACGCCAAAAAGAATGGATTTATTTTTTGAAGGCAGAACTTCAATCCATATACATTCTACATTATTTAATTCAAGATCATATCTGCGTTTGAAAGCAATATTTTCATTTACGTATATAGCAACGCCACCATGTGAGTCGAATGTGCGATCCTTGCGAATTGGCTGGTGGAAGCCGTCAAAGAGGAGATCAGTGGATAAGATAGAACTATTTAACCATGTTTCGGTAAAAGCAATTATATCAAATTCAGGTAGACCAGTGTAAAGAACATCTATTTTGTGCATCAGACTTTGAATATTGTAATGAACAAAGCATAAGTGGGTTGTTGCTGGAGCATTGAGAATGGATGAAGAACTGTCTGTATCGGTGTTTAAAGATCGATCAGACAATGTAGGCCCTGGGTTTGGATGAATATCACCTGATCGTAATAAGACTATAGAGAGCCAATAACATGTTACAACAAAGAAGAAACATTTTAGAAGCTTTTTGAGGAAAAGAATATCAGTGTGAATATTTTTTCCTATCATAAAACGTGTGCGTGGGTGTTCAACACTCATTGATGCGTTCATAGACTTGTACACATTAATTTGTAATGAAAATAGGCTGATAACATTTAGCCATAACTGGCATGCACATAATACGTGTAGGAATAGTGGAAAAATAACTGGAGATCTATATGCAATCATGACAGCGTTTCCAGGTCTCTGTTTAATGTACAACATAATGATATGCTCCAATGAAGACGAGATGAGCCATAAACGCTGACATGATACGTTTTTTTGCATTTAAACGTGCGAACATTTTGCAACAAAAATGATATTAAAATTTGATTACGCCGTCTGCTACAGAACTGCTTAAAGAGAGAATATAGGCAATGTGAATTGGAAAAAAGAAATGATGAGAAACAGATGATAAGGGATAATGATATGTTTGGTATCATTATAATGATATGGGAAATATTGTTGGGTGTATAAATGAGCACAAGATAATTACCTAGATTACCTAGAGTTAACAGTTAAACTAGTAACTAGTACAATTGTAAATAATATACTCTTGAAGAGTACAATAAAAAAGTGTTTGCTAAATGATTATAGTAAGCATCTGTATAACAATAATTATTTTGCAAGACAGTACACACTTCAATATATTTAAATTGTGTAAGCATTTAGATGCAGAAATACAGTAATAGAATAAAATTCAGCAATATAAATACAAATGTTATACAGTGCTGAGATGCACATCATACAAGTTCTTTGTAAAAAAATTTACAAATATTTACATTTACTACAATAACTTTATAAGTTTGCATTATTTCTAAAACTTCGGTCCATTTGCTTAACTAGTAACTAGTACAATTGTCAATAATATACTCTTGAAGAGTACAATAAAAAAGTGTTTGCTAAATGATTATAGTAAGCATCTGTATAACAATAATTATTTTGCAAGACAGTACACACTTCAATATATTTAAATTGTGTAAGCATTTCACGAGATGCAGAAATATAGTAATAGAATAAAATTCAGCAATATAAATACAAATGTTATACAGTGCTGAGATGCACATCATACAAGTTCTTTGTAAAATCTTTTACAAATATTTACATTTACTACGATAGCTTTATAAGTTTACATTTTTTTTAAACTCCGGTCCATTTGCTTAACTAGTAACTAGTACAATTGTAAATAATATACTCTTGAAGAGTACAATAAAAAAGTGTTTGCTAAATGATTATAGTAAGCATCTGTATAACAATAATTATTTTGCAAGACAGTACACACTTCAATATATTTAAATTGTGTAAGCATTTCACGAGATGCAGAAATATAGTAATAGAATAAAATTCAGCAATATAAATACAAATGTTATACAGCGCTGAGATGCACATCATACAAGTTCTTTGTAAAATCTTTTACAAATATTTACATTTACTACAATAACTTTATAAGTTTGCATTATTTCTAAAACTCCGGTCCATTTGCTTAAGACGCATGTTAAGCGATTTTCAAGCTTAGTTTAGTCTTAAGCAAAAAGTGTCATGAGATAACGGGATTTGCAATTGAAGTCACATAAATGCTCAGTAGATAAACACAAATAGCAAATAGCAATAAGATATCGTGAGCTTCGTGCATCTAAGAGGGTCAACTGCGAATTCAATATAAACTGATCAAAAAAGAAATGCAGTTCTATATTTACAGAATTTTATATTTGTCAAGTTCTGATCCACAGTTGATGCGTTTAATGGTCGTTTCACCGTTTTCAGTTACCCTGATCAGTATGTTACCATCGGCTGACCAGGCACTTTCAATTTTCTTAGATTTCGCCAGTCCACGTGCGACAAACAGCAGCTGCGCACGGTGTTGGGTCAAATCTTCATTTATGAAGATTTTATCATGTCCGCTGCGTGACTTCAGTTCACGTCTTCGAGTGTAAAGCTTTTGCCTGGCTCTGTAGCTTATAAACTTTACTATTATAGGGCGGGGTTTGCGTCCGTCACGTTTTCCAGTTCTGTGAGAGCGGTCTATTTCATTAATGGACACATCAGCACCCAAGGTCTTGCACAAATTTATGACTATGTCGTCTGTGCTTTCATTAGAGCCTGTACTTTCCGGAATACCGAAGACACGAACGTTATTACGCCTACTATATTGCTCGCTGGCATCCATTGAGTGTTCAAGGTCCGTAACGCGGCCTCTCAGCACTCTGTTTTCATTGCGAAGTAAATTATTGTCACTCTCAAGGCACTCTATCCGGTTGGATAGCCCATCTACAACCCCGGTAACGATCAATTCTATCATATTTTTCATTTGCATTGAGAGTGAGAATTGAATAGAATCTTTGACTGTTTGTACTATTGCCATCATGGTTTTATCGTCAAGGTCGATATCAGCTTTCTCCGTATCTGCCATGTTTTCGAACGTATAGTTAAAGTCACAGCTAGAACCGCTGGTCAGCCTATTTTTCTTAGGATCACCACCCTGCTCAGGAGTTGACAAGACTGATATCGTCCTCTTGGATTTAGCAGCTATATTTGGTGTAGATGCGTCAAAGCTCATTGTAAGCGGGACTCTTGTTACTTTGTGCAGTATAGGTTGAACAAACGATGGGTGTAACGACAATAACAGTAAATACCACCAAATATTTAAATACGATACACAGAGTACTCAGAGTACACATTCATTGGTGCTAAATTTAGCTCAATTTAGCTCAGGTTTACTTCTAAAAATAGAATGATACAAATACGTATCGACTCACAGTTTCCTTGCAGGTTTACAGCTATATGTTCATTTGCTTTTCTTTAACTAGTCCATTAGAGCATTCCCAGGTTTCACAACAACACACACCACACCCAACACTAGCGGGATAAATGTCAGAACATCGAGAAAAACAACAAAATAAGAAAAAAACACAGACGATAAGAAAACAAACAACCAATATGTCCGCCACCGGAAGTCGAACTGTGTTTGCTATAGTGTGTCGCCATGTTTCATGCCAGATGTGGTAATTGGGACAAGGCAATAAAGCTTGCGGAACTTGTTCAGGAATCAATGAACGGCCTTGTCGAAATGAACAACGCTGTCGGAGTTCTCAACGAGTTTGGTGAAGCCATGCTGAAGGCAATGTAAGATTTCATGAGTGTCATGATACTCCAGGTTTTAACCGGACGCAACGTATCGTTATCCGTTGTATTGTATTATATTTACGTACAAACTGAGTGCACAAAATCAAATGCTGATATGCTATGTAATAGTTGTAGTCTTTAGTCACAGTGGGATGATAGTTAATGTTGTGAAAGTACAAACAGATTCAACTAAAGATAAATGAAAATATATATTAATCAATACATTTATGTTTCCCACTGGAAAGTTCCATTTATGGGTTTTCGAAATGAAACCTGATTTCATTCGTAACACAACAAAAAATGCAAAATACTTAAACGTTCTTTTCATTACATTCAGAACTAATATAATTGACGCAGTTCAAGTAAGTGACGTGATATATAAACAAACATGAACATTGAAGACACAAACTTGTTTCACTGGACTAAACGAATTGTCGTATGCATTGTTTGATTTGTTTGTTTGGTTTTTCTGTACAAATGTTATTAACAACGTAATAAATCTTGTATACTTTAGACGAAATCTTAAATTATTTTAGATGGTGATAAAGTTAATCGGATAAAGATCTGGACTCCGAAATAAGAATACGATCATATGTGCAGCCCACTCATGACGATTTCGAAAATGTTTCTGGCCAACGCCGTTTGCGTGAAATTTATACTAGATACTATAAAAAATGGAATTAAGATGCTTGACTTATTGCTGGATTTTAACGTTGCTACTTCACAGATGATACGACATATAAAATTGAGGCCAAATATTTGCTTATAATGTAAAAGTTGCGATACTCGTATAATGCAGTCGATTAAGCATCATTTAATAGTATAATAACATTACAAATAATAGCGGAGTTCACGAGTCTTTTGGGAAAACTCTTCTTAAAATAGACTACCACTGTCCAGCGTGTGACACTGAAGATGCGATGTTAATTTTGCGGCACGTGCTAAAAGTTGACTGAAATGCAAGAATTGATAGATTTCTGTTAAAACTATTCCTGAACTATATTGGCAAAAGTCTTGCAAACACAATAAAAAGTATAAAGGTCCTGAGTATCTTTGGAAGATTGAACCCGGGTCCTCGGCTCGAAAGGCTGACACTGTAACCACGTCGCTATAAACACTTAAACACGTTTTGGAAAGCTCTTAGCGCTACTTGTCGTTTCGAAAGTGTTTTGTAAACTACGGAACTCCGAAAGTGAAATCGGTTGAATATATGGACCACATGGTAAATTCAAGAAGTATAAATAGAGACGCTTTTGATATCGGTTTAAAACAATCCGTTGTAATGATTAAACTAGTGAGTTTCGAATTGTTATTAGTGTGTCAACAATGTTATTTCAGTAAGTTGTTTCTAATAATATACTAATTTATGTCATTTGCCCAATATATGTCGTAGCAGCTTTAATATTTGGAGGCAAATTCGTTTAGTGATGATCTCCTTTTAAAATGTAGAACTACTTCTATTTGAGTCACGTAGAAGTGTTACTAAGAAGAACTTTTTTTCATAAGTTTGCAATTAAAAACTATAGTTGTGATAATGTAAATGAGTAAATGTTAGTAATTTGTACAATAACTTTTCTTTCTGTTAAAGTGTGACAATGTAAATAGAATAATAGGTTAGTGACGAGGAGGAGAGTGTTTATAATAGGTTAGTGAGGAGGAGGAGAGTGTTTATAATAGGTTAGTGAGGAGGAGGAGAGTGTTTATAATAGGTTAGTGAGGAGGAGGAGAGTGTTTATAATAGGTTAGTGAGGAGGAGGAGAGTGTTTATAATAGGTTAGTGAGGAGGAGGAGAGTGTTTATAATAGGTTAGTGAGGAGGAGGAGAGTGTTTATAATAGGTTAGTGAGGAGGAGGAGAGTGTTTATAATAGGTTAGTGAGGAGGAGGAGAGTGTTTATAATAGGTTAGTGAGGAGGAGGAGAGTGTTTATAATAGGTTAGTGAGGAGGAGGAGAGTGTTTATCTGGCTTGGCGAATGGCCTTATCTGATGAGCCAACATTCATCCGTCACGCCAGATAAACATTTAAGCTACGTTACTGAATAAATATTCAGTATATGCGTAAATAATGCCATTCTAATAACAATGTTTAAGCTGTTAACAGTACTGGCTTTTAAAAACTCGGCTATTTTGAAAACAAGTACAGATACAACCACAACGTTATTCATACTAAACTTACCATGATGTACAATAATGCCATTCTAATAACTTACCATGATGTACAATAATGCCATTCTAATAACTTACCATGATGTACAATAATGCCATTCCAATAACTTACCATGATGTACAATAATGCCATTCTAATAACTTACCATGATGTACAATAATGCCATTCTAATAACATATCATGATGTACAATAATGCCATTCTAATAACATATCATGTTTAAACTGCTAACAGTACTAGCTTTTAAAAACTATGATATTTGCAAAACACGTACAGAAACAACCTCTAGTTTATTCATACTAAATTTTTCAAGGTGTACAATAATGCCATTCTAATAATATATCATGTTGAAGCTGTTAACAGTACTGACTTTTAAAAACTAGGCTATTTTCAAAACACGTACATATACTAACACGACTTAATTCATACTAAACTTATCATGATGTACAACATGTATAAATTGTGGCTGTTGCATTGCTAATCCATTTGTGTTTCACGTTAATGCATTAATTAAACACGGCGCTCTTTGTCTTGCCTGTGTGGTCTTCGATCAACATAAGGGTGTATATACGATTTATCGTATCAACTTTTGTCTAAAGGAATGTGAAATTAATAGTGACTTGTAATCAGATAACAATAAAAATAATTATTAATATAAAAGATTTAAAAATTTACGAAGATACTTAAGTAACCACTTTTTTACTCTCTTATTATTATTAATATAACCTTGACATTAGTACAAGCACTATTATTATCATGTTTATTATTTTAGTAATACCATGATATTATTATAATTATTATAACTATTATAATTGTTATAATTATTAAAATTATTAAAATTATTATAATTATTATAATTATTATAATTATTATAATTGTTATAATTATTATAATTATTATTATTATTATTGTTATACATTATTATTATCATCATCACCATTATTATTATCATTATGAGCATAATTATTTTGTTTGTTGTTGTTTTTATTCCATGTGTTTGTTAGTGTTTGTGACAACACATAATAAGATGTTTGTGGTATTAGAAATTATTTGAAATTGAAATCTCGATGTTCATCTATCTAAATAGATGTATATCTTCCTTTTAAATAAAACTACATTAAGCTCAAATAAATTTGCATGATAAACTTACATAAATATGCGTAATGTCAGTGTATAGTTTAATATATTACAAGATGTGATATGTATTGTTAAATTACTTCCTTTCTGCCCAATTTCTTCCATTAAAATTATTTTTTTGCTATTATAGGAAGCATCTCACCGTGACCACTTTCCCACATGAAGTGTTGCACTAAACATAGTTTGTGTATTTTTGTATGCCTTTTTGTGTTTATATATGCTCACATGTTATTACAAAATATTTATGTTTTGTAATCTGTGAAACAAATAAAGAGTTGTTCTGTTCTGTTCTGTTAAACAAAACGTTTGCCGAGTTTTAAGCCATTAAGTCCAGTTTACACATTCTTATCGATGCTAAAGCCTTTGTTAAAATGACACATTGATTAAGTGCATATTTTAATAATTTATTCTAATAATAAAACGAGAACATTGTTAAATATTGGTCATTTTCGACATTTTTTATTGTACTTTTCGCACATTGAACAAAGTGAAAGTAGAATAATATGATATTCGAATAGCATAACCAAAGGGGGAACCGCTATTTAAACACTGAAAACTCTCAAAAACACACTTGCCTTTATTTTATTCAGGTTGTTAATGGACTATACAACAATATACATAACACACAAAACTCGAAACAAAATTAACACGTCCACACATGATTAACATTATGGCCACCGCCAATCGCATAACAGAGAAAGAGAGAGGAGTATTTGACGAAAGAGACCTTTGTCACGCAAAAGTAATTTCGTATAAAAACAAGGATCTTGACCGGACTCAGTGAACTTTGCTGAAAAATTGGTCATCACTAGTGTCTAAAGATAACCGACACACCGGAGGAAAGACAATGATGAGTGTTTTTCGCATTTTTAATTTTAATTATATACCTAAATATTCCGGTCAAAGTTAATGTGTGAAATTTTTGTTCATGAAATGATCATATAAGAAATGGTAAAATCTATTAGAATCAATAATGCAGAAGCCACACAGTTACGAATGAAATATTGTTTTATAAAAATAAAAGTAGTACCTTATCAGCGTTATTAACACCGGCCTAGAATCATAACATGAGTCCATTGTTACCGACAAAATGTATTGTTTAACTATTTGCTGTTGACACCCAACATGCCTATAATTGAAACACATCCAAATCATGATCTGCAAAAAGAAATAATAATAAATTTAATATGAAAGTTTTTGTAATTTATTGTCATCATTAAATCGTATTAAAAAATATTGTGTCTGGCGGTTATTGCTCTGATGATGTCTCTGGAGTTTCATTATTCCTATATTTTATATAATAAGCTTTGCCTAACAGGTTTACATAAAGAATACATGGTTGTTGCCTGGTTTGAAACATTGTTCCGACAAGGCTTTACAAATAAAAATAAGACTATCTTTATGTACGAAAAGCATGATAGGCAGATATATGTTATTTGTAGGCTGTGTCATCCTGCATAATTACTAGTATATTATTTATTGCGTAGTAGTATAGTATATAATAGTATAAACATAGCCACTTCCTTTTGATTGTTGATAGATAAGAAAAATGCATTAGGTCACCATTTATTAGATGACTGTTGAGGAAAGAACATGCTGAATGTAATATTTCGTGCGGTTTTTGTATTGTTTTTCATTAAGCAAATATTTGTGTAGTAGTGTATTTGTATTTATAAACGGTGGGGTTTCGCTACTTCAAGCAGTCTACCTTATAGATTATGTAGCTCTCATGAAATTTTCCTATTTATTGTAACGGAATCTAGATCATTTAGTTCAATGATAAAATATCATTTATGTAACCACACGTATGGCCCTACGTGGCAATACATACGGTATTTAAACGTAGGTTGACACAATCCTACACTCACCACAAGTGTCAGTTACCTTGCGCAAAGGTAGGTCCATGTTGAGTCCTATATGGTAAGAATATTGTAGTTTATAGCATAGGTATGTACTTTTGTTAGAGGTATGTGCATTGATTACTTTAATGAAATGAATAGCTATCTTTGCAGGAACTATGTAATGTTCGAAACGCGACGTAACCATATGCGTACTCGATCTCCTTTGAAAAACACATTTCATCCAATTTCTATCTGGAATGAGAGACACCGTTTCAACATGTTTTTATTCTTGTGTGATAAATTAATTACACGGCTTTATAGCTTGGACTTTATTGGCAGAGTATTCGCATACAAATATTTTGTCTTATAATACCGCTAGATAAAACTTACCCTGTGTCTGCTTGTCCTCCTGCCAATGGTGTATAGTGCCAGAATTAAGGAGAGGTTCATCTTTCCTAAGCTTAGCTGTACTTACCATTTCTTTGTGTCATTTTTTCATGCACTTAACATAAATATTGGCCCACCTGTTGTGTCTCTTTCGTTGCATTCTTTTAAACTGTCCTATGCCAAACAGTTGGTAATTTGTAATGACTAAACAGACACAATGAAAGATACTCAGAATCGTTATTGCACAAAACCGTTTTAATAATGTATAAATTGTGTTTTAGAGTAGGCTCTTAGACACAGTTCACACAAAGTGAACATATATCTAGTTGTGTTTAACAGTACATGACGTGGTCGATGTCCTGAAGGCAAGTCTGGGGTCAGACACCAGCGAACCTGCATGTGAGGCCGCCTGTCCGAGCCTTCTGAGCACCATCCCAGGGGGGAGCTTGGTGTCTGGTCTGCTCTGTGCCCCTGCATGTAAAGAGTAAGTTGAGACTTACGTGTTGCGCACTAAATGTGTTGCTTTATGCACCTGAGTGTAGAGAGTAAGTTTGCGTTAACATGTTTCGCACTAAATGTTATGCTTTGTGCCCCTGCCTGTAGAGATTAAGTTGGCACTAACGTGTTATGCACTAAATGTTATGGTTCGTGACCCTGTCTGCAGAGATTAAGTTGGCATTAACGTGTTACGCTCTAAATTGTATGCATTGTACCCCTGCATGTAGAGAGTGAAATGGCACTAAGGTTTTACGCACTAAATGTTATGCTTCTCCCCCCTCCCCCACTGCCTGCAAAGTGTCGGTTGGCACTAACGTGTGTTACAAACTACATGTTTCACTAAATTGTATCGTTTTCAAAACTTTAATACGAAAGTTTGTCGATCTGAAATGTATTTTGTTAACTCGTGTGTTGTTATAAATATAAATCGTAAATGTAATTGTGCTATCTATTCACGATATATTGCAAATAAATATCATTGTGCTTTAAATAAATGTCAATACTGTATTCGTTCAAAACATAAACGTGTTTGTTTATTTTCAAGCTTAAGCATGCCATCAAGCGTGGAAAGTAAATGGCTCACATTGCGCTGTTAAAATAATACAATACTTACAAAAGTATACAACTTATCTTTCTTATCTCTCATCCAATATTTTGTTTTGTGCAAAAATAAAATATTTCTGCTTCCGACATACTGATTTCACTTCGATTTTTCTTCTGCTACTTTAATGATAAACAGCTAAAAGAAAGGGTTTTCCGATTCCATTCATATTTTTGTGTTCTACGTAGTCTTCATGAAGGCTTTATACGGATGTCGACACAAAACCTTGTGGTAATCCATGATTCGATCTGTGATTGAAGTAGTTTATTGCGTTTTAATGCATTCATTATATGCACATGTAACTTAAATCATGATTAAAACCTATGAAGTCGGGACAAAGTAGGGTTCGTACGCGCGCACAGACTGACTGGGTACAATAATTACAGGAATCCACTCGTTGAGCAGACCTTAGCTAAGATGTGTACAATGTAACCGTTATTATTACCTCCCTTACCTTATACATCGATAGAATGATTCATATACCAAAGCAAGGTATTAAGGTTTAAGACGGGTATCTTTGAGAAAATGAAATACGTATTTTCATGGCGAGTTAAATTGGTTAATTAAATGCACCTTTTAATTACTTTTAGTATCAATAGTATGATGAAAACGGTGGCAGCATACTAAAGCGTCTTTTGATATGTTCTGTTGATGAAATATTGGGTTACTAAAACAGTTTTAAAAACATTAATATACATTAAACCAATGACTCACGAGATGTTTGTAATGCTAAATTGTAAGGACAAAAACTGAATAATTTTGCAGGCATGACTATTCGAGCTTTTCATTGTGATTAAGTATGTTAGTAAGTAAAATATCAAAACGTGACGTGTGAGAATGTGTAAAAATACGTTTGATTCTGCACTATGCATATAACTTATTCGTGTGTTTGGATATTAAAAAACTATTTAACTACATGTACAAACTTCTGAAAATCTTGACTAAGATAAGACAAGAAACGTGGAAATTTCACGAAAACGAAATTTTTCCAACGCTTTGCCTAAACGTTAGTAATATAATAAAACTAGAAACGTGGCCACGCCACGCAACCAGGTTTTTAATTTGATCTGATCTGAACTTCGGCTTGGTTTCATATGAAAGAATGTAATTCAATTGTAGTAACAATAACCTTGACCTCACCCACCCCATATGCAATCCCAAGCGAGGTCTAGATAATATGTATAAGGTATCTGTGTGGATTATCGTATTATAAGAGATAAAGCATGTGACCGGCCTATACGTTCATGTTACGGTCGAAAGTGAACTTGAAAACATGCAAGAACCAAAAGTTGCGTTTTAAGTGGCTTTAAGTATACAAGTCGCTCCAATGGCCTTAGGCGCTCGTGAGCTTTAAAAAATTAATTGTTAATAACAAATTAGCAATATTTAGTAGTTACTTTTTATGTCTGTAAGTGGAGATTTATTTCGCTGCTTTAGTTTTTACTGTTCTTTTTCTGGAATATATGACAAATCTATGTAATTTATCAATCTATGACTTTAATGCCAGTTCAATATGTATTGTGTGATTCTAGGTGGTGATCCATATACAATATGTATCACATATTTGTATGCAGTCAATGATGAAAATGTGTAACACACACATGATAAATCTGTAGCAAAAATGAAGATGATATGGAACAGATAGAAACACAAAATAAAATACAAAAACATAACGCCTTATAAATAAAATACCAATATTACCTTTAAGAGACTAAGGTCATGTAAGACACATATATTTCAACAATACTAATTTCTTAATAAAAACACATTATATATGAAAATATGATAAATTTGGTGCTTTATTTTTATTTTTATGATTAGAATTCAGATTAAATGCTATTATGTTGTGCTCAAAAATTGGTTATGAAAGTATAATGATAATAACAACAGATTATACGTTTGAAGTGTATGTGTATAACGCCTACACGAGAAAGCAAACCAACTGCTAATATATATCAGGCGAAAACAACAGATAATCCAGGAAGTTCGTTAGTAAGCTCGCCAAAGGCTCGCTTACTAACTAAATTCCTGAACTCGTTTAATAAAATATGATATGAAATGACAACTCGTGTCAGAACATATATGTACTACACATTTTATATTTACGTTCACAAAAACGTTTACGTTTGTTAATACGCCATAAATGTGCGCTTGTCAGCATACATATTTTCACTGCATTTATCAAGAAGTACGACGTAATTCGTTCAATGTTTATCAATGAGGCTGACGTCATTTTGAATTGTTATGATTTATTGACGTCAATGAAACGCACGTGTGAAGGTGCTTTGCGGGAAAATTGGCGGAGTATAAATATAGTTCTCATTCATAATCTTTAAACATACAGATTAATTTTAAATTAGATAGTGTTATCATCGAAAAAGTTGAAAAGTTAGCGTTAGTTATTGTGGTAATAACCAACGGTTTATCGTTTCGATGCTTGTTATCAAAACCACTTTTGTTATCGCCCTCGTGGTTTAATTCCTGCGCATGGGAACTCCAAAACGTTGGTTATCACCACAATAACCAACTCTCATCCGTCAATTATTTCTTAAATGTACTGGTATGTATTCCCAGTGAAAGTCGGGGACATTCTGGGCAGCACAATGAGTCCAAATACGACGGCACAAGAATGTGAAACAACATGGTGTCCGCTACTTCTGAGAGATCTATCAGGGCTACACTACAGCGGCTCAGTTATAGTCCAGATCTGTCAGGAAGCCTGTGAGGAGTGTGTAGCGTATTATATTGTCTGCGCTTACTCGATGATACGTCTATGCCTTGCAAATAATTTGACATTTATATTTGTCTATAGCTATATGGGTGTCAGTACGTTTTGTAACTTTAGTAATTTAGTTTTAAGCAGAATATAAAAGGCGAACCAAATGATATCTGAAAAGAAAGTTATTTTGTTGTTAATGTCAGTCAAGCAATACCTTTTGTTAAGTGGTTCCTATTTATGTTCCGTTGCAAGCTGTTGTAAAGCCTTACAGTGAGTTTCTTCATAGTGCAATGTCACAGTGACCTTCTGTTAAACATGCATATTCATTTATTAAATATTAATCGATTGTAGTGCCCTTATGCACATGTCTCACATGGTAGCGGTATTAAATATTAATCGATTGTAGTGCCCTTATGCACATGTCTCACATGGTAGTGGTATGAAGGAGACTGCTGCTCTGCTAGCAACGTTCGAGTATGAAAAAGTGTAGTCAAAACTGAATAGAATACAAAAACAACTAACAGTACGGACTAATTGACGTTCATGTTAAAAACATATGCATTTACTGTTTAAACTAGAAGCTGTGTTTTTCTTACAGATGCCAATTTCTACGCAATATTCGAAAGATTAACAACTTATTTCAAAGCTCACTAAAATTTAATATAGGTACTGTTTATTTTATGGAAGCAGTTGTAAAATTTATTTCGGTAAAAACATAACATTACTTAAGTAACGCGTTTTGGATACATCGTCCCTTGAAACAAAGAAGGGGTTGTCAGCCTTTCTTGCCCATATGCTATTGACACTTTCTATCTGTCAAAAGGACATATTAATGCAATTAAGCAAATTAAAATATAGACTTATAACTGTAAGTAACTTTAAAGGTAAATTCTTCAGATCGTTTAGTAATTTCATAAACGACACTATATTTTCACAATATTTTTGTCAGTGGTATTATTTCGCTTGTTCATATATAATGTATTTTTCTTTTTGAAGTGTATGACAACATTTTTGAAAATGTGATTTTTAACAAACCTGTATTAAAGAAAATTCGATCCAAGGTCAAGCAATATGGACTCATCCACATGGCCTATTCGTCTCAGTGACCTCAATTTCGTGGACAGTCTCACTATCAGCGCCGAAGGCTCACGAACAAGGAAAAGGTAGGACTAAATGATGGGATGTGATATAAGTTTTAATAAAATACGAATTTTAAAGGCAATTCGTATATGGCATGGAATATTTAAGAGACATTGTATTAGACATCTTTGTTGGTCAATTGTTTTTAAACATGTTTTAACAAGTTGTTAAACTAATGCATATGTGTCTGTATTAATTTACCTATACACAATGCAAATAATTGTGCATCATTGCAATGGTTACTACAATTTGCGTTCGTACGTACAGGTATAAAATATGTATAGACTATAATAAAATATTGATATTGTCAAACTGTAGCACATTTTGTAAAATCTTAGGATAGATAGATGTATTTTTCTTTAATGACCAATAGTGGTTTTATAACTACGCATGCCCATAGACGTCTCAGACTACGATCGATACAGATAAGAGAAAAGCAATGTTCCGACTTTCTGACTTGCGGATGGTCTATCAACAATGTGAGACGCATCCTATTGTTCCATAAAACGGTATTTGTTATTCATCGCACTTTGTTGAGTACACTTGTATATTGGCAGATGGGCGCTCTTATGATGCGTGGAATAAGACGTAATTATCTGTTAAAGCCTACAGCCAAAGCAAGCACATATTAAAACGTACAATATTCTGAATTCAGATCCGTCTCATCATTGCTGTCTTCAAAATGAAAGCATGTATCGTACTCGTGTTGTTTCTGCCAGTCATTTTCTGAGTCGGCAACGAGAAAAGGATGTTACTTGACTTTAACCTCATGTTTCTTCGTATGAATCTAGTATTCTTTATATTGTTATTATTTAAATGAAACTCGATCAATGGTCATATGTTTATATCAAGGTCATTATTCATATTTAACAATTTCATGGGAAATGCGAATGGTTTTGTAACATTATTAAACGAAATAAAACATGGCAACAAGGTGTTGTATTTTGTTACAAGCTATAAAACTGTTTGTATTATTTCCATTGCAATAGGACGCATACACAATTTTATCGCGAGCTGGTATTGGTATGCGGAATTGCAGTTGCAGACTATAAATCCTTTAACTAATAGTGTACTAGGGTATTGTCACAAATTTAAAAATTGTACTAATCACCCATTTGATTTGAGTAACTAATCAATATTAGGATTTAAAACGATATTTTGTTTTCAATTTAGAATAGTAAAGATTATACAAAGTTTTGATTAACAAACCGTTTTAGGTCATCTAATTCTAATAGCAGTAGTAGTAGTAGTAGTAGTAGCAGTAGTAGTAGTAGTAGTAGTAGAAGTAGCAGTAGTAGTAGTAGTAGTAGTAGTAGTAGTAGTAGTAGTAGTAGTAGTAGTAGTAGTAGTAGTAGTAGTAGTAGTAGTAGTAGTAGTCGTAGTAGTAGTAGTAATAGTAGTAGTAGTAGTTGTAGTAGTAGTAGTAGTAGTATATTATTATTATTATTATTATTATTATTATTATTATTATGTTAGTAGAAGCAGTAGCAGTAGTGGTAGTAGTAATAGTAATAGTAGTAGTAGTAGTAGTAGTAGTAGTAGTAGTAGTAGTAGTAGTAGTAGTAGTAGTAGTAGTAGTAGTAGTAGTAGTAGTAGTAGTAGTAGTAGTAGTAGTAGTAGTAGAATATTATTATTATTATAATATATTTTTATCTTTATATATTATTACAAACTTTAATGTTATTTTATAGACTATGTATACTTTCATGGTACAAATATTCGATATAAAAAGTCTACCATTCACGCATGAATAATGTATCACAGCTCAATTTTTCCAGCTCAAGCCAGTGTGGTTCTGAGCGGATATGTGGGTCCCGAGCCAACCCTTGAAGAATGTGAAATGACTATTTGCCCTACCATTGTACAGAATCATCCAGAATCGTACGTGTCTGCCGTAAGCTTATGTCCGCTAGCATGTATGAGGTAGGTATTGTCGTACATTCTTTGTTTTTGTCAGTCGATACACACAGATAATTGATTGTATTTAGGTGGAATACACTTTCTTTGAACAGAAATTGAAATGCCGTACAGTTAATAAGTTATGTCCACTTATTGACATAAGGACGCTGACTATTATCCATATAGCATACATATACTTGAATTAATATATGCATGGTACAATCTAAACTACCACTTGAATAATAATGATAATAACATCAGGTGCAGAAGCCATCTCAGATTCAGATAAATAATCCAACGCGACGTTTGTAATACTTGAAATATTTAGAGTTTTGTATCTAATAAATGTAATCACTTCCTGAATTTGCGAGAAAGATATATAGAATAGCTGCAAACTAGTTATAGAATTATGTATTCCAACTGAATGCAGCAATGGTCTCTAGATGGCATCTTATTACATTCAAGCAAAAGTATTTTTATATGTATAGAGAGGTATATATTCTACCCGTTACGCACGGTTTTACGCATAAAATTGGCTATATACTGTACTCTGTCATTTCTAGAGTCTTTGGACACTCATAGAAATGGACATCAACCCGCTTAGAATTGATATTATGTAACTGCGGTATACGTATAACTGTATTATGGATGAAATAAAATGAATGCCAATAATTAGTATATATGTTTATTGTTATATATTTTATCAAACGTTTTCAATTTTGTCAATTGGTGTATAATAATAACACAAAACAACGAAGGTCTAAGGGGAGCTACAAGAATGGTAACGCTTCGATAAAATATATTTTAAATTGTGTTTTGTTCATAAGAAATGCCTACACGTTTGATATGTTCCACTTCCGTCATATATTCATCAAACGAACCAAACGTAAAGGTCATAAGCAAAAAGCATTATGCTAACCAGAATAAAAATGACTTGGCGAACCGATAGCGGATGTTCTGATCAATGACCAGTGGCATGTATGTTTTTCGGACGCTGACCTTTGCCTGAGCAGACATCGGGCATTAAAATTGGGATCTGGCCAATGTATGTCGGATTTCCGGATAGGCGTCTTGTGTTTCTCAGCCAGTGTCTGGCAAGGACCAGCCCGGCACCTGACAGACATATAGACATACCTACTACCCTAGTCACAATTAAGTTCCGATGTGTTAACGAGTAGTTTTCGACATCTATTTTTACTCTCGCTTGGAGGCCTTCCGGGCACCTGTTGACTTCTGCATCATTTTTGGGCATCGGTCGGGTGCCGAGTTTATTTTAACGCGGAGTTAAAATCATTCCCGACGTAGGCGACATTTTGACGTCGCTCAAGATATAGGTGACAGATGTCCAGTCGATGTCCGCGCATCTGAAACCATCGGCCGGGCAGCGGGTCAAATTTGGGTCAAATAAACCTGCCGGCCGCCGGCTGACTCCGACAAAAAGCCTGTCAGCCAGAAGTATGTCCAAACTCCTGGTGCCTAGCCAGTTTTAGAAGCATCGACAGGATATCGTGCGAGTGCCGAAAAGACGCCGACCCAAAACGGACTAAAAATTGTGTAATAAGGACCATCGGCACAATACCAGCCGGCCTCCTCAGGCCCCGTAAAGATCGGCTCCAATATCGGGGGCTTGTTTCCGATATGTTTACGCCGGCTGATGCAAACAAAATCGAGAACGTTCGCCAAGCGCCGGGTTCAATGTAACCTAGGCATACTTTGCCCAAATTTACTAAGCATCGGACGAATATCTGTCGATTGCAGGAGATGACATTCGGTTGACCGACGATGGAAATTGTTTTTAGACTGTTGGCTCAAGCTCACAGGATTTAGTAGTTGTATTCCGAAATCGGTCTTGAGGGAACTACTTCTTTACTCTGCATGCTACGAGTCAGTAAATCGATAAATTACTGCGCTTCGCTCGCTGAGCAGTGAGGCTTCCTGCTACTTTTTTATGAATAGATGACAAGAAATAGATCCGAGTTAAACACTAATAAACAATAACAATAATCCAGTTAGTCCACGTCTACAAGTGAATTCGTGTTATGTCTATTCACATAGGTACGGCAGATTTGTGCTTTTTACTGGTTAACTGCGTACGTATTACATTATATCGCATTAGTTTAACAATAGTGAATTGACTCAGTACATAAAGTGAATCACAAAAATAACGATGAGAATGTCGTAGATTTATAGCATTGAATAAGTTTTTATTTGCAAAAGACAATGGTATAGATATCCATCTTCAATCAGGTCAAATACCAGCTTATACCAATTTATGTTAAGTAGAGTGTATCATTACACTACATTTATGATTTTCGATATTTGATTTGTAGACATGATATAATAGACAGGTGACTTACTTCAATAAATGTTCCCTATGATAAAATATACTATCATAATTCAGGTGCTTTTATTTTCTTTCTCGCCAACAGTCTTTCTACGCTGTCAGCGTATTGATTAAGATACTGAAGGCGCTAGGCCACATATGCCAAAAATACGCCTGAAGTTAGACGCAAACTCGGCGATGCTTAATCGACTGTGATAACAACGCCATAACTTTGCCAATGGAAACTTCTTTAAACTTAACACTTGGTATTGTCTTATTGTCAGTAACTCTTGTCAATTTGGCTTCAACAGAATACAACTATGAACACTCATTTGTCTCATTTCATTGGTAGAGCAGTGCCAATTATACCAATGTTGGACAAAGGTAACTGTAAATAGTATACGAATGTTGACGAATGATGCCTTATCTCGATTATTTTGAACTATTTAAAATAAGGATTTTTTCTGCAAACAAATTTCTTCTCGACGAAACGAAAGGGTTACAAGGCAGAGGGACGTTTACACAAGACATAGACCAGACATTGCAGTCTCTGCTATAACACGGTACACATTTTTTAATTAGTATTAAGTTGTAATGGTTTCTTTTGTTTTTGTTTTGTTTTTCGAATCAATCGATATTTTAATGTTCAATTCATCCGCAAGATAGTCGATAACATCTTCTTAATTTGTAATTTTAATTAAATCTTAATTAATCAAATAAATTTTTTTTACCTTTCTTTATTTGTATTCCTTTATGTGCTGCTAATTGTTCGTCGGTTCCTATCTCCGGTGTCAAAATAAAATTACTATCATAATCAGTGAATAATATTCGATAAATGTTAACTTTAATGATGAAAATATTTTATTTAGAATCAGCAACGGGATTGGCAATGGAATTGACAATATCTCTCCTTGTGTAACTGCCCCTTGTTTTCTCTGACCACCGACAGGAGAGATTTGAATTTGGCGACACGTTTCTTCTGAATCGTAAGTTGAATTTTAAACGAAATTGACAGTTAATAGATCTGTCAGATTAATAATTGCTACTTCATTCTAATAGTTAACCTCGTGATATGTTTATTCAATTGGTAATACATTACATAACCTACAAATTGAAATAGAAGTCAAACATGCTACTTTTTTGCATGCCTTCCTATATTGACAAAATGTATGCGTGAGATGCGTGATGCATCTGTGTGTAATTTCTGTTCATTTGATTGAGCTTTACACTTCAAGACTATACTACTATGGGAAACATATTTAACAAAAGATTAACATACAGTTTTGAACCACAAGGACGTTAAATTATTTCACGGCATTTAATTTCATACGGATTTAGATCACCTGACACAATCCTCAAGGCGGAGCTAAGTGCCAGCAACACCGACGAAGAATGTGAGGCTACCTGCCACGACATCCTCCTCGTCCAACTTCGAGACTACGCCGGAAACATATTGTGTCCAGTAATATGCAAACAGTAAGAGAATTCCTGCAGACCGATACTTGTGCAATATCTGCGATATGGACTAAGTTTCCATAATATTAGTGCACGATTAAAACAAGCGAGTTGTTAAATCTTACTGATTTCTCGCAGCGAGTTTGAAAGTAGAACAGTTATCGTACTGCGCAACGTGATGTATTATCGATCGGATATTATTGTTTCTGTCTTTATTTTTATACATGTATGCCCATTAGAAAATGTATTAATGAATTTCAGGATCCTGATGTCGTTCCATGAAAGCCAGGAACACGTGGCTGTCTGATGTGTGCGGTTGCATCCGATATGAAATGTTTTTGGGTTGAATTAAAACCGGTACTGACAAGATATGCCTTAGAAATGTTTGCAACATATTTTACATGTGTTTTTACTGATGTATATTATCATGAAATACAATGAAGTTTGACTACATGTGTTCTTACATATTATGTTACGGTACTAACTGAAGTCAAACTTGTTTCAGCATCAAGAGATATCGAATGGTCATACCATGGCAACCATTATAATACTTTATGAAATTGAGTTTATATCATGTCATTCATATACCCGTTGACATTAAATGACCAACAATTGTTAAATACTGTCATCAAGTATATCGTTATCGCCGGAATGTCATATACATTTAAAAGGGACAGTGTCTAGCAAAAAGTGATTGCCTTCAGCAATCGTAATGTAATTATGTTACGAAGTAAGCGATACAAAGGCGTAAAGCATGAATTAAGTAAGAATTATTTACTATGTACATTATGAGATGGACCGGTATGATAAAAAAGCAATTAAAAATATTATAAAAAAGAACAAAGAGTAGGTAATTATTTGCGCACGAAAGACATTTGCTGGAAATGGATGTTTCATTATACTTACTAATCATATCTAAACTGTGAAACTAACATAACCGTGTCACTCGCCGAGGTTATTCCGAAAAAAAAGTATGCTCAACTACACAATCTTTTATTATTATATGTATTCACGTAACATTGTCACTTCCAGCTTTCCGATTAGTTCCAACCAAGTCAGAATGGCTTCTTTTCGTGAAATGTTAAGTGATTTTTATTCATGTCACACAAGGGATCAGTGGTAGAATGTCGTATACAATATTGATAAGAATATATGAGGCGTGTCGTGGGAAAACCAGGCTTAATGCATGTGCGTAAGAGTCGTACCGGATTAGCCTGTGCAGTCCAGGACGACACTTTCCGCTTTTATGGTACTGTCTGTTTCAAGGACGTCTCTTCTACACATAAATCCACTTTAGGGGTTAAAGTGCCATCCTGGAATAGATTGTGCGGAGTGCGCAGGCGCTGATCCAGGACGACACTTTACGCTCATGCTTTAAGCTCAGTTTTTCTCCGACACGCCTCATATTAAGATCTATATACAACTGCTTGAAATTCCGCACGGGTACGCGAGTTGCGAGTTCGATTTAGTGGGAGTAATGACAAATGTATATTTTTGTTTAACTAACCGCCAAAGTGGTTTTACCAAATTAATTATTTAAAAACGTATTTGTGCGGAAATCGCACGTAGTTTTGAACACCCCCGTGTAGCAAAACATGTAATTTGGACTCATTCAGAAGGTCTTATCGTCGCACTGCCCTCAATTTCGTGTGCACTTTTATTATCAGCGCCGAATTATTATTAGTGTTATTTATAACAGTACTTGTAGAAGTAGAAATAGTAGTAGAAGAAGATTTAGTAGTAATAGTAGTAGTAGTAGTAGTAGTAGTAGTAGTAGTAGTAGTAGTAGTAGTAGTAGTAGTTGTTGTAGTAGTACTAGTAGAAGTAGTAGAAGTAGGACGAGGAGGAGATGGCGGAGGAGGAGGAGTAGCAGCAGAGCATGAGCAGCATCTACAGCAGCAGCAGTTGCAGCAGCAGTAGTAGTAGTAGTTGTTGTAGTAGAATGAGCAGCAGCAGCTGCAGCAGTGGTAGAATGGTTATGTTTATCTAAACAAATCAGTGTGCTGGAAAATCTCAACTGTTGGTTAAAAGTATATATTTATATGACTGATATACATGTTGGTAATAAAGTCAGTCAACAATAAACACCCGATGACATACCAAATGTACATGAACATCCGTTTTATCTAAGCGATGAAATTGCGATCTTGTATTTTCTGACTACAAAATACACATTTTATAATTTCACTTAAGACCATGAAACTGAAGGGTCACCAGAAGGTGACAAATGCATCTAATGTTCTTCTATCGTTCGTCCTGAGATCCTAATGCGGAGTGTATTTAAGAAGCTGAGCTTAATCTAAGTGCTATTTGTTACGTATTGTCAGAGCATTTGGTATAGTGTTAAGCTCTAGAGTCACTACTGCGTGCTGATTATATGCTGGTATGCCGACGCCGTGTGATATGTGGGAGTTGCCTAATCACAAGAAGTATGTATGAGACGGAATGCGCCCATTTTGAGCTGCCATTTTGGATGAGGTCATCAAGTCCTTGACCTACTTTTGGATGAGGTCATCAAGTCCTTGACCTACTTTTGGATGAGGTCATCAAGTCCTTGGCCTACTTTTGGATGAGGTCATCAAGTCCTTGACCTACTTTTGAATGAGGTCATCAAGTCCTTGGCCTACTTTTGGATGAGGTCATCAAGTCCTTGACCTACTTTTGGATGAGGTCATCAAGTCCTTGACCTACTTTTGGATGAGGTCATCGAGTCCTTGGCCTACTTTTGGATGAGGTCATCAAGTCCTTGACCTACTTCACGTAAGTGCAAGCTGATTTAGAAGGATTTAAAACACCAATTTAGCACTGACTGAATAACATACGATGACGATTAATATTAGATGGATTTATGCTTTTGTAGGTTTTTATGATTTTTTATAGTCTGACAGAGTGAACCGGGCCTGTTATCGTTGTTGTCAATCTCGTTGTAATAATTTGGTACATTATACAATAAAATAGAAACCAATGGATACCTAAACAGTCAGTGCATACATCGTTTTTATTTGAAGAAGAATGGCCTGCCCAAGGAGGGCGCATACTGTCCCATATAAACTACAATCATATCAAGAAGTATAGGACTAAAGAAAGTGAATGTTGAAACGTTTCAATGTCCAATTTCAAATCCGTCTCCTCTAAACAACTCATTGCAGTCTTCAAAATGAAAGTTTGCATCGTGCTTCTGTTATTTTCTGCCAGTCAGTTTCTGCGTCGGCAAAAAGAAAAGGATAAAAAAAAGATGACTAACTAATCAAATTAGGTACTGGTATTTGTCTTCGTATTATTGTGGAATGCTAAACATTGTCAATTATCAACACAAACAGCCGTTTAAATATATATGTCTATATAGGAGTAGTTTGCAAACTGATGTAGTTTTTATGCCCCCGGCATCTTGATGCGAGAGGCATATAGTGATTGTCCGGCCGTCCCTCCGTCCGTCCGTGACAAGGTTATGTATATTTTACTGTTTCGTCTAGCACCAACAACGCTTGCTACAACACTTGGATACGTGCACAGTTGTTGCTTATGACCATTCCCTATCCACCCATATCACCCAACATCACTTTGATCTTGACCTTGACATAATTTGCACTTAGATTAATTCAAAAGTGCCATTTCTTGGTTAACAAGATTTTACCGTTTCGTCTAGCACCATCACCGTTTACTACAACACTTGGATATTACACAGTTGTTACTTATGACCGTTTCCAATCCACCCTTATCACCCATCCTCACTCTGACCTTGCCCATGACCTAATTTGGACTAAGAAATGGGCTATCCAGCACCAACTGGGGGCATGTGTGTTTATCAAACACAGAATCTTGTTTTATAACTTAAAATTGTGATGTTTAGTTAAAATAACAATTAAGCACTTATAGTTTTACCCCAAAACATGTGTGTATACAGTGTATTGAATGTACATGTAAAGCAGCCACAGGATTTTTTTAGCTGAATTATATGTTGTTGATTTTTCCTTCAGAAACAGTCAAAAGAAATGTGTCCACTACAAGTCGAGGATTTCTACAATTAATGGCGCTAGAAGGAAAGAAATGGAGTTTGAAGTATTAAATTAATGACTATATTGTTGTCACCTACCGAGATAAATTAAGGGTATAACTAAAATGTGTTGATGGTGAAGTTCATGAAAAAATACAACAGTGCAAGAACAACAGTGCGGGCTTTCCAGAAATGAGAGGAAGTTCAGCCAATACGTGATAATCACAAATTGCATGTAGTGTTGTGCCAGAGTGTGTGAATTCGGGATTTTAAAAAATACTCTAGCTGTGTAACTATTTTGACCTTATTTCTAATGATAATGCTCCAGTAATTACTTGAGTTAATTTACAGAAGAATGTGACTGCAAAAGAGAAAGGAAACAAAGGACCTTGTAACAATACAATATGTATTGAGAAGCTTCCACACCAGTAGAATTGCAAAATAATAGTGATCATTCTGATTTTTATGGGGAAACATTTATGAGATATCTAAATGATTTCCATTTGCCAGTAAATTACTTTCGCCAACTGAAGATAAAACCAGTTCTCTGAATGAGGTCAAAATTATCAGTATTTGAAAAAATGTGCTTACTTTCTGTATCTGTGGATATGACATTGTTTGAATTTTTTTTTATATTAGTCAGTGTAATTTACTTTACCGGAATAATTAATACATTTTATTTTGTAGAATAATGTCAAGTGTAAAGAGAGACATGAAACTATGATACTTTCTTTTAATTGTTTCATTTAAATGCATTACAGTTATAAGTTGTTCCTTGTGAATAAATAAATACAAAATGAACAGAACTGGATACTGCTCTTAATATGATATTGAAAGAACTATTGCAGCAGCTGCCTGTATAACCTCCCGCTAAGGCCCCCCCCCCCCAAAAAAAAAAAAAATTGTGTGTTTCGGGCAACGGTCTCAAAAAAGTTACGTAGAGTCGGGCTGGATTTTTTTTTTTTTTTTTTTTTTTTAAAGACACATTTCGGTCAAAAACTAACTAAAATCTCACAAATCTGACAAATACGGTTTCATGGAAAACAATTGTCGCTAAAAACTTTAGAGTCAGGAGGTTCTCGTTTAGGGTTGGGTTGCCCGAAACACAGAATTTTTTTCTTTTGGCCTAACGTTTTTAAACGCTAGTGTAGTACTAAAAAGAATTGACATATTTGATGTTTGTTTGTTTTTTTCAAACTGAGAATGTGTTGACTGTTTATGTCGTTCATGATTATATTATTAAAATCATATATAATTATATACATATGCGCAATAAAGCATTTTGGTAATAATTCATTAATTGTATATTGAACATGTTTTGAAAATTGTAAGATTCATTTTTGCTGTACCAAAAATGTTAAAATTTTCATTCATGATTCAATACATAAATTTAAATGTTTGCCTAATCAGCACAAGATATTCTACTGTCCTAAAAACAATTTGTTTTACATTTCGGTGTTCACCTTGGCTTTTTCTCATAATAACAGGAATGGGTACTGACTTTTAACTGTTTTTATTGTTTTTTTGTTTTGTTTTTTAATTCAAGGGACCTATTCACAGATTGACAAATTGACAATTTTTCAACTTTCAACCGATTCCAAAAATAAAAGAACAGTGTATACAAGGGGGCAAAATAACACTACGGACCAAGAAATATACAGTAAAAACGGTTTCGGTTATATGTAATCGTCAGTTGAAATTGCTAAAATTATAAAGCGCTTTTAACGCTCAACGATGGAATAATTTGAAGTGTTTCTGTTGTTTTCGTTGAAACTGTTGACATCACGTGGAACATTTACATAAAGTAAATACTTCAGGGTGAAATACAGAAAGTCGGAATGGCCGAGTGGTTAAGGCGATAGCCCTTTAATACGAAGGCCCCGGGTTTTTATTTTCTTTTTTTCTAAATACTTCCCTTGTTATTATACTTGAGTTTTTAGTTTCAATGCTTAAATCAGTCAAGTTAACACATTCAATGGCATACTTCAAAAATGCGATAATCTGAGAACAAGTCCCTTTAAAACTTCAGGGAACACCAGCTGGATCTAGACAATGTTGTTTGCCAGTTAAATTGTTGACGCAAGTACTTTTTGTAATGTTTTAAAACCGGATTGAGTTATGTTTATGACCATACATAAAAGAAATGTTCACTTGCTGTTAATATTTACAAGGCAAAGCTTTGTAGATAACTTACTATGCACACTTTCATGTTGATTTTCACATTATATTAGATACATTAACACATAATTATTTGTTTTAAGTAGTTTGTTATTACTTAAGTTTTGTATTAAACTCCATTTTTATTTTAATACTCTACCTTTTTAATCACAAATTAGTACATGGATATAATAATTACAAGTATATTATGCAAGGTACATTAGACATACATGTAGATCTCGATATACTTATTTGAACATCTGTCTCACATGATGCATTTTGTGTTCTTGTACTATTATTAAAATATTCTGTTTGGTCAAGTTTACGGATTAGGATAAATAGCTTGTTAAAACATGATGTTAAGTGTTTTATTATCACTACACCAATAACTAACGCCAATTTAAACGTTGATGATATGGTCCAAATTATACTCCAAATAATATGTCGTTTGTTTACTGTTGGTTGTTTTTGTAAAGCTGTATCTGACAGACATGTGATTGTCAAGAAGAATACAATCTTAGCAGGACTACAGACTGGAAAGCTACTTGTGGCCATTAACAGCCTATATTTATATTGTCCTGCCTATGAAGTCTGACAACCATAAAATGTTACACACAGCTTTGCAACAACTACCAATGTATAAGTGATAAATTATGAAGATAATCGTGTTTGGACTTTTTCAGTAAAGCTTTTATTCAGGTTTTCCCTTCAGGACCAATTTGTGTTGCAACCAATATGGGACCCATGCAAATCCCGGTTGCACTTTCTGCGGTGGGGCCCATGTGGGTCTCCCATCAAGGTCCCATTTGTGTTTGCCCATAATGGTCCTATGTTGAGATCACATGGGTCCCATGGTAGACACATATTGTAACCCATATGGGACCCACGTAAATCCCTGTTGCACTTTCTGGGGTGGGACCCATTTGCGTCTCCCATCAAGGTCCCATTTGTGTTGCCCATAATGGTCCCATGTTGAGACCACATGGGTCCCATGGTAGACACATATTGTAACCCATATGGGACCCACGTAAATCCCGGTTGCGCTTTCTGGGGTGGGGCCCATTTGCGTCTCCCATCAAGGTTCCATCTGTGTTTGTCCATAATGGTCCCATGTTGAGACCACATGGGTCCCATGGTAGACCCATATTGGTACCCATATTGGACCCACGTAAATCCCGGTTGCATTGTCTGGGGTGGGGCCCATGTGGGTTTCCAATCAAGGTCCCATCTGTGTTTGCCCATAATGGTCCCCTGTTGAGACCACATGGGTCCCATGGTAGACCCAGGAACTAACCCATATAGGACCCACGTAAGTCCAGGTTGCATTGTCTGGGGTGGGGCCCATGTGGGTTCCAATCAAGGTCCCATCTGTGTTTCCCCATAATGGTCCCCTGTTGAGACCACATGGGTCCCATGGTAGACCCAGGAACTAACCCATATAGGACCCACGTAAGTCCAGGTTGCACTTTCTGGGGTTGGGCCCATGTGGGTATCCCATCAAGGTCCCATCTGTGTTTGCCCATGATGGTCCAGTGTTGAAACCACATGGGTCCCATGGTATACCCATATTGTAGCCCATATGGGATCCACGTAAATCCCGGTTTCACTTTCTGGGGTGGGGCCCGTGTGCATATCCCGTCAAGGTCCCATCTATGTTTGCCCATAATGGTCCCATGTTGAGACCACATGGGTCTCATTTAAGACCCATATTGTAACCCATATGGGACCCACGTAAATACCGGTTGCACTTTCTGGGGTGGGGCCTATATCGGTAGCCCACATGGGGCCCATATATAAACCCTCAAGGGGCCCATATGGGTCCTATCTGGGCTTGTTTGCTAGGAAGAACTAATTTCCTGGTAATGTGCAGTGCTAAAGCAAGCAAAGCAAACATTCTAACTTACAGTATTCTGATTTCAGATCCGTCTCCTCCGTATAACTGATTCCTGCCTTCAAAATGAAAGTGTGCATTGTACTCCTGTTATTTCTGCCAGTCGTTTTCTGCGTCGGCAACGAGAAAAGGATGTTTATTGACCTAACAACCGCCTATGTTGGTATGAATCTAATATTTTACAAGTATATATGATTTTATTTGTATTATTTATTAATTTATTTTAATGAAGCTTTTTGAATAGCCACACTTTTAGATCAAGGATATGATTTATATTGAACAATTTCAGGGTGCAAGTTCTACGAATGCCTTACTTACATTTTCAAATTAAATATGACATTTTCAGGCATTGTACTTCGTTTAATATTAGAAAAGTGCTTGTATTATTGCAATTACATTTAAATTAGGGCACATGCACAACTAAAGCGCCATATTTTTGTTCTATTTATTATGAAGTAAAGTTTACAAGTTTATATTTGTTGTACAACACTTGTTACGTCTTTTAATCCAGATCTAAACTTTCGACTGTACAGTATAGAATTCAAAGATACGTATAATTAAATTATAATATGTGATGTTATTTGATAATTATTTATAACGTATGCTTGGGCAAATTATTGGATATAAAAAAAGCGTCGATTGCGCTGTTGTGTATTACACGGTTATTATCTTTCCAGCTAAAGCCAGTGAGATTCTAAGCGGATACGTGGGTTCCGATAAAACATAGGAAGAGTGTGAAACCACAATTTGTCCTCCCATTATACAAAATCATCCAGAATTGCACTTGCCTGCCGTGTACATATGTCCGCTTGCATGCATGAAGTAGGTATTATGGTACATTCTCTGCTGTTTGTCAATGGACACCACACAGTTTATTGAATGTATTTTATAGTGGGATACTACTTAACTGCGCATTTATTGAACTGTGCATGTTCTGCTAAATTTCTATATTTGGATAACGCCGAAGATTGAAGTGACTTTAACACGTTTGAATACGGACTAGTTCTGTAATTTATATGACATACGTATACTCTAATAAATATAATATGTACTTTCTCAATTCTAATGCAAGATCAATATTTAAATATACAGAATCACACCATAATAGCACAACATAACATAATTATGGGTATCAGTATTACCCGAAACACATTGCCTTTAAACAAACGTATTTTTATGAAATTAATGTCAACCTATGGCTTCTTGTAGCACCTAAGAGGTAATTGTGTAATGTATACAATCAGTAATGTACTATACTGTGTCATTATTTTCCAGAGTCCTTGCACAGTTATAGAGGTTACCAGCAACGCTGCTGAGAATTTGCATTCTTCAACTGCGGTTTATGTATAACCGTATTATAGATAAAATAAACATGCAAATAATACGTTGTAAATTTTATCTCTTTGCATGTCTATAAATAATTATTTGGCAAAATATTGTATATCAGTCTTATATTTCAAGCAATAATAGTTAGATACAGGTCATCATCACATTTGTATAAATAGTACATTCAGAATACGAAATGTTTCTCCAATTGTTTTTGTCAAGTATCTTGACAAGAGCCCTGCGATCGTGTGTACAATCCGTGTAAAGATAAGGTTGCTTTTGATACGTACAATTACACGGAAGTCTTCACGATCTTCCAAATTTGTATGTCGATTGTAGACCATTTATAATCGTCGATGACATCGGCATGTTTACCGCATAAGTGTCGCAGAAACATCGCCAGGACATCGTGCTGGTGCCGATCGGACGCCGACCCAAAACGGACTAAATATTCGGTAATTAGGACAATCGGCAGATTGCCAGCCGGCCACCCCAGGCCCCGTAATGATCGGGTATAAATATTAGATGTCCGTCGAATGATAGCACGAGAATGTTGGTACTGACTTCTTATCGCAATTATTATGAAGTATAAAAGGTTAAGTTGTTCTGCAAATAAAATTCTTCTCTAAGAAGGAAAAAGATAACACGATAGAAGGGCGTTTACGTAAGACATAGATCAGACATTGCAGTATCTTAAAAGTGCTTCGAAAGGGTACTGTATATTACATTTTTACTATACATTCCATATGTTTGTTTTTGATGTTTTTGTATTAATTAAGACTAAAATGTTCAATTAATTTGCTGGTTATTATAACATCGATTCGAATCATTTTCATACATTTATGTATTTGTATATCCTAATGTAACTAGAGCTTATTAAAGTAGCTGTATACACTAGTTCAATACATGTGACGAACCCTATTCAATGCGTTAAAAAAACAAATATTATATTCAATGCATAATATTTATTTAAAAAAATGACATTGAATGGTGGAGATAGTTTTATTCAGAATCAGCAATGAGATTGCAGTATGTTTCCTGGTGTTACTGCCACTGGTGTTCAGTGACTACCAACAGAAGAGATTTGATTTTGGCGACATTTTTCTAATTCAGCGTAAGTTTATTTAAAATCTCGTTTACAGTTTATATCATAGGTTGTTTTCTACTGATACCTTGTTTTTTGCAATCTGGCAAGTGATGGTTTGTTTGCATTGTCATACATATTGTATCTTAAACGGAACCATTCACAGATTGGCAAGCACAAATGTGCAAATTGTTAAAACCTATTGGAAACAGGATGTTGTAATATAATAATTGGAATTGATAATAGTATGCAGCGTATGTAACGCCGAACGATTAAAAAGATAAACAGATCTACTTTAAAGAGTTTAAGTCAACATTTAAAAACGAGATTAGAAAAGTTATGACAATGTTTACAAAAGCTTATATAATTAACATACGACGTTGGTCCAAAAGCAAGTGATCATAATATTATTAACCAGTTTCCGACTGTTACGCTTATATAGATCAAGTGATGCAGTCGTTAAAGACGGTGGTCAGTGCCAACACCACCGAGACGGAATGTGAAGCGTCCTGTCACGACATTGCCCACACACAACATCATTGTTGATTTGCACTAAGCGATTATCGTAAGTGTTAACGATGCTTCTTAATATTTGCAATTTCCATTATAAAATAATTACTTTTGTTTAATTTTACATTTGCAAATAGTTTTAGTAAATTGTCATGCACAAGTATGTACAATCTTAGTTGTGATTTTCTTTTTCAGACATTTACAGGCCAAAATGATATGCTCAAAAAACTTTATATCTAGGATATTTTTTTTACGACACTTTCTGCTTTTTATATGACAGCTGTTTTTTGTCCATAAATCACCTGGTCTCTTGAGTACATTTTTCTGAAGTTTTTATCCGGGGAAAGGCCATCATTAGATACCTTTGCAAAAGTGCTTCAAACTCTTGCCTAGGTAACAGAAAGGCCTGAAGTATGAACTTGCAATTAAAGATGCATATAAACATACGTAATATGCCTGATATTGTTTATGCACCGCAATAAGTTCATGTTTGTGTTATTTGAATTTTTAAAACTATTATCAAAGAGCATTTCAATAGTGTATTGTTGAATTAAAGAAGGCTTCACTTGATAAGAATCTATAAATATACTTAAAGGGGCAGTATCACAGTTTGCGGTCAGAGTTTTGTTTCTCTAAAATGGGAATTTGAAAACAGGAATTTGTAGAATCTATCAACCCGTTTTGAATGTCATGCTGTTTTGGTTGCAAAACATATTTATTTTGATATTTATTATGAATTTTTGTGTAAACAAATTACTAGGACATGTCTACCAGGTAGTAAATAGTTTCCAAAACATTCGTACAATGTTTAACTTTGTACAAGCAATGTGTTTTTAAACCATGAAATTAATCAAGAACTTAGAACAAAAAAAGTCAGTGTTAGAACATCATGTTTAACTGCCAAAAACTGTACAGCTGCCCCTTTGAAAAGCGACATATTAACAACAATCGAGTGACAGTGTCCTTTCTGTTCCGAAGGAACTCGAGCACGTATCATCAGTATGCTTAGTAGCACATGATACTATATATAGACGATACAAAGCGATTAGGTGCCCTCTATGGGTCACGTATTGTACTGTACTAGAAACATGTAACTTTAATCGTGATGTATTGCCTATCTCCGTTAAATGTATATACTTTATACAGAGCTGAGAACGTCAGAGTGCCACTTATTAAACTAGGCGACTTTTTCATTACGACCTACATGGTTTACTACCGCATCGTCTAATTGAACAACGGTAAGACTGTATGCCTTCTTATTAGATATGTCAGCGGTCATTGTCCACAAAATAGAGTGTCCTTCAATTCATTGCTAAAAATTTCGATATACATGTAGAGCTCCGCTTTCATTTTTTTAAAGTTGTGTTTTTATTTCCTTTCCGTGTTCTTTTTTAAATCTTGTATTGTTATCGGTTTTAATGTGAGATGGTGTATTTGATTTCAAAAATAAAGGCATAACATTAGATACAATCAAATTGTACACGGAAAATATTTGTTTATATTCACTTTACAGTCTATACATGTTTGTTCAGCAATTTAAACAGTCATTTTATATAACATACAATCGGTGCTTATATAGTGATCTAAAATGCATACAATAATTTCCGTTCACACAGACCGAACAAAGGGATTGAGATTGGCAGTGTTCTTCCTTTTTGTTGACGCCAAGGGTTTTCTGTTATGACCAAAACCATAGATTTTTATTTTCCATGAGTCTGGAAGGTAAGTTCAAATATCAGGCAAAATAAAGACAATAAACAAGTTGAGGTAATGACAAAGTTAATTGCAATTAGAGGTCCTTTCAGTATTTGTTAATAGTCATGATAACGACATACAGTGTTAATGTTAGAAAAAAAGGGGAGTCATACATTATACAATACTGTAACTCTGGAATGTTAATTAATTTTGCTAATATATATATATTATTTTTTTTATTTTTTTTTATTTATTTTTTTCAACGCTGACCTAGAATTCACTTAAACCGGTCATTTGCTGTTTTTATTTTGAAAATGAACGAAAGAAAACGTACTAAAGACAAAAAAAACTGAGGTCACGAAAATCAACAAAATGATGTCTTTAGACAGCGCGTGTTTTATCCCACAATGCATGTTGAAATAAAGCTACGTATATTCAAACTTGATGTTAGAAATAAATTGTCTCTATTTCATTCACTTTTTGTACCTATTTGGTTGTATGGGTCCGAAATTTAGGGTGTATATAAAGCAAGTAAAAACGACAAATTGTATGTTAAATTTGGTAAACAGATATTGGGTGTACGTCCTCAAACTTCCAATACAGCTGTATGAGGTGAACAATGAAGATTGTTTCATATGTAAACAGAGGGCATTCAATTACTGATTTAAAATTATAAATAATCCTGATTTATTTATGAATAGCATTATTATTGAACAATATCATATGTGCAATGTTGAAACTGTTGATACAAACTATTCACATGTTTGGTGTTTATCATTAAAGAAAATGTTAGATATGCTAAGTTATGGTCTAAATGTATTTTTAATAGTATTTCTGTAAATAACTTCCGTTGTAAGATATAACAGAGGCTAAAGGATCGGTATGTTTAGATCTGGTATAAATAATTTTATTGGTCATAATAAATTGTTTAACATAGAATTTAAATTTGAAAAGTATTTATATATTAGATATACACATAATAACACATTTAAACAACGGTTATAAGATTTAAATTGAGTTCACATTAGAAATAGAGAGAAGTCGATATAATAGTATTGTTAGAGTTGATCGTACATGTACATTATGTAAATATCTAGAAAAATATCTATATATTCTCTATCAAAGAATCAAAAAGAGAAAAGATATGTCTATGTCAGTCAAGAACCTCAGCCGGCCAGTTGATCAACAGTCTAACACGGAAATCGCTAGGCAAAAAGCATTGAACTACGTAATCTTGGGCGTGTATTGTAACGCTGTCAGTGATACACGGGTTTGAAAAAGAATCGATAAAAAGCGTTACAATCGCCTTCAAATTATTCTTTGTTGCCATTCATTCGATGTGTTTTCATAAGCTACATCTTTCTAAAATTGACTGACTAATATCCTGAAATTTAAAGTAATTATACATTTGCTTTACTGAATGTACATGAAAAGCTGGCCTCATTCCCTACCATAACCTTGCAATTAACATTTTATTCATACACTTTTCATAGCAGTCAATATCGCATAACATTACTTATGTTTTAAAGCAGCAATTAAATTGAAAGCATGTATTATGCACCTATTAATATTTTTCCCCGAGGGGGGGGGGGGGAGCGGCGGACAAACTCAGGGGAATGTGACTTACTGTATTTTGGGGGGTCTAAGTCCCTACCCTAGAGCCAAACATTTTTGCCTAATTACCCTCAATGGGGGATGGGTAATTTGTGTATGAAATGGCCGGGGGGGGGGGCAATATAACCGGGATCTAAAGTATATTTACCGGGATCCGATTTCAATCTAAAGTCCCGTATATGCCCGCCGCTCTCACACCCCCCCCCCGCCCCCCTGGGAGAAAAGATTGATAGCTGCATTATTCTGGTGCTACCACTGGGTGTTCAATATTGATCCTCAGAAGAGATTTGACAGAAATTATTGTTTGAAATTAACATATTGTTGCAAACAGATCTTTTGACTTCAAAACGGCTAAGTTGTAAATACATAACTGATATGAAGTGGTGCTCAAACCAGTGCGTTAAACATTCATTATAAGGCTGGCATTTTGCAGGGGGGGGGGGGGGGCTGTATGCTATATTTATATGATTTACGGCCTGATACAGAAACAAATATGTAGATTTCATCGAAAGCAACATGAAAATGTATTTCATCATTAGAATCATCTTCTAAAACTAAAGTGATTTTTATACAAAAACAAGTTTCCATATCATAGTAAACAGATTGACAATTATGAAAATAAATAGTAGATGTCGTTTTCAGAAATTGAGTTCACATTATCGTGTTTTTATGTTTAATAAAATATTTACAGAAATTACTGTATTGACTCTGTTTCAAACATTTAATATCATGCAGATTTTAGACTCAATTATTTTTTTTTCTTTAATACTAATAAAATGATTTTTACAATCACAAACATATTCCATTGAAGCAGATGTCATACGCTAATAAGAAAAAGGCGCAAAATTCTTTGTAAGTTTTTCTGGTTTGTATAAATTCCCGATCAAGCCTTCCGGCATGTTTTACCACAGAAGAAGGAATAAAATAACTTGTATTACAGTGTTTAGCGTATTTTAAAAATAATGAATTATCAAAGCCTTTCACGAGCGGGGAAAATGTCATTGTTCCCTAACTGACAATGACCGATTTTAAAATCATCTTTCAAATCTGCATTTCATCTAAGTTTATATAGTTCTCAGCGTTACAACGTTTAGCGGAGAACTGTTGTCTCAAAATGCCGATAACTAAAAGCTGATTGGTCGATTCAAGACGGGCGTCACGTGACTAGTGGTCAGAATACTGGTTTGGATAGTTTGTTGGTCATTTTTTACCGAGACCTCTGTACAGGCGACAGTTAAATCGCATTCAAATTTAAACAAACATGTTAATACATTCTTATGCAACAAATTTAGGATATTTATGTATTTATGTTAAGAAGAGCATGTTGTTCATTTCCGTTAAACTCTATTCAGAGAAACGGCCAGCTTTCCTATGACGAATAATGATCGAATATTGAGTTGAGTAAGCTGTGTGCTAAAATGTCTGGTACAATAATGTGGCATGTTAATCACTTTATATGTTTATATCACCTGGCAAATTTGAGCTTCGAGTTCTGTACGAGTTCTGACGAGTTATAACTCGCCGTAAAGTGGACGAGTTGGTCGCGGAATTGTTTCTAGGCGAAATATGTTCGAGTTCTCTTCATCACTGGCACGACATTGACACGACACAAGCACGGTAATCACATTTTATCAGCCGAGATATTTACGATATTAATACGATATCTTTAGACAATCGAAGACTTTTCTTCGAGAATGTACGGATGTGCTGGAGTCTGTACGACTTGCGACGACATGTAAACGAGCAGATGTCGCAGGCAAGTCTTCTAAACTCGCAGCAAACTCGTGTGGTGTCGTAGAACGAAACTATACGGCGCGATGATACGACAAGGGAAAACATGTCCACGGAATGTGTTCAAGAGTGCGCGAGATTCCTTCGACATGTCTCCGACAAGTGTACGAGAATAAAAGGTCGCTGAGAAGCGGTGAGACTTTTAAACGGTTTAAAATTCTCGACGTAACTTTGCGAGTTTTGGCGACATTAAAAGACAAACGAAGACATCACTGCGACATAGAACGACATGTATACAAGATCTACGCGACAACAGGCGTGTTGTGACGAGTTGCAACTCGCCAGAAGTCCAAGCTAAAATTCGCCACAGTGTGACAGGGCCTTAATAAACGTCTCTCCAGCGTAATAGGTTTTCTGTTTTGTAGAAAGAACTTGAGACTAAATTAATCCTGTTATGAAAATATCACCATAGCACTTAATATAACATGAGCTGCAGGAGGCTCGACTTTCTCGTATTTGATAGTACTCTGGATTGTACTTGATATTACCCGGGGCTGTAAATAATAGTTATAGAATTATGTACTTAAAATATTTAAATTATAATAAGTAAGCTGCTAAGGAAAAATAACTGTTGTTTGGGGAAGTCACTGTATACTAAGGCCACAACAAATTGATCAGTTGTTCTACGGATTTTGTCCAAAAAAAATTGGAGCGAGCGAGCGAAATAAAAATAAAAATATCTTTTTTTCCATTTTCGATAAAATCGGAGGCGAGCGAAAAGCGCAAAATGAAAAAAAATCCTATCTTGCCCATAGTGATTAAAAATTACTGCCAAACGCCATCATAACTTGATATCTTGTCAATAATTTCCTCTTCATCTGCTCTGGTCCATAAATTGCTGTCAAAGTCAATAATTATATATGTAATAAACTAAGCAACTAATTTCTTCTTCGACCATGTCCTGCAAAGGGTTTTGTGAAACAAGTCTTCAATAGTGATTCTGCTATTAAATTAACACCGCGCAGTAAATACTAAATAGCCATATCATAACTATAAGAAAGTAGACCTTATACAAGGTAATTGTCATCATCAAAATAGATATTTCATACACCAAGTCATTCACTACCAACAGTTTAATAACATGAATATGAAATGTCATACAATAAACACAAAACAATTTAGGAATGACTAGTATAAGTTCTGTATCTTTAAATGACACGACGAAACAACTGGACGCCACCATTTTTTTAACCGTAAACCAGGGCTCACAATGGCTCTTCTTTTTTTTTTGAGCTAATTTTTTAATCGACTAGCAACATCGTTGCGTGTTACCATGTCAGGAAATGGTTATATCTTATTGTTTTAATTGTTATAAAATTATACTTCAATGTGCTGTATCTTAATTGCATTATGGCATTAACAAAAACATTAGTATATTTAGATTTTTATATTAACATTTTTGTTAATTGCAGTAAACTTGGATAATTATTTTTTATTTATACATACACTCTGAAAATATCTACAAGATGTAAACAAAATATATCCATAAATAGATTGAAATTAATAACTAACATAATGAATTGGTTTGCCCAGTTAAATGTACCTTAATATATAAAAGCTGAACAAAATGTACACCAAACAGATACGTTGAATTTATAAAATGTACATGTCAAAAACAACTTATATGTGTGTGGATATTAGAAGTAAGAAATCAAAGACAAACCGATGGTAAAAACTGTCCGAAATGTAAACATACCCCGTAATCAGTCCATTTGACATATTCCAGACATCCAATTTCACACATCCTTTATCAACAAGATAATTCTTTAATTAACTGTTGTGTCTGCTGATATTACGAGAGCTTGCTAGCAATCATCTTTAATTAGGCAATGAATGCTGACAAACAGCTCGTTGTGTTTTCAACAGTTTGATAAAACATGATAAGAAATTGCCGAGTCGAAATACATATGGCAGCTGTGCCAGACTGGCTATTGGAGTGTAAAGGTTTGTGTCATAAATTATGTGCTCTGTACGTAAACCAGTCGCCGCAAAGTGCCTTCTTCACGTCTATATCAGTACCAATTGCTTGTTATGATTTGGGGACACCACGAAGTCGGCGTTTAACGTAAAATGAGACTCGTTGATGAAAACTTCATTTTAACAAATCGGGTGCGGGGCAAAATTGTAGGTGCGGGCGCAAAAAAAAGAGAAAAATATTTGTTTTTCGATTTACGATTTTAAGGTGCGGCAAATCCGACGAACATCTGATCAATTTGTTGTGGCCTAAGGTGAGTAAGATGTTTCTAATGAAGGATTTGGTTGCCAATAAGTCATTAGTTGCTAAAGAACTTATGGGTTGCTAAGGATATTAACTGTTGCTAGAGGAAGCCAGTGGTTGCTAAGCAAGTATTATAATATTTATTTATGAAACTTAATCACAGCATGCGTCGTAATATAAAACAGATAAGTGGACACCATTTAATTTATTCAATTTGATTTTCTAGCAGCCAAAATGAAATTCGCCGTGTGCCTGCTCTTTCTGTTGCCAATGGTCTATTGTGCTAACATTGAGTTGAGGAGAGGTTCATCTTTGAGCAGTTTAGTCATTTGTGCCGCAATACCGTGAGTGTATTTGGTGTAAAAAATGAAGAACCTTTTTAAATGGGAAATGACATATAAAATACTAACATTAACTATTAGATGTACAAATACCTAACGTTGCTGCAACTATTGGCTAAACTTGAGAAGAAATAAAATATACAATAAATATGCATAGTTGGTATAAAAAATGCTCGTGCTAGTATTATACACTGGATTCGATTTTAATTATTTTTCATTTATTTCAAATTGTCATTTCATAATAAGATACTATGCTGTGTGATTGATGGTACACATAACCTTGATTTCATGTTACTTTATGATATTGCGATGATAGTTTATCATTAAAATGTTTAAGCCCATGCACATAATGTTATTTCAGCGAGCGACTTTGTTGCCACTCTAATGTCCACTTTGGGTTCGCTGACAACCATAGCATAATGTGAGGCCGACTGCCCCGCGCTTTTGGCCACCATCCCCGGGAGTTCCCTGTCTGGCCCGCTCCTCTCGGTCCTCTGTGCACCCTCATGCAGAGAGTGAGTTTAACCTTCGGACCTGACCGGTCAATTTCGTTTACAATTTCATTACAAGCGACAAACGCTAAACCTATAACCAACATTATTGTCCTCGTACACAGATAAGACTCAATAATGATCAGTGGGATTACTTTGGATAGATGAAATATTAATGTTAAAGGTAACACGTATAATGGCGTGGTAAAAATAAGGCAATGTTTATTCGAAATATGAGTTGAACTATTTATTAACATTTCCTTTTCAAAGATCTTTGTCTTTAAATACTCAGTATCATTCAAAATGGTCCGTTTCTGTTTCCACGTGCATATGCCATTCTGCATGTGTGCATGTTTGAAGTAGGTATTGTCTTGTGATATTTCTGTGAATCAACACCACATTTATTGATATAATATGGAACTGACTTCGACATATCACAATTAGGGTTTGTACTATTGATACAATATTCTATACTTTAAATCCGCACCTTACATCTGAATATGAAACCATCATTTTAGTTAGTACGAAAGCCTATTAGCACCACTTAAAATATAAATAAAATAGTGCGAAGTCGTATTTACGCGAAAAAAGGCGTTTCTACGCAAATAAACACGTAATAACGCAAACAAACGCATTATAACGCTAATAAACGTGTAATAACGCAAAATAAATACGTAATCACGCAAAACAAGGTGTAATAACGCCAAATAAAGGCATGATATGCGAAATTAAGGCGTAATAACGCGGAATAAAGGCGTAATAATGCGAAATGAAAGGCGTAATAACGCTAAATAAAGGCATTATAACGCGGATTAAATTCATTATAAGGCTAAATAAAGGCGTAATAACGCTAAATAAAGGTGTAATAATGCAAAATGAAATGCGTTATAACGCTAAATAAATGCATTATAACGCGAAATGAAAGGCGTAATAACGATACAAAAAAGGCATTATAACGCGAAACGAATGGCGTAATAACGCAAAAAAGTCGTAGTAACGCAGATATATATAATGAAGTCCGTTATCTACGCTATAATGCATTCTTCTAGATATTAAAACTATTACAAGACGTGTGCATGATGTTTGAAACTGAGCACCTTATTCAGTTATATTTCCGATTAGGATTTAGTAACAAGGAAATTTTGACTATATTAGCTCACTCAGATAGAGTAATTATAAGCTCATCGACCTTGAAAAGAAAGTTAAAGACACTTGGATTGTTTCGGAGGAAGAATCATTCAGATTTGCTTGAAGTTGCGTGTTTCATTCTTTCACAGTTTGAAACATCGGGTGCCTTGCACGGTTATCGGTGGATGCATCTAAAGTGTAAACAATATGGATACGATGTTCCCAGGGATACTATTTACCGATTGATGCAACTGCTTGACCCAAAGGGGTTTTAATATAGAAAAAGAAGGAGACTAAGGAGACGACAGTATTCAAGTCCAGGACCAAATTTTGTGTGGCATATAGATTCCTATGACAAACTGAAACCGTATGGCATTGCTATTAATGGTTGCATAGACGGTTATTCGAGGTGTGTAATCTGGCTTGAAGCAGCAACTACAAACAGCGATCCGAAGGTTGTAGCAAACTATTTCATGGATTCTGTTAGGAAGAAAGGTGGGTGCCCGAAACGAGTAAGGACTGATCTTGGAACCGAAAATGTATACATTGAACAAATGCAGATGTTTCTACGCCGTGGACATGGTGACGAATTTTCAGGCGAAAGGAGTTTTCTTAGCGGAAAAAGCACATACAATCAACGCATCGAGTGGTTTTGGGGATTGCTCCGAAGAGAAATGGGACAGTACTTTATGAATTTGTTTTCGGACTTAGGAAACGACATTAATGACCTATATTGTGGAGATGTGTTGGACAAGAGCCTTATTCAATTCTGCTTCCTGGAACTTATTCAGGTAAAATAATCTAAAACTATTACACTGATTAAGTAGTTCTTATATAAATAATATTAATGGTTTAAGGCGGCAACTGTTGTTTGTAGAAGATCAAATTGACTGCGTCTGCAATATTAAAAAATGATTGCTACATATTTTTCAAACACGGTCGATCTTCTTCTTTCCTTTTCCTATGCATTTTAAGTTAATTTACAGTTGATCTCAGTATAATTATCAACTACAATTTTATATAGTCTAAAATAAAATGTTTAAGTTCTGTTGTTCTGTTAAAAACCGATTACAAGCGTATGTATTCGTTATCCTAAGAATCAGTGAGTATTTTGACGATTGTTTTACGTAAAATATACAACTTTCATTTTTTCGAAAGTACAATACCGTTGTTTTAACTAATAGCAAAGTCAGTTATTGCCTTTTACAAAACGAGCCATGATTCTTGATAATCTCCGAGGTCTGTACAATATTTTGACCCAATGTCACATTTGCTTGACGGTAAATATCATGTACTTGACTTGATTTCTTCTCGTGGTATTAATGTCGACTATTCTTTAAAAACGATTAATGAATGAAGTCATCAGATATAAACATGATTTAGTCCGTGCTTCTAGCGTGGTGTGAGAGAAATAAGAAATATTCGAAGGACCGGAACTATGCATTATTTGTTTCATTGTAGGAAAACCTTGATGAATTACAAGAAACATGGAATACCCATGTCATACAATCGAAATCCATCAGTACTGACAGGGGCAGACGACCGATTTTAATGTATACAATACCAGAAATGTATCATGCAGAAGATCATCTTTGTCCTGCAGACGAAACTGAAATCATGATTTGTGCAGAAGAAACCGTTCCAAAAACCTTAACATGTGCTGATGATACACTTTTTGAGCTGTGCACGGTGCTAATGGAAGAGAATAGCTTGTTAAAACCTAATGATTCAAATTAAGCAAGACATCTTTATATACGTTTACGACAACTATTTCGATTAGGATTAAGTCGTCTTTAACGATCTGTGAGACTGATTATTGTGACGTGACATAATACCACTTTATTTTTTATGACGTATCTTCTGTTCAACCATTAAGTGAAAAATAATGTTCGCGTATTACACAATCTCTTTTTGCCCACTGTTTATCAATTCAAATGTTTTTAATAATATAATACCTTTGCAATGTCTTAATATGTCATACCCTAGCTATGTTCCTGAATAAGTGATTTAGCATTATAAATAGTGTTTCTTTTTTTGGGCGTAGCTGTTTAAGATCGCTTTTGACCTAGATGTCTTGCGATAATTTATGCAGCGGGAAAATTGAACACTATTCGAATTAGGAAAATTTTTGCACAAATCACAGGGTGATTAATATGAATATAAGACACGTATAATCAAACTAGCAGTTACACAGTTCGAGTTATATGCGCGACAAAAGTCCAAAATGCTATATTTTTTTGCAAAAAGGGGCCATAAATATGCTTATGTAAAATGCACCAAAATACCAAAGAGCACAAATTTACATGCTGATAAATATGTTTGTAAAGTATCATCCCTCTAGCAAAAATACTTTTCGAGTTACGTGCTACACAGTTTCACAGTCCTTTTTTGCTAAATATGGGCCATAACTGTGCATACGTAAACATGAACCAAAATACCCAGAAGCGCAAGTTTACATGCTGGTTAATATATGTTTGTATAGTTTCATCGCTTTAGCAGCATTACTTTTCGAGTTACGCGCGACACAAGTTCAAAATTGTATTTTTTGCTAAAAAAGGGTCATAACTCTGGTTATGTTGAAAAAAAAACTGAACCAAAATATGCATCACTCTAGAAGCAATATTTTTTTAGTTGCGCGCGGAACAACTTATAAACCCGAGCGTGCGGTAGGACCTACCGCCATTCAAGTGGGCTGTTCAACAGGTGGAGATGGAGAGGTTTAATAATTGTTGTAACGTAAATACTACTACTAACACAGGTGCAGCACAGCTGATTTGACCAGCGTAGCAGGAATCAGTGGTCTAGAAATAAACCTCGTTGGAAGGGAGTAATTCACTAGGCTGATAAAACCTGCATGCATTCAGGCAAATATGAACACTCCCGTAGAGGCAGCTTTGTTTACATCACATGACTAGGGTCAACGGTTACTTCTCATTCAAATCTAATTGCTTTGATATTGCATACTTTACATGAATCAAGTGATTTAAATCTGGGTTGAAAATGAAAAATACTATCACCATTTTATAGTGCATATGCCATACACTGTGGCAATTTTAAATGTTGTCATATTTTTTATGATTAGTTAATTTCATTTATATGTGTCTGAAAACAAAATATTGCAAAAAACAGCCACCATTGGAAAATAGTCTCCTCCCACTTCCTTTTATACAAACTCCTGGGGTTTAAACATGTCTTTTTTTGGCTTAAGAAAGTGTCATAACTGCGGTCAGGTCGAAACACAATCTGAACCAAAATGTGGAGGTGAACAGTTTCTCATGCTGGTTAATATGTTTGTAAAGTTTCATCAATCTAGCAGCAATACTTTTCGAGGTTCGCGCGCGACACAATTTCAAAAAAGTCAATTGTTTTTGCTCAAAGTGCAATAATACGTGTTATGTTGAAAACAACCGCACAAAATACCCAGGCGCGCAAGTTCGCATAACTGTTAATATGTTTGTAAAGTTTCATAAAAGCACTACTCTTCGAGTTACACGCGTCATAAAAATCCGACGGACGGACGGAAGGACAAGGGCAAATCTATGCCCCCCCCCCTCCCTCTGAAAGTGGACATAATAGATAGCAGATGTCTATACTTCATTCGAAGAGTAATTACATGTGTTATGTAATTTCATTAGTCAGCAGTTTGCTATTCATAAAAAAGAAATTAAACAACCAATTCTCCTAGGGCAAAGATGTCGACGATAGGGTCCCTGTGAATTAATTAATCTTGTGAATTAATTAATCTTGTGAATTAATTAATCTTGTGAATTAATTTTTCTGAAAATTATGCTTTGCTAATAAACACGTATCAACGAGCGTCCGAAGATTCATAAAATCGAGATTTGTATTTTAAAGAGACTTTGTGTTCATAGTTATTTATATTGATTTGTGGTTGAATTTTATTTAGAACTAGTTATAATTACGCCTTATGAACTCCCCCCTGTAGATGTTATTAATTGTAAAGTCACGTAACTGATAATCATGGCCCTCTTGTATTTTTTAGTGCATGGCAAATCAATTTTAATTTCAACGCCGATTGTCCCTTTTAAGCATTTCTTATTATAAAATGTGATCAACAATATTAAATTATGCCCAAAACTTGTATATCTATTCCTTTACATCAGACATAATAATAATTGGACAATGATTAACATAGTAATATGAACAAGAAAAGCAGTTTAAACAGTACCAGTGGGTGGGACGAACAGTAGAAGAAAGTTCAATGAGGAACATGAGGATGCAAAATGTCGCATAGGCATGACTTATGATTAATGTTGCGATTTATGTTCAGATGTATAAATACGACGAAGTCTTTATAATATGATCCAATGTTGAATATGGCATAAGCAGTACTGTTTCCGTTAACAATCGACACGCTCTCGTAAACGAGCGCCATCGCATAGCCTCGCTATGCTGATTTCTTTAAAGTAGGTTGACTGGACTGCTGCAAGTGCAGAAATGTTTTGTTACTAGTATAGCTCGACAACATTGACCTGAATATATAAAATACTTAAAACTGAAAACAAAAATTATCAACTTTGAATCGCAGAACTGCCTGTTTTATTTCTATGTCTGTACTTTGAACCTGCAATAACTTATGGTGAAATAATAAGTATAATAAAAGGGCGGCGTTATTAGAAACACGGTAAAATCGAAGCGTTAATAGGCCAACATTTTTATTATTTGTTTTACGGTAACTTTTATTGTAAAATTGAGTCGGGGGATATAAAAAATAAAATCAATTTTTTAACGCTGATCAACAAAAAATTATCATTTAATTTCAAAAGATAGCTTTTTTTTTTTTTCAAACATAAGACAGTTTTAACAGTCAAGGCTAAAACAAGATCATTAAAAACATGCTAGTTTATAAAAACTTAGCTCGAAACTATTTACATAAGTATTTGAACAGATACAATTTGTATTTTATAATTTATATTACTTTCCAAACCTTTTACATCAAGTCGGCTTGGAAATTATAAATTAAATTCACAATTGTTACTTTTATTTTTATTTGCTTTGGTCAAAAAATAGGGTAGTGATTCCCATAAATCTAAAGACAAAAAAAAATGTTGGCCTTAAAAATGTAAAAAAAAGATCTAAATAAAAGCTAACCAACAATAGGTCTAATAAACATGCATAATTATGTGTATAACAACATAAACCCATTTAAATATATATATTCAAATATTTTGATATTCTTATATCGCATACGAAAAATAACTGAAATTCAAATAACATGCAGGATATAGAACATTGTTACAAGTCAGCCTTGTACAAGCCTGCCAAGTCTTACCCCAAATCCAAGTAAAAAACCTGATTCAACTGATTGCAAATCATATTTCAAATATAACAACCTTCCCATACGAAATGTATTCTTTTTAAGAGACTACAGTAATGAAGACAACAGAAACTGTAAAGTATTAAATAGAGCCCAATTTTAATTGTGATTTTGAAATATACATTGACTTAAAGTTTGAACCTTATGACAACAATCTCTAATTGGAGACACATTTAAAATTATAACAAATAAATGAAAAGACCTGCAAAAAATACCGGCTTATTAAAGAGTTTGTAGACCTATCAGCTCGGTCCACGACGGAGGACATCATGTTCGACTTAGAGCAACATTTGTTGAAAGCAGAGGATCACAAAACTGAACGAAATTAAGTTATGCATTTTGTGTTGAAATAATAAGAATGAGCAATATATATGATATATGAGATATGTTGACCAACTGTATGTTATGAAGAATACTAGCCCATAGATATCCTACACGCTTTGTCATATGCACACGCAAACATATATGCACATTGTATTGTGTTTTAAAATCTATATTCCTGTGTGCATTTCTTCAACAAGATCCTTATGATTATTGATTCAGATGATATCCATAACCCAGACATTTGAGTCCAATACTGCCATGAATTCAGACCTGAACTGGGGAAAACTCTCGTAGGATTTAGATAACTCCAAAAGGCAAGAACACGTATGCGCGATTGGCCGCCTTGCTAGGCCGCTGACGTTGACGAATACAACTTGTATCTCTTTGCAGACCATCAGGTCAGATCCCGTACAAAATCGAACGAACTTGCGTAGCGCATCACTGTTCAATTCTCTGATAAACCGTCTGAGATGTTGTGCAACGGTTTGTTCCTCGGCGCACATAGCTTCTGGAAACTGGAACATTTTGTTTACAAGCTTTGATGTCGGAATAAGGTCAGTGTACAGCTGGGTAAGATGGTCTTCAGGAATGTTTAATTGTTTCAGGATAGGCTGGAGACAATCGGCTATGAACATAGGTGCCTGGATAATTTCTTTATGTGCAATTTCGTTAAGTAATCTCGAAATATTTTGTGACGTAGGAAGGGTCTTACAATCGTGTAGATCAAGTGTATCCATGAGATCGTCCTGTTCAACAGATGTAAATTCGGACAGAGCTTTCGTCAGTGTGATCGCCTCTTCTTTCGGAATGACATCGAAGAATGCGTCGAGGATATTAGCTGAATTTTTTCCATAGATACACAGCTGAATGAAAGGCAATGACAACTGTATAGGAAAATATTTACATGATTTCCATCCAAATATGATGATGTTTGCAACTGACTGCCATTCTTTCTCAGCAAAGTCGTGTCGCAGAAATGGGACTTTGAACTTTGTACCTAGCGTACATTGGTCGTAAAAGGCCGTCCAAAAATCGGAAAGAGCGTCCCTCGTTACCCCACCGCTATCTTCTGCAGCCTCTAGACGGCCATCGGGCATCACCATCTGGACAGACACTGTGTCTTTTGTTGGGTCAATTTCTTTAAACGCATCAATTAATTCTCGCAACAAATGACCGCGGTGAAGTTTTAGCAAGATTTTCTTCACGTTTGGGAGATCTAGAGTAGATTGCTGTATGGGATGAGCCATAAGGTCAGGAAGGGATTCGATGTCGTCATCTGATACTGGCAGCCCCGCAAGCTCCATTGCATGGAAAAGGATGTCTCCATCATTGTCATTGTCTTGCTTGTCATGATGCATTACTGCATTATCGTGCACGGTTTGAGTAATTGACGTAATTTGGTCGTTAGGCACACTTTGAGCGGCCGCGGAGGGTTCAGGCATCAGTGTCGTATTTCCGATATCGTTTCTCTTTGGTGATGTAGCCAAGTAAAATCTCAAAAGAGGCATCTTTGTCGTCTCGTACATGTCGGCAACTGTAACATTGGCATCAATTTCACGGTGTGCAAAATCCCACAGATCAAAATTGAATTCTGATATTGGTCCTTTGGCCGACATACCATTTGGGAAAAACAGAGCGATCGCTTGTTCTATTATGTTTGCTTTTGTTGCAATTTTTGGTATCTCGGTTTTCCTTGTACCGCCCCCTTTATTCTTTCGGACTTGAATGCTTCGTTGGCTGCTTTTATGTATCCATCCAATTTCTATGACTCTGTTCTGTTTTGCGGTGTTCCTATTGCCGAAAGGGCGATTTGGATTCCTCATGTCTTCTAAATCATTTTCTACTGAGGGTTTTCTAGTTGTCCTTTTTTACGGGCCGCCTCGAGCTTTTGTTGTAATACTGTTAGGAGTTTGTTTTTCTTTGTTCGTGGTGTTTCTTCTTCTTTACGCACATGTACTCTTAATCGGATGCGATCGCTCTGGTGTGGTAAGTAAGATGACAGTTCTTCGTCGCTCATATGATACACAATGTCTGGAGTAATCTGAAATTATGAAAACGTATCACTACTATAATCGAATGCCAAAATGAGTAGTCAATTGCACATTTTTACGGAAAGGGCTTAAACAGTCACTAGGTAAGGTGATTTTTTGCACCTGTAAGCACTAACTAAAACAAGACATGTGTCGATAGGACACAGATGCCCCCATATACCACTTTTGTTTTCAAATTAGACCTTTGACCTCTAAGGGTGACCTTGACCTTTGAGGTAGGGAGACGGGTGTTATACGTGACACGTCGCCTTATGATGGTTTACATTTGCGCCAAGTTATTTTAAAATCCATCAATATATGGCAAGGTTATGGCTGAGACAGGAATTTTCAAGCTGTTTTATGGCAAATTTGACGTTTGACCTCTAAGTGTGACCTTGACTTTTGAGGAACGGAGACGGGTGTTACACGTAACACGTCGGCTTATGATGGTTTACATTTGTGCCAAGTTATTTTAAAATTCATCAATATATTGCAAAGGAATGGCTGAGACAGGAATTTTCGAGCTGTTTTATAGCCAAATTTGACCTTTGAACTCAAAGTTTATCTGGACCTTTGAGGTAGGGAGACGGGTGTTACACGCGCAATGTCGTCTTATGGCGGTTTAAATTTGTGCCAAGTTGTTTTAAAATCCATCCATATATGGCAAAGTTATGGCTGAGACAGGAATTTTCGGACGGACATCCATACACTCGCACAGACGAACAGTGCGACTGTACATGCTGCCTTCTTCGAAGGGGGGGCATAAAAAACACACAGAGATTCAAATTATATATAGATTGGGTAATAGCACCGTGAATGCGTGATTCATGTATGGTATATTTTTAAGTCGATGTTTCACACTATTGTTCGATAATATGCACTGTTTAAATTAACATCTAAAAATATTAATAATTTTGACGCGCAAATGCACGTCAACAATACACTGGTATATACTGTGTTCCGTTAGAGCCACTCGTTGTTTCGCATTGTCGACCTCTTGATTACAAGCGCGAGAACGCAAGAACACGATACAAAGGAGCGAAATCACGATGCGAGTATGCGAGATCACGATTCGAGATCGCGATATAAATTGCATCGTATTCTCGTGCCTTCGCACGGAAATATGTAAACGCTGGCCAGTTAGTGACTGCAGACTAAATATGCTGAACGTAGTTTTCCTTCACACATTGTTTTTGTTCACGTCTAGTTTTGTGTTTTGTGCTTAAAATATGCGTGTACATTGTTTTAATGTGTTTAAAAATAAAATGCCTAATTTTTAAGCTTTACACTGTATTTGATCCAATAAAACCTTATTTGCTCAGCATCTCCTGGTACATCCTTCTTTTATACCAAAACACGATTATTTGAATACATTTTACCTGCTTTAAACATACAATATGTGATTTTTGTAAATACATTTAATGATATTTACATTTACATATTATTATTTTATTATAATTAATACAGAACTTCGAAATATTTTATTCATCAGAAATGGCCAGCAATGTTATGCGACAAAAATAGCCTGCATTTAAGTGCTTCTCGCCTTCTCATAGTGTTTTCGCGTTCTCACGATTGAGCACCATATTCTCGCATCGTGATCTTATATCGTATTTTCGCACTATCGCATCGCGATCTCGCAACGTTAACGCATTTTACTGTGTAGTTATATCAAATAGCAGCTTAGGTAGTGGTTCATATGCATAAATTAAAATGTGAAGAACTGTTGAAATAGAGCTATATATCTTTTAAATACTATTGCCGCTCATCATTTGATTTAATCGCCACATTGTTCGAGGTAGAGTTTTCGATCATGCTTTCCTGCATTCGATCATATTCGCAAAATTAACTTTTACATAATTATAAAGAAAGATATGTTCGACGATGTCTGTCATTGAACATCCTTATTAAAGAGGGAACTCACTTGTATATATGTAGTAAAGAACATTAACGAAAAAATGTTTGACCGACCTACCTACCCTAGGCCTATTTTTTTGGAGATGTTAGTGGAAACAATTTTTTGGCTTATTAAATTTTTCAAGGTCCTATTTTACGAAAATAGATTATTCTAATTTAGCAAACTTACATGCTGAACAGTAGTATTCAGATGTATCCTGACTGTCGTCTAGACGTGTACACATGCATGCATCAACGATACGCAGAGCACGCGCCCGTATGGAAAATGACTACGCCCTACATACTTAAAGTGTTGGCCCCTCCCGTTTCATTCAAAGCCTGAGCAGACCTGTCAATCACATTTCGGCGGTAAATAAATTAATTTATATCGAAACGGACGATTACATTTGTCGGGGTATTCGGGTTAGGGGCACCGTCGAGATCTCCATCATATACAGTGACATGTATATGCATTTGTTTATTTATTTATAATAAAGTACGTTTTAATATGTTTGATGCCTATTCTGTGCCTACTATATATTGAATTAACCGCACAATATCTAAATTATGTTAGTATAAACTCCCATCGATGTAATGGATCAGTCCATTTTTACAGGCATACATTCTATTAATAAACACGTAACAAGACGTAGATCTATAACCATATATTGTTATAATAATAATTATATATAGCTTACCTTTTCTGCTTCCATCTTCTCAGCAGCCGAGACTGAGATTGTCTTTACAAATCCAATAAACTCAACTGTATCCATAACGTATTGGTTTGAATTAATGTCTTCAAAGCAGTCATCACTTTCTATAGTACAAAAGGCGTTATTACGACTTTTTTAGCGTTTGTACGCCTTTTAGTTTTGCGTTATTACGCCTTTATTTCGCATTACTATGCCTTTATTTAGCGTTATAACGCCTTTCATTTCGCGTTATTACGCCTTTATTTCGCATTATTATGCCTTTATTTAGCGTTATAACGCCTTTCTTTTCGCGTTATTAAGCCTTTCCTTTCGCGTTTGTACGCCGATTGTTTCTCGTTTTTACGCCTTTATTTCGCATTATTATGCCTTGTTTCGCGTTATTACGTATTCATTTTGCGTTATAACGCGTTTATTAGCGTTAAAATGCGTTTGTTTGCGTTATTACGAGTTTATTGGCGTACAAACGCTTTTTTCGCGTAAATACGACTTCCTACTATTTTATTTACATTTTAAGTGATCCTAATAGGCTTTCGTAAGTTAGCAACACACCACTAACAATTACATTTATTCACTTTACATGTCGTCTTAGATATGAAGGAAGATTTTTTTGAAAACATTTCCCGAATATGCTTTCGAGAAAGAAAAAAAAAAATGGAAATGAGAAACATTTTGCATAAAAATTGCAAAAGAGGTCCCTGATTGACTCTCAGCATGTTCATCAACCTGCAGTGAACTTTCAAACTTATTGTGGATTATAACTTATATCATGGAGTATAAAGGCAAACTTCTTAATATAAGGGGTGCAGTGCCCTCCTGATCATTGAATTATGTACTATTTAATTATATTCCAGAATCCAAGGACAGCAATGAAAATCAAAGCTGCAACGAATGTGATCTACTCAACTGCAGTTTATGCATATTTTCGTACTTAGCATGGAATAAATATATGACACGATGCTGCTAATACGTTTATATTATAATTATTTTAAACACCAAAGCAATCATGCACAGGTACACAAACACAAATACACACACAAACTTGCAGATGGATTAATGGATGAATGTACTGACTGCTTAATTCAATTGATTTACGACTATTTAATCATTAAATTCAAAAGCGTACGATAAAGTCACATTTAATTCGATAATTGGAGATGATTGAATGAACGGACGAACTGATATGTGCATATGCGAGCTAAAACATATGCAACTTGTACTATATTTAAATGAAAATATTTAGACAATAATATACGGCAGAGCTGGGCCGGGCATCTATAATCGGCCCGCTGCCGATATAACGGCCCGAGGGCCTTTGGCCAGAGGGCCGTTATACGGCTAGGGCCGAGTATAGACGCCCGGCCCAGCTCTGCCGTATATTATCGTTTATACTACATATTATCCTGTCACAAGAAAAGAATCATGTTACTTTCTTTATTACACAAAATTTTAACAAAAACACCAAACAAACTTTCCGTACTTGTATTTAACATTCAACTAATTACGCAACACGTGACGCAACTCTAACGAATGACGTAATTTATAAACAGAAAAACAGTGACGAAACAAACCAGTTTTCGCTGGACTCGCAGTTTTGTTGTGACAATGTTATGTCGTGTTTGCTTTTATTTTTAGTAAAATACATTTACTATTAGTTTAATAAATCATTCATGGACGAATTCTGAATGATGAATGTGTCAGTTGGATAAATAATATATTCTGAGACTTTGAATCGAATAAAATCAAACGTTCTGACCAGTCATTGCGATTTCGTAAATCGTGTTTCTGGTCAGAATGGTTAACATGAAATTAATATCATGATTGTTACAAATTAAGGCTTATGGATACAAGACAATGGAATTGAAGTGCTTACAGTATTGTTGGATTTTTATTGTTGGAAGCAATGGATTGAAATTGAGGTACAGTAAAAGTTTCCGATCTGTTCAATTTTGTTCAGTGATTCTTTTTCTCAAACTAAAAGATGCATAGGCTATAGATCGTATATATATTTCATCAATTTAACTACAAACTTTAGTTAATATTCAGTATTTGCATTTTCGAATATAACCGTTTAATTTTGACTAAATACGCCATTCGTGGTCGTTGACGTCGCGCGATCGGATTCTCTTCGATTATCGAAAAATCGGCCGCGGCCAATTATAATTATATCGGCTCAGCGGAGCCGCGTAACGGCCCGTAATCGACGTCAAAATGTTACTATTTTTAGTAACACTATGTATTATATAATTATAAACTTACTTCCAACAGTCAAGACAGACATATGTCGATATGTCATTTTAATTCAAATGTGATATGTGCAAATTTGCTGTAGAGGAGTGATTAACTTTTAAAATACAACTATTTTAACCGACGATAGTTCTACGTCTCATTGTTCTTCTTTGAAATCTGGAACACTACACACAAATCAAAAATACACAAAAAGTGTCAATTCTTTCATACGCGTGTTATGGGAATAGTTAAATTATTTATTTTAGTCGTTTAACATACATAACACGTACACACGCCATCGTGCCTTCTTGTATTAATATATTTTAACGATAGTTTAAATTGCGTTTCAGAGTTAGATCGGATTAAACCATGAATAAGTCAGCGTAAACATCAAGTTTGCATAAATAGTCTTGACCGAAAATTGAAGCGGTTATTCCTAAACTGGTCACGTATCTCGATAAGATCGCTATGATAAAGGAGTGCTTTTGAAATGTCTTGATAAGATTGATTTAGACTTCACACTGGCACGAATTTCCGCATTGAGACACGAGCGTATTTCTCAACTTGTGTTAAATTTACACATGTTGTGGCAACAAGTTTTCATTTTTCTTGCCCCAAATTGTCTACAATTAAAACGCTTTGGAGTATTACTTTACATTCATTTCGACACTTAATAATCCAACAGTTAAAAAATCCGAGCCATAATGAACCGTAACTGAACCCCATGCAGGCTTCGTTATTTAAAAAATAAGTTTCGATTTATCGTTGTTTATCAGCCAATGAACAACGATTTGAAGTTCTGATGCGTAGGAATTAAATCACGTGGGCATTAGCCCGAGTTGTTTAATAGCCAGACATCAGAACGACAAAGAGTTGATTATTGACCGATAAACAACGATAATGCGAAAATTATTTCAATTCTAACACGATTTTACATATATTTTTTGCAATTGGCATCGGAACTACTTTTTCGTTCGATCGAGCGACTTTTTGCGTTGTTTATTGGGTAGTTTAACAACGATTATTGTGTTCTTTGTCTATAGAAAAATTTGCGGTTCATGTTAGAACTATATATAGCATTCGTTGTCTCCAAATATGTACAATTTGAACGTGCAACATGTTAACGGAGCATATGACAATACAATATGGATGACAGAGCATATATATATTAAACGTGCAATCAATCAGTGAAAGCCCAGTTTACACGGTTAGCTTTTACATGCCAATATTTTAATATATTCGTTAAATCACGTACGATTGATAAAATCCTATATTTGCTTTAACATGTGTCTCTGTCAAGGTCATGTATCACCTTATCTTTAGATACATTTCTCATTTATTTCCGGCAAAGTCGCATCAACAATTAGACTGATGCAGTCGTTTATGTCAAATATCGAATTCATCATATATAATGTTACTTTGCTCCTTGTAATACGTACAGGTACTTGCCATTTTGCTGAAGACAGTAACTATTCACAGGAAATGTAAGTTGGTAAGATAAAACAAGAAAAAGGATTTGTCGACCTTTACATTTCACTCTCAGTTTCAGCAGTTTGTTTTCATGGCATAAAATTATTCTAATCAACAACGTACGGGCTATATCCTTAGTTCCTTCCACGAGTATGGCTCTAGTTCATAAATATTAAATTCATTTACCCAGTGAAAACCGAAAGGGAAGTATTTTTTTATTCTTTATTATTGGGTGCTAAGTCAGGTAATGTATCTTAATTTCAATACATGCCTCAAGATTTTTATAAGAAATTCATCATCATTTACTTTATACTATCTACATTCGCTTTTTTTTATCAGTTTTGTTTCGAAACAATTGTTGAGTTTAACAAAATACTGACCGATTTCGGAGATAAAGTGATTCCTTATTTAGGACATGGTATCTCTTTAATAACGATATTTTTATTTACAGAAAAATTAAAGCTGAAATAGTCACTTTGCATATTGAACACATAAATGATTACAGGCAAACAATAAATAATGTCGTTTTATATCTTGATTATATGATTTTTGTTAACAAGAACACTCTTTGACATACTCGTATTTAATTTGTTGTTTATGTGTTTACAATAGATCTATAATGTTGCAAGAATTTATGTGTAATTTAAATCACTGGTTCACTTTCGCTGGACTGTATTGTATTTTATAATCGACACCAATAATAATAATATTATCGACACCACAAAGCCGCAAATATCATCGAACACGACACAGAGTGCGAGGCGATGTGCCACTCCGTTCTACATCAGCATTACTTTGACCTTTTATACGGGTATATGTGCGACATGAAATGCCAGGCGTAAGTCAAAGGGGTTGACTATTTATCGTGTTGTTGTTGTATTTTTAGTTGCAGTCCGTATTAGTGGTTCGAGACTCTAAAGAGTAAGCGAGTTGACATCATTTGATTTCTAAGTTGCGTGATTTTGGTGTTTTTATATTTTGTATCAAATATTACTACTTTGACAAATCCTATGTATAAACAAGTTTTATTTTTGACCGTCTAATCTATAAAGTCATATTCATGTTCCTGTGTCAAGTACGTATCTGCATTTTCTGAGGCCTCTTTTTTGGTAATTGTACTTTCAACTGAATCTACGATTTGGAAATATTTTTTCCCAGTTATTGCTTTAGTGCAATTTTAAATATGTTTTCGATACAAGTGTTCCTTTCGCTTGTTCTTTCTCTCGTATGTGTGCATTTATGTGTGATTTTTTATTTCAGGTTTCTGAAGACGGTACTGATTGGAAAATAATTCAGAGTTCAATTGCAATGACATCATACATTGTATTTATAAACGTACATAAACGTAAATTCCTTCTATGTATTATATGTGTATCGGTTTAATATCGGAAAGTGCCGTTCTGGATTAGCCTGTTGATAGTCTCTTGAACAGTAAGTTAAACAAGTGTGGCTTGAAATTTACCTATCATTACAAAAAAATCGTTTGATTTCAAAATTTATCAAAGTTTGTTTATGTTATAAATACATAATTGATGTAACGTCACTTTTAAACGATTGGGTTATAAAAATCATTTATAAGGCTAGCATTATTGCAAGATAATAGCTTGCAATAACATATATAATGTCACAACTTCAAAATATATTGATGAGAGAAATTCTGGCTTTGCGCTTAAGAAAAAAGTCTGAGCATTAGAAACAAGAAATGTCTTTAAAAAAGGCAATCGGCGTTGAAATTAATATTGAGATGTCATTTAAAAATTACGTAAACAGACGGCCAAGATGATCGGTTACGTGACTTCTCAGACCCCAGATTTTTTGGTCCCCACCAATAAGAGGAGACTTATTGGACCCCAGATTTTTCGGACACTATAAGAACACTTCTCGGACCCAAAAGTTAATTTGAGATAAATTTATTAATTTAAAAATTAAATAAAATTATCATTAATATATATGCTGTGAATAAACCAATTATATAGCTCCATGTTTCCACCAGTGGTATATGAATTACCAAAATAATTTAGGTTAACATAATTGTTATCTGAATTTGTCGAGTCAATTAAACAAATTAACAATGTAAGAAAATAATTTCGGGAATGAATTAAAATTATTATGTATCAGAGGAGTCCATATAGTTATTCATAGTACCGGTAATATACCATTCATGTTAGTTATCTAATATAATAACGATTTGAAGTCAAATAAGCATTTATACTGTGTATCCCAATAAAAAGCAATAGTCAGGGAACATTCAGCGATTTTTGAAATGTTCAGACTTTATTTTTGATAACGCAACCATAAAAATTCATTAGACATTGACGATTTTAAATTATATCAGTAGAAATATACTATATCAGGGGTTCCTGTGTATAATTAGTATTGCCAATTGTGTATTCATGCTACGCGAAAAACAATTCGACGTATTCCGAATCTTCTTTTATAACATTTTATCTACAGAAAATGTAGCATCTTTTTATAGATTAAATAACATCTACTGGAGAAGTTGATAGAAAGATGCAATAATAAATAATCGTTTATAAATCGTAACCACAATTTTAATTCAAGTTAACAGTAAGTTAATAAATATAAATTAACCAGTTATTAAAATTTTAGGTTTATGATTCTCTGAACGCTATTATTGATGCATGTATGAGTATATTAACACAGCTATACAACGGTTGCTAGCTACGCGCGCTATTTTTAGAATGACACTACTGATTCTGGAATGTCATGAACTCGCTAGAATCAATGGGCTACATGGAACGGCAACACTGTGAATGAGATTTATGAATGGGAACATTGCACAATTGCTATTTATAGATCGTATACCGCTTATATAAATGTAGGCTAAACAAAATAGTTATTTCGTTACGGGAATGAATATAGCATTCTGTTTATGGCATACAATGAGAAAATACGTTCATAATTAGCCTCAGTTCTAAAGTATATGTTGCAGATATGTTTATAACTTTATTTTAACCGCTTATGTAAACAATTATGTAAATTTGTAATCCCCCAAAGTATGCAACAGTTATTGGTGTACGTTAAACCATTGTTTGAAGGTTGCATTCCCTAGAATTAGAAAATGTGCCCAATTCTATTGGTATTCAATTTTCCCGCTGCATAATTATCGCAAGAAAATCTGGGTAAAAAGTGATCTTAGACAGCTACTCCGAAAAAAGCAACCAATAATTAATACACAGAAATTATCACATAAGTGAATACCTCCCAATGGTATAGCGAAATTATTATGTTGCAGCTCGCCCGGTGGAATCGTTAAAAGCGGAGGTAAGTGCTAGCACCGCGCAAGTGGAATGTGAAGCGTCCTGCCACAACTTTCTCCACACACAACAACGTGAAAACCTCGGTGATACAATGTGTCCATTTCTCTGCAAGCTGTAATTGCTTCCATCGGATCGGAAGGGTTTCAGACATTAATATCAAAGCAACTAATATGTTAACAGTGTATGGGTATTATTAAGTAATGTGCATATATTTTGTATATATCTGTTTCTAATTTGACATACCTTATGTCTAAACTTCCTACACAACTACTGCAATATACATAAGTTTAATATATAACTAGTATGTAATTTTTGCACATTCTAAGGAAGAGATTTAGTAATATCAATGGTTTAAGCCAAGTATGTGACTATATACTAGGGATGGCAACGAATACTGAAACGCTATTAGAATATTCGAATTCATTATTCGAATATTATTCGAATATTCGATCCTTGTATTTGTTCATGTCATTAACACTACACTACTTTCTTTATTTCAACATCATCATCATCATCATCATAAGCATAATTATCAAAATCATCATCATCATCAACATTTTTAATATCATTATAAAAATCATCATCATCATCATCATCATATATATATACATCATATATATATACATCATATATATATCGTTATTACCTCCATTTTCTAAAGATTTACATTATAAAACAGCAGCAGACAGCAAATACAAATACAAATGCACAGGGGAAACAAATAAATAAGGCATATAAAAGATAAGTTATTAAATAAGGCATAATAAAGAAAAAAGTAAATCTCAGAGTGTGACCCTTAATAAACACAAGGTGCACTTGCTGACATTGTTCCGTTTATCGACCATGTCGTCGAGATACCCTAATTTTTGTCATGTGCACTTCAGCGAAATACGAAATTGGGAAGTGTCATTTTTAGGAATCACCGCCGCGAATAGCGATCGATCACAGTTCATTTTAAGACTTTTCACGGGTTTCCTTGTTAAACAATAAATTCCGCCTATGTTTAGCAGAGTGTCGCGGTTGTTTGTTTCTTTGTTGTGGTCTAGTCCGCAAGTAAAGCGAAGTAATTCGGCACTATTGATCAGGAACTGCGGGTAGAGTTCTACTGGGATGAGGTCTGCGATGACGACATCGATCATGCCAAGAAGATACGTCACCAGTTTTGCGTTTTCAGCGTTTTGTAGGTGGTCGCTCATTGGTGCGCTTAGTAACCGGACTTTCTCGAAGAAAATGTGTAGCAGTGTTGGCGAGTCGGATGACGGACACTGAAATAGTGAGTGTTCCATTTCGCTACACATGTGCTGATGTGCGCATTTTATACATCGGCTGGGCTGGTCTGGTGGTCTTTTGCAACACAAGCAAGACAAGAACTTCATGAGTGCTAGGCTGTCTGGGCGGATCTTTGCAACCTTCCATATGTTGGCTGGTGCGAGACTCTTGTGGACTTCTTTGAAGATAATAAAGTCCCTATGTTGTTCCAGTCTGGCACGCCAATGTCTTTCTTCGTATTCGTGAACTGACTTCTTGTTGCTTTTGGTGGAAATACGCTGTTATTTTTGAAGCTCGCTAGATACTCTTGAAGATGACATTTATGTAATATTGTCACGATATCTGGTATGAAACCCAGCTTTCGGTTTTCGCACAGATCAAACTGAAAGAGACAGTATATTGTTCTATGACTTTGACGTCTCACGACAAAAATGATGACTTGATCAGGGACAACGGTATTTATATACTGCACTAATTCTCAAATGTATCGAATGCATGTGCTGTGAATGCTGCAAATCAATCGCTTAACTGTTGCAATTGTATAAATTTCGTTTTCCTTCCTGGCGACATTCGCACGAATTTCACGCGAAATTCGTGAGATTATTTCCCAAAATGTTTGAAAGTTGATGAACAGTTTATGGCACGGCTCTTTTGGAGGAGCGCGACATTGTGTGCCAAGAAACGCGAATTTTTGTAGGTCAATGTGTGCTTCGATAGATGTGGTTCCCATGAGGCCTGTGACCATGTCCGAGCGCGTAAGGTGGGGCAGCCCTTGAGCTCGTTTTAGGCAGAAGTGGTGGGCTACTTCGAGTTGCTGCATGTCGGCACTGGAGATACAGTTCCACAGCTCGCAGCCGAAAAGAGCTTTTGGAATGACTGTGTTATTGTAAAGCTTCACCGGAGTGTTTGGGTTTGCTCCAGACCTTCCGGACACCTTTTGGGAGAGGGAAGGGAACGTACCTCTAATTGACTGCTTAACGGCGTCAATGTCGTAGGGGTATTTTCCATGCGTTGACTGAATGACACCTAGATGCTTGTATGTAGCCGCTTCTGGGATCGGTGTTGAGCCGTATGTCAGCTGTAGCGGGGATTGGATTTTGGTCCTCTTCCGGTCCATGGTCATTACAGCACATTTGGACGCGTTGTATGAAAAGCGCATGTATGTTAGCGTATGAGTAGCAGTTATCTAGCAGTTCATTTAAGCCGCGACGCGATAGCGACAGTAGTACGACGTCGTCTGCTTCGGTTGGGGAACATAATGACAGGTCGCCGATCCGAAGACCGTGAGGAGATGTCATCAATTCGTTCAGTAAATCGTTGATATAAACGATATAGAAGAACGGCGCGGATATGCTACCCTGTCTGGTACCCTATTCGATCGGAAACGGCTCCGAAGCAGATCCGCGTGAGAGGACCCGGCTAGTGCAGTTTTGAAACGAGTCAAAGGTAACTCGCAGCATTATCCCATGTAACCCGATACGATACAGTTTGTAAATCAGCCCATTAATCCACACTTTGTCGAATGCAGATTAAGCGTCAAGATAGCAAGCGTGGAGGCTGCTTGTTTTTCTGGAACCCGTATTGAAGTTTATTTAGTTTTGACCACGCTGCCGTATCCTCTATTCGATTCATTATTAGCTTGTCGAACAGTTTTGATATAACTGCAAGAAGAGATAGCTGTTGGGATCCGTCAGTTGCTTTCCTTTTCCTTTATGTAATGTCACGGTTAGACCATGCTTAAAGCCAGTAGGTATTTTGTCTTGGGCCATTATCGCGTTGAACAGTTTAACTAGACACAAAGTTAGTACGGGGCCGCCGTATTTCAAATGTTCGTAAGTGATGGTGTCGATTGGTGTGCTTTTGTTATTGGGTAAAGCATTGATTATTTGATCCAGTTCTCTTATGTGTGTTTCGTAGCAGAGTTCTGTGTCGCCCTGATTTTCGTCTGCTGCTTTGAGATACTCGATTACTGACTTCTCAACAAGCTGTTTCTATGTAGCGTCAAACTCAGAGTTCTCCGCAAACGAGTACAGTGTCTTGAAGTGCGACTTCCACCCCCGAAGAACTCCGTCGATGGTTTTTTCCCGTTTTCCATCATAATCTAGTTCACGACCGTGTCATTTGTTTCTTTGACATTTGGAGTTGACAGCTTTCCAGAAAGCTTGTTGATCTATTTCAACGGGCTAGTCTCATTTGGTGATGGTTATTTTTAAGTTGGGTGGACCAAAATGGTTTCAGGAAGCTGTTGTATATTCGTTTTGAGACGCATTTTTCTGTCGCAGAACTTAGACATCGAACAACGCAGTTGTATGTTTCGTTGACGTCTGTGTAGTTCATATGAGTCGAGTGCAAGTGTTCTCTTACGGCGTTCTTGTTTGCTTGGATTTCGGCGGGGTTTGTCCAACGGTAGGTCAATCTCGGTAACTCTTGTGATGAGCAGGCTTCATTTTGGTTGGCAGCAATGAGAAGACTGATAAAGACCGGAAGGTGAGGAACGTTCAGTGGTGCATCTGGTATAATGCACCAGCTGTTAATTGTATGCGATAAACGTTCATCGAGTAATATGTGGTCTATGCGCGAATGGTTTGCGTCATTATAAGGGTAGAATGTGAACGCAGGGCCCGTGGATGTTGGTGTATCCGTGGCTATAATTACACCAAAACCCGCTTTACGACCACCTCGATTTTACAACCACCCCGCTAAATCGGACACTTTTTAAAAGACCCGATTGTTTCCCTATATATTTCAATGGTCGCAAACCCCGATTATACGGGAACCCCGCTATTTCGTATTACGACCACTAATCCCAGACCGTACATAGCAAATAATGCCGAAAATAACCCCATTATTGCGACCAGTGTCATTTGGTCGTTGACACTTGACATCATCAATTAACAACATATGCCGTGGGGATTACATAGTGCTTTGCGGTATAGAAGGAGGGTGTGAAAAACAATGTTACAAATGTTTTGATAAGGGATTAGCACATCGACTGTGTATCAGATTACGTTAATTGATACTAGCTGACAGCGGGTAGCACTGATGAATGCTGACCCTTAAATGGGCTTAGTTAATCAAGTTTTATTTATTTTCTTACTTAATGTAAAGTTCATACATGTATCCATAACTATAAGTTACATAATCTCTATTCAATAAAACATATTATGGAAAACAAATATGAAATTTTAGGTATCTATTGATTATTCATTATTTTCATGAAAAAAAAATACACAGAAGTGTGCATGTACTGACTCGGTGATCTGCCGGACCTCGATAATACGACCACCCCGCTATTAAGACCACTTTTATTAAGACCCTCAAGAGGTCGTATTAGCGGGGTTTTACTGTAATTGGAATGATTGTGCCAGTTTAGTGACGTAATGATCGCGGGATTGGAGGTGCGTGGTGACGTCTTTTCTGGGAAATCGTGCATTGAAGTCGCCTATATCCAAGATATAGCTGTTTTCAGCATAAACTGTGCATATGTCCGACAGTTGGTCTACTGTGCTTCAAAAGGTGTTAATACTGTGATTTGCTGCCGGAATGTATACTTGTAGTATGACAATGGATGCTGAACCGATGCAGAGGCGTATGGCTGCAATTCTATCGGAGTAGGTATCTACGATTTCCACTAAGTCGTAGAGGTCTTTATGCCACATGATTGCTACGCCACCTTTTCCAATGTAGCGACCATTGACGTACGCTGGATTCGCGCAGGTGATTGTGTCTGCACAGTAGTTTTTGTCGATGCTGTTCAGTATGTTGGCGTTGTTATTAAGGAGCCAATGTTCTGACAAGCCACACACGGAAATGTTTTTGCTGTTTAGTTCATTAAGTAAATAGGGTAGTGCAGTCATTATGCCAGTTACATACTAAATTGAGACCTGTATAATATTTATTGTGTCACATCTCATCACATTGCAAGGGCTCATTCGATGGCACACAAGCTTTATGTTGTTCCCGAGCTTAAAAGAGTCCATATTCCCTGAAAACGCCAGCATCTGGCGCAAATATCAATGTATATGAACTTATATTCAGCATCAACAAGGGCCGGCATGATGGAGTATAATTCTTTATAAGTATAGTACATACTGCCAGAATTAGGCGGTGCCTGTCTCCTTGCGTAATTGCCATCGTTGCTGCCACAACAGTGACAAAAGTTCCACTTATCGGCATAGCACAGTGCCCCTTCCTTTCATTCCTCCAGAGTTGTTGGACACTTGAATGCTGTCTCGTTGTAGTGATATGTGTCAATGCTTTTATCTTCAGGACCGCTGGAGCTGCTAGCAGACATGCAGTAGTTGTAAGCATCCACTCTTGATCATTGTCTGGGAGAGTTTATTGTTCTATGACGTTGACGTCTCACGACAAAAATGATGACTTGATCAGGGACAACGGTATTTATATACTGCACTAATTCTCAAATGTATCGAATGCATGTGGTGCGAATGTTGCAAATCAATCGCTTAACTGTTGCAATTGTATAAATTTCGTTTTCCTTTCTGGCGACATTCGCACGAATTTCACTCGAAATTCGTGACATTATCTCCCGAAATGTTTGCAAGATGTTTACGAATTAAAACTCAATTCGAAACTTTGTCGCGTAAAATCGCGCGATATTCTTATAACAAATGCAAATATGACGCAATTTGTATCCCATGTACATTTTATCGCAATTAGACTAATCTGCATAAAAATATAAATTCATTCGCTTAGTATAGCCTATTATGTCCGCAAAATGTATTACGGTATCACTTTGAAGTACGTATATTTTAACGTGATACATTTGTATAGAATGCCATGTTTACATACCACCAACGTATTTCTATCGAAACCAGTTTAATTCACAGATTTGAATGTATATAATGCGTCAGTCTAACTTAAAATAACATTCTTGTGATGTCTGTATTTTAAGCTTACTTGGTATTCCTATCTGTAATGGTGTTTTATTCCTTATAGCCAAAAGCTATTGCAAATATGCAATGGACTCAAAATTAAGCGGTAAGTAATTAATGTTTTACCTTTAAAAGTGTATATGTTAGTAAAGACAGAAGTATAATTAGATGATATCCACAATTACGATGGGGTGTATGATGTATTTAATCGGTTTCTATCTTTGAAAATTGTTGTAAATAGACAACAAAAGGTCATGACGGCGGAATCGGTAAATAGGTGTTTTCTACTGTTGACAATAATTTCAGCTAAGTACGAAGGACAACATTCAAATTTTATATGTAACATACACACCTTCGACTGATTTTCATTTTTTTTTAATAAATGCTTTTTTTTGACAGCCACCGTTCTTTTACCATGTTCAAAATTTACAAAGGTGATCTGTTCTTTGCATAGTATGTTTATATTGCCAGTGCTTTTGCTTTGCTATTATGCAAGCGAAAAATCGATAAATTTATGAACTGGAAACGTGGTGTATTAAGCGGTGATTCCAATTCTCAAAGGGCCAGTATTATGCAAGAGAAAGATGATTTCAGAATACAATGCGATTTCTTTCAATCTAGTCTTAAAGGGACCATGTCATCGAAAAGGGCCTCGAGGGGGCAATTGTTCTTTAAAAAAAATTTTTGATATTAACAGTGGCATATAATAAAGGTTAAAACAGGCTATATATAATGGGAAAAGAGTGTATGCATTCTGAGATAACAGATTTTTGACGTCAGAATTGTGAGCATTTTGTAAAACCGTAGGTTACACACGACTCCTTGCCAAGCATGATAGCGAAGTTGGTTAAAGCGCTGTCTTCTGTCATTTCTTCGTATGGCTCCTAAGTCGTGAGTTCGATACCCACTTGGGGTTTTAATTTTGTTCATACTTTTTTGCTAATTTGTTTTTATCAAATATCTTATCGTGTACATTTGTATTATATTATTTATTTATTTATTTCACGTCGCGTCCGAAAAAGGGAGTAACATGACATCCGTTAGATGAAGAAAAACATCTGATTAAGTATTCCTCTCCATATGTTTTGTTATACATGTACCCTGCAAACCAATGCGATCTGACTTTTAACATGATTTATGTCCGCCTGCTGAAGGTAATGAAATTAAATCGTCATTCCCGTAAACATGTCCGTACAGATTACTTCGTCGTTGGAAGTGGGGATACGATTATTACTATTAATTATGGCAACAAGTCATATTTTGTGGGGAACATTTTGTTTACATCCCTTGCATTAGTCATGCATTGTAACCACCACATTTTACATTGTACAACATGCAGTGTCGCAAGCACTTAAGAGACAAACACTCGTTAAAATGTGAAAAGCCTTTCCTGTGCTTTGACAAGATTTAACAGATAGCAAAACTGTATTGGAAAGATGTGTGGTAATTCCAGTGACTGTTGATTTGATCTTTGGACTGTTTATTTGAACGTTGGACTGTTGATTTGATCTTATCTGAATCAAACATCCATTTATATATTTAAGTTCATTGTTAAATAAATTGCTTTTTGGGGGGAAATTATTGGTGATGTTTACTAAATTAAATGTATTGTTAAAGGTATTGGACGGTGGTCAAATGTTAAACACAGCCCTAAACAAGACCCCAAAAATTAAACAACTAAAGCTATGTAATCTAAAGCACCAATAATTATTGTCAGTCTTACTGGTGACCATATTCTGCGCTGTTCCTGTGACCCCATTACGAGACTTGAGACCAACACCATTTACATGCTTCACTCAAGTCTGCACTTTGTGTGAGCAACTTTTGTTTTATATGTACTTTAACGCCATTAGTTAATTTAACTTTTACCATGTAAGAGGACATGCAAGAATAGCATCGTCGGAAGCATACAAACTACAAAGGAATTTGATCTAAATTGTCGTAATGACTTTAATGTATGCTGACTAGTAAATCTTGGTAGATGTTATTCGTTACTTAATTCTCGATTAATTAAAAAAATCAGGTTTCTACATTTCTTGCAAAACAATTCGGAACTTCGAACCAACATGTTAGATACTTTTGTGAAAATGCCGTCTGATTCATAACATGACGTCAATTAAATTTCATCAGGAAATATTACGCCAAGGCAAATCATATATGAGTCTGTAGATAAAGTGGCATTTCATAATGTATATAGTAAACACGTTTCTGTAGATAAATAGCAAATAATTTAAATAGTTAAGTCTATAAGCATTTAAGTGTGTAAACATTTAAAATATTTCAGGAATCAGTCAGACGAGTGTTGTGACGAGCTGACTACAAACTTGTCGACCATGTTCGAACATTCAGCCTGAGTGCTTCACTGCACGAATTGAACTGCTCGGAGTTTTGTTATTGTAACAGTTACAAATGTCACACAAGTAAATAACACAATTTAGGCTCATTTTATAGAAGTGCTACAAAAATGTTTATAAATCCATGATCACTCCCAAGCTATTAATAGAACAGAATGAAAACCGTCATATTTACCTTGAAGTAATTGACAAACAAAGCCGAGTTATATTTGTGGGTTTTTTATGCCCTGTGGTATTTATTTTATAATACTGGTTTCGCAGAGCTTCGATATAAGCAAGATCAAGAAAGAGAACGAGGTACAGCTTTCCGGCATTATATGCAAAAGTATATGTTTGATGCAATACATGACAGCATAGTAAAACTTGTCCAGCTAAAGTATGCTTAAATATGCCGACACTTCATGAATATTTAATCTTGATAACTATCCGACAATGTGTTTTAATCTATGGTTGATAAACATGTACTGTTAGGTTTCCTATGCTCAGCATGGAAATATTCAAACAGCATTAACCAAGACTATTCGATAGAGGGTCTGATACAAAACAAACGCATACGCACATATTTTCGACTGGTTGTACAGTAAGAAAACACTCTGTCAAAGCGTACATCGCAATCGGAAGAAATTGTGTTCTTGTTTTGTGTTTGTGTTGTCAGTTGCGGGATGTCAAGTGCCAAAACCACCGTTGAACGAAAGCATTGATAAGTCACGTGCCTCACAATTACGACATTGGGAACAGTGTGTAACCATGGTTGCAGGTTCCTTGGCAACCCCCTCATCAGATGTGGTGACTATGGTATTTGGCAAGGGTCTATTCCAAAATGCGAAGGTACTGCATTTGGGTTTTTTTCTATTTAAGTTTAATAATTTTACAATTAGGATTGGATATTTGATCTATGCAAAAGGCGTTTGAGACTTAAAAAACAAGACTATCACTCCCAAAACACTATCATGTAACCTTATTATCCTTCCACTTTGTGGCAAAGTGGGAGCTATATAGGATTCACGCGTGTTGGCCTGTCTGTCTGTTTGTGGCAAAGTGGGAGCTATATAGGATATATAGGAGTGGGAGCTATATAGGATTCACGCGTGTTGGCCTGTCTGTCTGTTTGTGGCAAAGTGGGAGCTATATAGGATTCACGCGTGTTGGCCTGTCTGTCTGTTTGTGGCAAAGTGGGAGCTATATAGGATATATAGGAGTGGGAGCTATATAGGATTCACGCGTGTTGGCCTGTCTGTCTGTTTGTGGCAAAGTGGGAGCTATATGGGATTCACGCGTGTTGGCCTGTCTGTCTGTTTGTGGCAAAGTGGGAGCTATATAGGATTCACGCGTGTTGGCCTGTCTGTCTGTTTGTGGCAAAGTGGGATCTATATAGGATTCACGCGTGTTGGCCTGTCTGTCTGTTTGTCCATATGTCGTTATTGCTCCTTAAAATAATTACCTGGAAGGAGTGTTATATTACTTTATTTTTCCCCATGACCAGATGATGTGCCTAGTACACGACTCGTGCTTGTTTTTCAAAAGTCAAAGTCAAAATTCAAGGTAAAAGGTCCAACTTCTTTGGAGCATTACATTGTCTGTCATAGAGGAATTTTCAAATACATTTGGCAGAAATGCTAAGTATTTTATGATGGTATGTTGCGCGCAAGAACCAGCCCTGTAGCTTACTAAGAGATCGAAAGTCAAATATTAGAAACAATATTTGTGTCTGGGCCTTGTATTTTACATACAAAGAAGGACTATGCTATAACTTGGCACTACGTCATCGCTATCATGAGAGGATGTGTCGTATGCAATAACCAGGAGTCTAGGTCCCAAGTCAAAGTCACTCGTAAAACGTCAAGTATACGAATGAAATCCAAAGACATTGTCCAGAAGATACTAATAATTATTTTCCGCCTTGAAGAATATTCAGAATTAATTGCCACTATGGGACGCTTTTCCGTGTGCGTTATTTGGGTCTGTAGCTGAAAGGTCAGTGTCACTATTAAAGGTTAAAGGTAAAACAAATGTTTCCAAGCTTAATATCAAGAGAAGTTAAATACGTGGGCTGCAATGAATACATTTGAGGTGGTGTGTTGTGGTACTGTACCTTTAAGGTCAGATCACACTAGGAGGTCAAAAGTCAAATATATGAATGAATATTTGTATCTGGTTCATTTATTCTACATTCAAACATGGATTCTGCTGTAATTTGACACTTACTGATCACCAGTTCCGTGGTCGAAGGTCAAGGTCACATAAAAAGCAATTATGAAAATGAAATGTTCGTCCAAAGAAAAATTTGGTTCGACATTGAAGGATTTTGAAATAACTTGGCTTAAGTGATGATCATTATGAGACGGTGTGTCACGCACAAGGTCAGTTAAAAGGTCAGGGTCATAGAGAAATGTTCAATTATTTGTCGAGGTTAAATAATATACTCTGTTTTATGCATTTCAAACACATGTCCTCATATATAGGTCATTTTGTCTTACAAAACATTGTTCTGTGTCAAAGCACCAAAATTGCAAATCTCACTACCTTTGTCCAAGCAGCATGTGGGTACAGTTTCTCGTATAAAATCTGTATCTGTAACAAACACTTTAAAAATTTACCAAAGTCTTTTAATAGGCCCTTGCAAAAATATTATTGGAATGTTATTAATAGAGATAACTTGTCCGTCGCTGCCTCAAGTATTCTATGGCCATTGGCAAATGAGCTCTCCACGCGCCAACCCCCCCCCCCCCCCCCCCGCCACACACACACACTGGTAACACGGCTACTTTACAGTGCGATACAGGATACCATATTCAAGGCGACGCAGGGTGGACCTGTACTTCCGATGGAGAATGGTTGTCCGGTAGTCAGGATGCAGCATGTCTTCAGGATGTAGGTTAGCTGTTACTGTTTTTCATATATAATGTGAATCTTGTATTTATCAACTGCGTTAACCATGAAGCAATAGAGAAGAATATAGTTAAAAATTAATCAGAGTCAAAGAGAGACGTACTCTAAAGTTGGAAAAGTGTTTCAGCTTTAGGTATCCATATTTAAAATTCCTGCTTTCTTTGTTTTTACGGTAATTTCAACTGATACAGTAAGATGCTATCACAGAGAACTTGGTGGTTATGAATTCTTTTCTAAAAAAAAGTAATGAACATAATTTACTACCAAATCTGTCCGATCAATTACAAAAGACTGTTCCAGTCAGAGCAATATTTTTCATATATAAAGTAAAGTAAATGTTCTAACAAAACAATGATAATTGTAAATAAAATCGGTTTATAGAGCATTGCAATTTAAAGCATTTACTAGTATACGTATAATGGAAAGAAGTTTATCGACAAGATTTTCTCGATAGATTTATGTCATTAATTAATAACTTTACAGAGGAAATTACTCTATCTTTACAATCAAATGTTAACGAGGCAGTAAATAAAATAATGTATGTTTACCTAAATGCGGCAATCAAAATGAAATGCGCTCGAAGTAGGACAGTATCTGAACCACACAGATATCGTAACCAGCTGTGGTGGGATAGTGAGTGCAATTATGTCAAACACCATAAATACTCCCTACTAAGGCGATTCCGATGGACCAGCTTATCGGCTGATTTAAAGTTATATTTACTAGCACGAAATGAATGTAAACGTATTTGTGATTTAAAGCGTACACAACATCAAGAGTCTATGCGAAACAAACTAATTGATGCTAGAAATAGCTCATCCGCATTTTGGAGAACTATTAAGCTAAGTAAGCAGTTTAATAAGTCAGAAAATTCATCACATATTTATCCTGATAAGTGGGTAGAATACATCAAAGATTTACTACATAGGCCAAATTTGCCATCGCCTTTACTTGATAATTCTATGGAACAATCAAATACCGAACAACAAGGTGATAATATATTAAATTCTGCTATTTTATTATCAGAGGTACAAAGTAGCATACAAAAGCTTAAATCGGGCAAGTCTCAAGGCACTGACGGAATAAGTGCCGAATTTTACAAAATACATGTACGATTATTTCACCAATATTATGTGATCTTTTTAACGCTATTCTAAATACTGGCGTCTTTCCCGATAGCTGGCGCGGAAGTGTTATTGTCACGGTACATAAATCCGGTTCAAAAGCGGAGCCTTCCAACTATAGAGGAATCTCTCTGATAAACATTATGTATAAATCGTTTTCAAATATCATTTATTCTAGGTTATGCTTATGGGCAGAGACATAAAATAAAATCGAAGAATCGCAGGCCGGTTTTCGGCCTGGGTATTCTACAGTAGAAAATATGTTCACGTTACGAAGTATGATTCAAAAATATATCTCAAAGTCTGGTGGTAGATTTTATGTTCTATATATAGACTTCAAACGGGCCTTCGATGGGCTTATGCACCATAAATTGTTTGAAATTCTGTATAAAATAGGCATACGGGGTAAATTTTACAATGTAATTGTAGCTATGTACACAGACTTATTCGCCAGTGTGCGTATATCTCAAAATACAGCGAGCAAAACTTTTAAATGTAATATTGGAACCAAACAAGGGGACGTAAGCAGCACGGTAATTTTTAATTTATTTATAAACGAGTTGTCTCTCTTGTTGCGGGAAAAGGGTCATAGGGGTATATTCATAACGCAGGATATTTCTGATACCATATGTATTTTGTATGCAGACGATGTAGCGAATTGTGCTGATACAGCAGTAGAACTACAGTCGCAGCTTAACAGCATCTCTGAATTCTGTGCAAATACAGGGATGACTATAAATCAAAAGAAAACGGAAATCATTGTTTTGAGAAATGGTGGTCCTCTTCGTTCTTATGAACGCTGCTTATACAATGGCGAGGCTGTAAATGTTACATCCATGTATAAATATATGGGTTTACTCTTCACTCCCACTCTCTCATGGACAAAAGCAAAACAAAAACTAGCTGCACAGGCTAAACAGTCAATTAATGCAATACAAATGTTTCAGATGTCATTCGGTAGCTTCCATAGAGAAGAATTTTTCAAACTATTTGACTCAATGATGAAGCCTATACTCACGTACGGAGCTCAAATCTGGGGTTTTGAATTTTCGGAAATAATCGAACGTGTTCAAATACAATGTTGTAAAATTTTTCTAGGTGTTAATATTTCTGTTAATGATTGTATGGCGCTGGGAGAGTGTGGCAGTGTGGCAGCAAATTGTCTGTTTGTGGGGTGTGTGGCTCTTGTCCTGGTTTACATTAGAAAACACAGAACGCAGACAACAAGCTAGGCGCTGGAGTACCAGAAGAATCACCTCAACGACTGATTAACCCGAGATAATGGAGCTTTACCAACGTAACAATGGGGCCAGGGCCTGTACCCATAAAGCTCAGCATTGAACTATGAACTTACGTTTTGCTCAATATTCGATACTTGAAATTTAGTCCAACAAGAAGCATCTGTTGAACCTACATTCGAATTAAGCTATTTATTCTATTATGATACTCGTTATTTTTTCTATAGACAAAGAACAAAAGTATCGTTGTCAAACTACCCAATGAACAACGCAAAAAGTCCCGATTCTGAGCGGAGCATAGTAAAAAGTAGTCCAAATTACTATTGCAAAAATGTAGGTCAAATCATGTTAGAATCCAAATATTTTTCTCATTATCGTTGTCTATAGTCCAATAAATAACTCTTTGTTGTTTTGATGCGTGGCTATTAAACAACTCGGGCTAACGCCCTCCTACGCATCAGAACTCTAAATCTTTGTTTATTGGTTTATAAACAACGATAAATCGAAAATTATTTCTGAAATATAAAATAAACTTCGTATGAAACATCCACAGACGTATGGACATTTTGTTATTGAGAAACGTCTTTTACTTGTACTTGGAGATTTATCGATATCGACCTAGTTCGACTTTTCTTTGGATAATGTTTATGTTTACTTAAATAATGTGTAGAGCATTTTATATGTAATACAATGGTTGACAATCAATTATAAGTCAATACTGTAAAGAAATCAAGTTTAAATGCATGCATATATTACGCATCATATTTAATTATTTCCAAGGTCATACTTCTGGTTTTTAGATACCAAAAAAGAAACGAAAACATAAAGCATTAGATATGTACACATTAGTTCTCCTCATGGTATAAAATAATGCTTACTTAACATTCGTCAACCCAAATTATATATTTTCCTTTTCAGCATCACGAAATGCTAACAGCCAGTTTGGATCCAAGGGAACCTCAATAGGCACATGTGTATATACCTGGCCCATAAAACGGTTTTTCGCTTCGGACGATATCACAGAGAACCAAGTGCACGGGAGGAGCCATGCGTTTCTTGGAGCTCCCACTGCCAACAGCTTACCGACACACAACCCTGTTTGTAAGTTCATATATGAGGCGTATAGGAAATCCGGGCTTTATGCATCTGCGTAAAGTGTCGCCCCGGATTAGCTTGTGCAATCCGCACAGGCTAGTCCACGACGACACTTTCCGCCGACAGTGGATAAATGTTTAGAAGAGACTTTCTTGAAACAGAAAAACACCATTTAAGCGGAAAGTGTCGTCCTGGATTAGCCTGGGCGGACTGCACAGGCTGATCAAGGAAGACACTATACGTAGATGCATTAAACCCGGGGTTTCCACGACACGCCTCATATGTATATGCCCAATCTTATTAATATGTGCTAATTGTTCATGTTTGATTAATTGCTGTGTTCGTGGCAGACATCTTTTACCAATAAAGCGATTCAGGAAATAAACTTGATGTAATGACAAATGGCATTAAGAAGATAGGAAGTTCAGAGTACATGAACACCAAGTTTGTATTTAATTGCTTAGTAACTGACTTTTCTTCTGGCGAGCATTATTCCATATTCCATAAATTGATGTTCAACTGAAACTTCATACAATGAAAGAATACATTAAGCACAGTGTACAAGATCCATAACTCTTGTCTACTATTGAACTATTGTAGTAGTACTTTGTTTTATTGTCTTGTTTGATTATAATGTTCTCTGTTTATTTTAACTCACTTTAACCCACATACACAAGAACTCTCCATTGCAAATAAACTGATGCATTGGTACAGATTATTTAGCAAGAGCTGTCTCAGGATCGCGTGCTTGACTATTCATACCTCTTTGTCAGATTTATAGGCCTTGGTCAGTAACCTTATATAACGACCCCGAAGACATAGGTGATGTTTCCATTGAATATCTGCAGTAGTTACAGAGATATTAACTTGCACGCAAACATTACCTAAATAGTTATAAGTACAAAAAGGGGCATAATTCTACTAAAATGCAGGTTACGGTTATGGGCCATTGTCAGTGACCTAACATAGTTACCTTAAAGGCATGTGTGAAGTCTCAATTGAATATCTGCAGTAGTTACAGAGACATGTACCAGTTGCACGCAAACCTTAACCAGAGCATAACGCCGACGCCGACGAACGGTTGAGTAGTGTAACTCGGTCTATTTTGTGAATAGTCGAGCTAAAAATGTGAGCAAGGACCATAACGCTTTATACAAAATACATATATGGAGTGACTGTCCTTTGTTTCATTTTCTAGTGCAAAATGTAATGTGTCCAAGGTTTTTTTGGCTTTACATTGCTTTGGGAGCATTCGTCAGTTACTGTGCCATCTGTTTGTTTTCATTTAAAGGGACCTATTCACAGATTGACAAATTTTCAAATGTTTGTCACCGATTGCAAAAACAAAAGAACAGTGTATACAAGGTAGCAAAATAACACTACGGACCTAGAAATGTTCTGTAAAAACCGTTTCGTTTATGAGTAATCCTCAGTTGAAATTGATGAAATTATAAAGCGTTTGTAACGCTAAACGATGGAATAATTTGGAGTGTTTCTGTTGTTTTAGTTGAAACAGTTGACATCACGTGGAACTCTTACATAAAGTAAATAATGCAGGGTTAAGTATAGAAACGGAATGGCTTAGTGGTTAAGACGATAGCCTTTTAATCCGGAGAACCCGTGACAACTATTGATAACAAATGTGTTTCCAAGGCAAAAGCTTAGTGTTAACATAATGTTAACATATAATAAAGAGAACCATGATTGTTTAATTTAAGTATCTGTCGAACTATCAACATATGTATATACATTTATCTTTAAAAAAAAAGGACGGCGACGAAGTGGATTCGCTTGTAGCGTATTGTATTGTATGCGTATATTTCAGTCAACTTCAACGTAAATCTAAACCTGAGGCACACAAACTTCGGCTGCAACAGCAGCGCGACTACGGCTGACAGTGGTTGTCACGTGAGCGGCTTAGACCACACACAGGGTCCTGATGACGCTGCCAGGAGTCCTTGCGGAAACGGGCCGACCCTTATCCTACCCAGGAAACTGCAAATAACCATAGCAACGACCTACGTGGTAGAACTCCTTCTACTAATGTCTCTACGGAGCAGGTTGTTTGGCTACGAACATGACGTCCGGAATACATTATTAGCTGTGTTGGTTATCCCAAACCAAATGTTGACTTATTTGTTTGTTTGTTTTTTGTGTGTGTCTGTTTGTGTGTTTGTTTGTTGGGATTTTTCGCCTTTTTTAACAGTATTTCAGTCATATGACGGCGGTCAGTTAACCTACTCACACTTTTTCTGGGCAAGCTTAGCCGATATAAGCGGTTTACCAGTACTAAGTGCACATACCTATGCCAGTAAATGACGACTGCCCTACTTGAATCAGAGGTAGGGGGAGAATGGCGTATAAATAATTTCATGACCAATTCCCACACAAGTTATGTGGCCGGGCTTGGGTTCGAACTAACGTAACTTGTGTGTGGATTTTGTCATGAAATTATTTATACGGCCATTTTCCCCCTACCTCTGATTCAAGTACGGCAATCAGTACTGGTAAACCGCTTAGTAATATAGACAAAATGACTATTGAAACATTGTAGAAAAAAAGTTGGGTACACATAACCATCTAATGTCCCGACAACTAATAATTGCAGTTTTATTATATACCTGTTTAAAATCTTAACAAAATACATGCTGTATCAATCGGTGAAATACATGCCGTCAGAAACAAAATCCCGTGAATGCTACTCGCTATTTTTCCGATCCCGTATTACCATACTAGCCGGACTACTTTTTTAATGACGTCATCATAGAATTATGTAAACAAATATAACTATACATACACTGATTAGTCATTATTGTAGTTTTTAATCAAATAAAATAAGGTAAATGCACATTTAAAGTGTATCGTGGTATATAATAAAAGGAATATTACCCTAGTCAATTGTTCCAAGAGTGTGTATTAGTCTCGTGGCTTGCGTTATTTCGTATCACACTTGAGGCTCCGCCTCTCGTGTGATACGTCATTACACAAGCCACTCGACTAATACATACTCTTGGAACGATTGACTTGCATAATATTCCGTATATCCAGTTAAATAGGAGAGATGACGTTCGCATGATATTTCTCAGATGGGCACCAAGTACTGGGTATACCCAAGAAACAGACTCGAAAGTGTCTCAATAAGCTCCTGGCTTTCTACACTATCAAGCTAAAATAAATAGATTTATACTAAATTGAATTAACATGTCTCATTTACTTGTATATCAAAATAAATATAATACATCTGGTATATTACGAACGAAAACAAACGAAACAAGTTAATATTTACTGTTAAAATAGACTAGTATCAATAAATATAGAATGTTTCGATATACGCGTTTCTGCAGCATTTGCCTTATATTTGTATTACTTTAGGTAGCCTTTAGCTATATTTTATCAATATGTTGCTCTGAAGCCAGTGATCTCAATGAATGTTTAGGTGAAGCTTAAGTTCCAGGCAATACGCATATTATCAATGTAAAATAATAACGATAATACTGTAGTAAAATAACAGCTGATAAAAAGGCATACAATAACATATGTCTGAATTTTTATCTATAATTAATATAGATTATATGATATTACAGTGTTATAACAGGAATATTCGTACTGGTTTCGTGATATGGTAGCAATTTGTTGGTTTATGATATACAAACACAGTCCGAGAACATGCATTATCGACAGTTCGTTCAGCGCTCTAGTTGCGGTGTATACAAGAGAAAGATCTCCTTCCAAAGTGATGCTCACAAGGAATAGGAGGTGGGGTGGGGAATAGACGGAGCAGTTCTTTGACATTTTCTTATAATTTGGTAACTCCAATGTGTATTTATCAGTTTAAGACTAATAAAAGTTTAATAGTCTAATAAGGGGTTGAATAAATGCATTCTTTATTGTCATTTGCAAAAATTCTGAAAAAAAAAAAAAAATCAACCTAGTTTTGTGTTGACCAGGCCAGGGGGACGGGCGTTCTATTATGTTGCTATTGTTTGTAAGAAGCTCAAAGTTTCTTTTCACTTTCAATAACTTTGCATGTAACACTTTACTAAATTCACGTATTCCGTACTTTATTCTAGTAGTGTGAAACCCACCTGGTATTGTCCAGCACGAACGCAATAATCGTCCCGACTAAGTTTGGATTTCCAAGAAGCATGGACATTACCTTGTCAAACACCAGGTGACCTGAAATATCCGCAATTGCTCTTAAGCTCGATATTCACGTGACGATAATACTCAACAATATCAAACAAACAACATATAAGAACATCAACCCATCAAGTCTTTGATTGAACGCTGACGTCTACAAACACACTATTGTTTTAGATAGTCGTTAAGTCGGCGTTTTTTTTTTCCATATTTTGTCAGTTCAGGGAATATAATTTGTAAAAGTAATATTTTTAACATATTATATTAGCTAAGCATGTATCCTGCAGCTTCGAAAGTAAACATAAACATTTAGTACACATGCTAAAAAAGGATACGATTGCCCGGACGGTTTACGCAACTATTCTGCGCGTTATCTATCATTGATTCAACTAGTAATTCAGGTTCAAGTCACACCCTAGCAAGCGCATCAGTCTTACAAATTCATATGTTATTATATAATATTATTGAAATTCGAATGGTCTTAATATATATATTATTTTTATATAGTTTTATATATCTGTGTATAATCCTATGGTTACGGGAACGAAGACGTTGCCTGTCAGGTTATGTGGCAGTTGGACAATAGTGACATAACTCGATTAGCGACACCTATTTTTAATATCGCGGATTGTTAGGAGTTTATCTACATGTGTGGGGTACTTGCTGTCTACCTGTTTGCACGGGGTTTTTCACCTTCTGGGCCCACGTCGGCACGCACAGTCCGATGAACACGGACAAGGCGAGTATGGCGATGTTGCGAGGAGATGACATGTTGGTCACCTACAACACATACAATAATGTGTAGATTTATTCTTCTGTGAAGGGAGATTAAATAGTTTTGAGGCGTGTCGTGGGAAAACCGGGCTTAGTGCATTTGCGTAAAGTCCGCACAGGCTAATCTAGGACGGCACTTTCCGCCTACAGTGGATTTATGTTTAGAAGAGACTTCATTCAAACAGAAAATAGAATAAAAGCGGAAAGTGCCGTCCAGGATAAGCCCGTGCGGACTGCATAGGCTAATCCTGGACAACACTTTACGCACATGCATTAAGCCCGGTTTTCGCACGACACGCCTCCTTTGTATTTTCAGTGTTTTTTTAACAGCGTTTTAATCAGTGTACAAATATTATCTAGCTTCTCTATAAAGTTATTATTAACAGTAATTCACAGAAGTTGATGAACTGTGTTGTATAGTGAAGTACAGGGAAGCATAAACTACCTTAATTCTCATAACGCTGTAAAATACTTACACGATAAAACAAAAGATAGTTCATTATTGTGCACAGTATGCATTGACTTTATGTATTCATTTGTTCTAATAACAGAACACATATCTTTCAATCGTGATAAAACATTAAATATCAACTCATTTTTGAAATATATTATCAAATGAGTGTTTAGGCGCTTCCTTCCGTAATATATGCTACATAGTATTCTTTATGTAAATAACGAAGGGGTACTAGTAAGTACTTCAATATAGCGGCGGTCTCTGTTACAAAATAATTATAATGATTGTTGGATGGAAAATTGCAGTTAATAAATATCAAACTCATCATCTAACACAAAGATACAGTTAAGAATTGAAACGCTCTTTTCGGCGCTTCATCGATGCATGAAGGTCATTTTTTTGGTATCTAATTTGCATAAAGCCGAAGGCTTTATGTACAAATTAGATACAAAAAAACTGACCGTTTTATTTGCATAGAACTATAAACATGAAGACAGTTTTAATTGTTTAAGTCAACGCTACTAGTAAATGACAATTCTTTCATTTTATTTTTTTTTTGCTTCAGCTGCTGATGAAACTCCAGGCCCCACGTTATAGAATTAGTAACGTTTCACAACAATAAAGATTCGCCACATATCGATTAGCAACCACACTTAATTTTTAGATGTTGATGATTGTATCAGTAAACAGTTTCATTGCAAAGATTATTAAAACACCTTTTTAAATCAGTTTAAATTTTGAAAATACCTCTTCTGGAACAAAAGTTATGAAGGTTTAAAGTTAGTGAAAAAACATGATTTCGATGAATTTTTTCACTATATACATATAAAGAACTCGAACAGCAGCTCACGGACCCGAATCGTTTCATAAAAGCACTATTTGTTTTATAACTTTTGTTCTGTTAAAGATATATTGATGAAATTTGGTATACCTATATTTTTTGCTAGGGGAATCCAATAAACATACTATAAATCTAATCAGGAAACACCTATGTTTAAGCAAAAGATAACATGAAATCAGTTTCTTTTTTTTTATTTCCGAGAAAAAAATTACTCATATCTAAATCTGAGTGAAACAACCAAAAACAAATATTTCCATACAATAACAATGACAGACACTACCTAAACATCCTATTAAACTAACTAAAGTAAGTGAAAAGAATCAATGATAATTAAAATAAATCTTATTTTCAGCAATGTTCACTTGTTGTCACCACTTTTTTTTTACTTAATTAAAATGCACTGATCTGTAACAGTCAAACAGTTTGTCATATTTTTCACTGTCTTTGATTGACCATTGTCGTCCAGAATTAAGACAGTCTGGAATTATTCCTGCATCTAATAGAAAGTCAGGATTCACTTCTTGAATGTTATCTGTCACTGGCCACATGAAGATGCCCTTTCTGCGACATGGTGTCATAAATTTTACTGACAGTAGTTTATGCTCGGTGTCAATCTTCTGTACGCACTCTGGATACCATCGGTCTTGGTAAGCAATAATCACATAATCATTTTGTTTAACAAAACTCAAGTATGGTTGCTGAAGACCGGATGCACTAAACATGTCTATTTCTTCCTCAATACATTCGTCAAGGTCATGAACCTTCCGTTTTTTAACTTTCCGTTTTTTAACTTTCCGTTTGCTCTCATTTTCCATGTTTTCAGCAATTTTACTGTTCACTCGTTTCTCCTGGTCTCGGTGCTTTTTCCTTAACGTTCTTCCACCTTTCCGTGCTTTCATCCATAACTCCATTCTCTTTTCTCTTGACAAACTTTCGTACCATTTTGTAATACCGTTTCTATTTCTTTTAAGCAGTTGGACTGACTAATGATGATGTAGAGATGCGTTCGGCCTTCGCCTCTGGCTGCTATCTAAATCACCAAAATGGTGTTCACATCCCAAGTTTGTGACATTAGCAAATTTTGTTTGACTTAATGTTTGTTCATCTGCCGGGCTACTGAATTGTCCACCAGGAAGAAACTCAACCAACTGCTTTTCAATAATCTTCTTCATGGACTTAGCCATTGTCTGCATCACTGACATAAGCAAGGTCTTGTTTATTTCAGTTGACTGCACTTGTTCATAAAAGCGTTTGTCTAGAGAACTTGCAAAATCCTCCCCATGCCAAGATGAGTCACCAGTAAGCAGTTCTAGTTTTTCACAAATTTCACCGATATACTTGTGTAGCTTTTGAATGTGGGGGTAAAGTTCTAAGTAAGGAATACCACCGGAGGTAATAAGTTCCCAATACGGACCACTTACTTGCACGTAAATGAAACCCAAGGCTGTCAACATGGAAACAATTTAATTACTGTTCAAGTCCGCTTCAACAGCCTGAAGTTTCCTGTTTGGCTGGCTAACAGTCTTCAGAACGTGCAGGAAGTCACTTCTATGGATCAGTATCTCAGCGGCTGTTTGAAACAGTCCATTGAAGCGGTTGTCTTTATAGTTGCCAATTGTAGATTTACTACCTGAAATAGGTAAAACAAAGTTAGCAACCCTTTATATTTCAGTTAAGACCGTAAAATATAATATATATATATATAATCCTATTGTGGACATGGACATAGGTCTATGTTTGGAGTAAATGGACATTGAATATTGATCCCTTATATTAACGGTACTTGTATTTACATACAGCAGTATGTTATTGTACATTTTAAGCACAAATAATCTTCTGATTTTCATTGTTACATCATCTGCATGTAGTATTTTTGTATCATGCACAATACTATTCTTTCTACAGGAATTTGACTTTTCTCTCTGTCTGTTTCTGCCCTTGATCGTTATGAATCTATATTCCTTTAAGTAACTTCTGAATAAATGTACAAAACTGAATGGAGTTTAACATTTACGTGTATTTCACTTGATTGGTACTTGGCCAATATCTAGTTCATATCTTGTGTATTGCAGGAAACAATGTACAAACGTCTTTTTGTTTCTGTTACATATGCTGTTGATGTAGTTGTTACCCAACTACATCAACTATGCGGCTTTAAAGCCGTACAGATAGAATGTTAAACTTCAAAGAGTGGTTTTCCCTGGAGCTTAGCAGAGTGCGAGGATGTGTGATGGTCGAAATAATTATGAAAAAAAACGATAGCTATTTGACACCACGCTCAATAGAACCAGTCAGATAAATGGTCTTTTAGATTACGTACGACTGGTTATTAAGTTAGGTCCACTGACAATTAATATCATTAGTCTGAATTGGCACATTCATGATTGTTCGCGCAATAACTATTCAGTTTTCTGTGCAGGATTGTGTGGACCACAATTCCCATCATACATTGAAGTACAATGCCAGGCCGGCTAGCTCTAGAGCTGGACTACATATCCGAGGATCGCGGGTTCGATTCCCAGCCCGGCCACATAACTTGTGTGGGAATTGGTCATGAAATGATTTCTACGGCCATTCTACCCCTACCTCTCATTTAAGTAGGGCAGTTGTCAGATACTGGCATAAGTATGTGCACTTAGTACTGGTAAACCAGCTTACCCAGGAAAAGTGTGAGTAGGTTAACTGACCGCCGTTATATGCCTGACATACTGTTGAATACGGCGAAAAATCCAAACAAACAAACAACGATGCACACTCTTGCCATGCCATAACAATGCCATAAACCCAGTGAACCACCCGTGGTCCTAATCATGAACAGCTAAATCCATCATCTGAGGACGTCCGATTCGAGTATACAACAAAACACGTCATGTATGATGGCCACGTTTATTGCATAGATGTTTAACATGATTACAAGAAACTCAGTTTATTTTAATATTTTAACAGAAATAAAATATAACAACAAACTTCAATATCAGTAATTTAACAATCAAAATTTGAGGCGTGTCGTAGGAGAATGGGGCTTAATGCGTGTGCTTAAATTGTCTTCCCGGATTACCCGCACAGGATAATACAGGACGACACTTTCCACCTACACTGGATTAATGTTTAGAAGAGACTTCCTTGAAACAGAAAATACCATAAAAGTGGAAAGTGTCGTTCTAGATTAGCCTGTGAAAACTGCACAGGCTTAGCCGGGACGACACTTTACGCAAATTCATTAAACCCGATTTACACATTCATTAAACACGCCTCATTTCTTTCAACACAATAAAATCGTCGTAAATAGATGGTTCCATCAACGCATATGACTACTAGTAACAAAGTTAATTAACCCACACACTGAATGATTTGCGTCCACCATTTAGAAAATAGGAAAGGTAACAGCTGCCCGTTCAACAGATTACTCGTATAACTGAGGAAAGATCTGACGCACAATAGCGGAGTGCTGCAACATAAACATTAAAACAGAAGTGCAAGTATTAATAAAATAGCTATTTCAATAAACATATACTATAATTGTCTACTATATTCTTTAAAATCAGCACCCGGTTCTTAGTTTTGATCCTTTCCTAAATGTCTAAATCGGTAACTGTAAGAGTTCTATTTAAATCTGATGATTACAAAACTGTTAGGAAAATCGTATAAAATAAAGCAGTTGTGTACTGCATTGAACGGGCAACATGTGCAAAGGAAGAGAATGGAATGTTAAAATGCAATACACAACTGCATTGAACGGGCAACATGTGCAAAGGAAGAGAATGGAATGTTAAAATGCAATTCAAGGCACTGTTAATAGGTTATACACAAGCAGGATGAGAAAATGTGTTTATTTCTGTCTAATATGGCAGGAAACGAGTGATTTCCTAATAATAAACATTTGTATGCATAAAATGTTCAATAGTATCTGATATTATTTCATAGCAAATATCTAAACAGATTATTCAAAAGTAAAACTCAAGGTATAATGTCCACAAAATAATACCTGGAGATCTTTTATTTGTTTTACAAATAGTGTTGTTTTAGTAACCTAATTGAAAACATCTTAACATTTAACCTAACTGAAAACATCTTAACTTTTAAGTTTTAATGATGTAAGTATGTTATAAGTTAATATTGAATGTTTAATCATAAAACCTGACTCTCTTCATTAAAGCATACCATGTTCTGTCGATGGAAAGCTCACAGCCAGTTCATGGTAATGTATAAGTACTTCATATTAATTTATATGACGATGATATGGAAAAAAGCTATACAATTCCACCACCAGAATGAAGCAGTATTAAGCAAAAATGTGAGCAAAGATGAACATTATGCTACAAAAGCTTAAGAGAGTATGGTGCACGGAGAATAGAAGGATTACGCTATAGTATAATATAACATATATGAAATATTTACAGAAATTAAACCAAACAATAATATGTTTTGTGTTTTCCTTATTTGATTTCACACACAAAAATTCTAGTGAAAATGATTTGTTTGGCTTTACTTCTTAGGGCCATTTGTATAAACACCTAAAACAATCAAGCCTATTTCCAAACCTGATCTTCACTTGAATCGCAACACTTCATTTTAACGAAATAATCAAAATAGCGGTTCTTGCTAAAACCATATGCAATGCTATAACATTATGCAGCATAGTTACATGTAGTTATAACGATTCTACGTATTAATAGTCCATAGAACGATTTGATATTTCTTTCTGAATAAAAAAGTAAAAATGTTAGCAAAGATGAAAAAAAGCTACAAAAACTTAATGGAGAATAGGATGATTATGCTATAGTAGAATATAAAATATATCAAATATTTACAGGAATTAAACTGAACAATCTTATTTTTGTTATTATTAATTATTTGATTTCACACACAAAAATTCTAGTGAAATGACTGTGTTGTCTTTATTGCTTGGTGACGTTTGTTTTAACACTTTAAATCAAGCACATTTCCAACAGGATCTTAAAACACTGGTTGTAATGAATTGGAACACTTCATTTTAATGAAATAATCAAAATAGCGTTTATTGCAAAACCATATGCAAAGAGACCCAATCTCAAGCGAGGTCTCGCTGTAAGGTATCTATGTATGAAGTTTCATTACAATAGCTCAATCCGTTCTCGAGTTAGAGAGCGGAAATGAAAAGTTGACGCCCCCCATCCTCCAACATACCCCAATCTAATAACCAAAATTGTTCTTCGAACAAGTTTGTTAATAAAGATTATATAATATTCCATAAAATGATTGGATATTTCATTATGAATACATTACAAACATGATTAATAAGCATGTTATGAACTTGACCAGCAGTTAGCTTACTGTTTGCATAGAAACAGAAAATAGATTAACGTGAAACGCATTTTAAAATCATGCTTAATTTATAATATTTTGTGATCTTTTGTTATTGAAACGTTTCATTTATTCATTGTTTTTACAACTAAAATGCACAGAATCAATAAATAGTTTGGACAGTTCAGCCAAAAATATTTCAAAATAAGCAACCTTTTGTATTCTAGGTATTCTTGTTCTTTAAAGTATTAATGCATTCATAGTTCATGTATTACACATTCTTTTAACAGTTTTCATCAATTTTTTAAAAACATATATATAATTATTGTGTAACAAATAAACATGTAACAATAAATGTATGCATCACAAATATTCCAAATAACACAATGCTGTACATACATGTACTGGTATGTACACATATAAATCCATCCTATAACAACTCATATGGCACCGTGAACACTAAAAGCACTTTTATGCAAAACAAGAAAATTTTAACCAACAATCAAACTATATTCCTTAAACATGCAAATGTCTTGATGATGGTAAAACAGTTCAACAAAATGCTTAGAAATCTTACACTTTCTTTTATATGGCATTGTACATCGAATATTCATACTGAAGTGTAAGTCTCAAGTCACGAATAGCTTATTTTAACAATAATGCAAACTGGTACATTAACTATATAAATACGAGTCCATGCAAACTGGCCTTATCTGGCATGATACTACCTACATGTATGCCAAAGATAGGTAACTGTAACCATGTCTTTAATCCTCTATATCCGAATATTTACCATTACATACATACATAAGTAAACAATGTTTCAACACGATACAGTGCATACCAGGCATACTCTTCTTCAAGTCCATAATCTTTTTAATTCATACCTATTTATGAATTCATTTGATTCCAATTATATAATCAAAAAACATGCAACTGTTTATAAGTTTCAAAATGTAATTAAATATCATTTGACAGTCAATTTTTGGATAAAAATGCATTACTTGAATATTGTATACCAAACTTCTTTTTTTAACTTAAACAATCACGATGTATTCATTGCATTATATGTCAGAAATAACATTACACAAAATGTCAACAAAATGTCTCAAGGAAACAAGCACACACAAAATTCAACAGCAACTTAATTTGCATAGTTTTAAAAGAAGCTGTCATAATTTAAAACAGTGCAATTGTAATGGGCAGCATGATTTTATTATAACTGTGAGATAAACAAATAATGAACCACACATAAACTTCTTACACATAAACTTATGTTTATCTGCCCATCAAACACACATTTTAAGGCCCGAATAACACTTATTAAAATACTAAAACATGAATTATGAGATACCCATATCAGATACATCTGCAGGGCCCAGTGGCTCAAAACTTTAACGGACAATTAAGCTAACGGCCGTTAACTTTTGGATGAAGTTTTTGATGTAAATAAAATGTTAAAATCTGCATTTATTCTAAATAAATTGATATGCTCAAAAAATTGTCAAACACTTCGTAAGCGAGTTGCTTGTAATATTAGTTTTCTTTACATCCAAAGTTAACAGGCCGTTAGCTTAACCGACCGTTAAAGTTTTGAGCAACTGGGCCCTGCTTTGTCAGTCACCTATTGCAGAGATGTCACACAGGGAAGCTAAGAAAATCTGATCCACTGTCAGAATGAAACCACTTACATTAGATTAAATGAAAATCAAAACAATAACAAATAATGTTGTCAATCAGCTTGCAAAAATGAAATTGCTTCCCAAACATTAACACAAAAACAAAACATGATTACTGATAAGCCAGACAATTGATAGAAAGTTGTCAATTATAGCAGTGATTAATGGTTGAAGGTTTAATATATATTCTAATTTTGATGCAAGATATCACAGAAATTATAAGCAAAAATATATAAAAATAAAGAGCGGAAAGAATCAGCCATTAAAAAACACATTTATATCAAGGTTCAACAAATATAATGCACATTTTTAAGATTTACACCACTGTCTATATAAGTATAGCATGTGAATACACCCAACAAATGTCAAATTTCTATTTCTGTTCACATCCTAGATCACTTGGATTTTGGTTTGGGGCTGTGGTTGAAATACAACCCCAAATCATCCGCCCACCAAGGTCCATCAGGGGTCTTAGGGGCCACCAGAAGCTCCAGGGGACTGTTCTCGGGCTGAAGGTCAATATCTAGCACGTTGCCATCCTTGGTCCATAGGCAGTACTGCTCCATGCTAAATTTCTGAAAAAGGGGAACTGATTTTACAGCGGTGTTCATTCAGAAATGCATCTCAGGGCAGGAAACTGCCTTACCTCATTACAAAAGTTAATTGATACTCTTACAATTAAGAGCAATCAAACTTTTTTTTCAAATCCAATGAAGAAATTATGAACAGACTACAGCACTGTGTACATAAATGCACATAATTAGATAGATATAGCATCTTTTTTTTTCAACTCACCATGAATATCATCATAAAATTGGACAAACTGTAGTATTTTCTGGCTTAATTTTGATTTTAGTTACCAATTATACAACAGAAAAAATAGCTTTGATTACTGTTACAGGTCGGTCACAAAATAATAACCCTTATGCAGAAGGTTATTACAAATCAATTAAGATGAATAACTCAATAATAATTCCATAACACATGGGATTAATTGATGTAAAGAATATTTCCTAGAAATACAGTTATGGCATCTATAAACGTGTGATACACATGCACAAACAGAACTTGTATAAATATAGGAAATCATTCAAGTGCGTAATTATGCTAAAATCAGAGTCTGTGAGTGTCAGGTCAATTTGTCTGAGCTATACTATACATGCCATATTTTTTTTAGATCATTTCCGGGACTCAGTCCATGAATAACAGGGATTTTTATTGATTTTCTGGGACATGTACGTGTGTGAAATATTTTTTCAGGTTTAAATTAAGTATTTATTTCAATCCAAGGCAGTGTACTTTTATTTTACGACGTTTTATTGTTACATTGTATAAGTACTCGTAGCAATAAAAATATTCATAAGCCTATACTGCGGAGGTGGCGGTAGGTGTATTACCTTTGGGATCCAATTCAGCTCATCCTTGATGAGTTCATGCCATGGTTTGTTCTTCAGGGACTTCGGGAACTTGTAACTCTGTTCCACTTCACCACAGATGAACTTTACAGTGACGGCTTCGTCTGATACAAAAACAACATCGCAATCATTAAATTAATTGCATATAGTCCTTATTCGTACTGTTTACACTATGCAGTTTTTACAGATCTATATTTGTAATGTTAGCATTATTCATCTTGTTATATAGGTAAACAACATTTTGAAATTATATTCTCTTAAACTAAATATTTTAGTCTTGATATATTTTCCGTTAAACTAATAACATTACATGTACAATACACTGCAAAATGTCAACACACAATGTATAGGAACGTTATATTCTAACAACATAGAATATAAAAACTCATTTGTCAAAAAACAACACATTTTGGAACCAGGGTCTGTATTCAAAAAGTTCCAAATAAAATCTAAACACAGTTGAACTTAAGTATAAATTTCAGATCAAATTTTATACGTGCAATGCAATGACGTTTGTTTGCAAAAGGGTAACAAGAGAATATTAGGTGAGTGTTGGATAAAGATGAAGTTTATCATGCGAGGCTTAGAAACAGATGAGCGCGAGGCAAGCATGATGAACCTCATCTTTATCTGACACTCACCTAATATTCTATATATATCATATTATGCTTTGCTCAAAAATCATGTAAATGGCGCTAAAATATGTCAGAAAAAAAACAATGTTGATTCTCCAGTTTTAACACTGGGCTTTTTGTTTACTACAAACGTCATCAGTTGGTATGACGTCACATTGAAATACATAGCGTTCTAAAAATAACGATCGAATAAACACGTGCTAAAAAATAGCGATAGGATAAAGCTACAGTTTATACGATGGGTTGTTATTCTATCAATTTGGCTGTAGTAATAGGATAAAATACAAAACATCTGAGCAATATTTACAAGTTCAAAACATTTCAGTGTAAAACACCTATACATGTATAAGAAGTACAAACAAACATAAGGAATTTGACGAATTTATGAAGTTTACTTAAATTTTCACACAGGAGCTTTGTGAATACAGTCCCTGAGCAATAATAAAAGCAATTGAGGCGTGACGTGGGAATACCAGGCTTAATGCACATGCGTAAAGTGTCATCCTGGATCAGCCTGTGCGGACAGCACTTTCGGCCTACAGTGGAATCATGTTTAGAACAGACTTTATTGAAACAGAAAATACAGTAAAAGCAGAAAGTGTCGTCCCAGATCAGCTTGTGCTGACTGAACAGGCTGATCTGAGACAACACTTTACGCACATGCACTAAGCCTGGTTTTCCCATGACACGCTTCAATTCTTTATTACCATTGTGACTGTCGTTCAGGTAGTGGGCAAGACTCTCATCTGTCTGAGGGTCCCCAGAGTTGAGGCAGAACTCTGCATGTGCCTGGAATGCAAAGATTTAATTAAAATATTATTATAGAGAATACTAGGGTACTTTGGGAACAAAGGCGTTTATCCATTGAGGCTTAGAAATCATGAAAGACAATGGGATGAAAATGGTGTCCTAATCTACAGTCTTCATTATCACGTGTGCACTCGGTACTGGCTTAACAGTTGACTGTTTCCCATTGGAGTTATTAAACAAAAATATTTATTTAATATATTTCTTTGAAGTAACTAACGTAAAGAAAAGTCAAGTTGTTGTTTTTTGACAATTGCGTCTGCAGATACTGCATAAAAAATGAAAATTTTAAATTACAGAATGTAAAAATTTTTTTCAAGGCAAATATGTCATTTAATGAAATGAAACAAGTCAAAGAACAACAGAAAAATACAACTACTGAATCCAACAGTGCAATAAAGTTGTTCTCACCAGGTCATCCCCATTCTCAATATCCTGCTGATACTGTTCCAACGGATCACTGGATTCTGACATCTCCTTCTGTAAGGCTTCTGCAATTCCGGGTGAAAGTTGAATCAAAACATTTGAAGCTGAATTTTGTATGGGTTTGTTGCTTTGTAATGGCTTTGCTTTTACAAATTAGAGCACATAGCAATAGCAATTTCAAGCATAATGATAAAAAATTGTCATAATGCCAATTTTTTATTTCCTGGGCTTGCATGTACAAACCAGCGTGCCCTTGTTCAAGACAGTTTTGTAAAGTGTCAAAGTGCAAATAAAACCTTAGTCTGCAAAACACGATGAACACCTACCCAGTAAAATTGCCTGCTCCTCAAACTGTGATCTGGAGCCGCCTGTGGACAGTTCACCCTGACTCACATCGGAGACGTGGCTATCCGCAGCATGGTACAGCACCGGCTGAGAGTGTGTGGAAATTCCCCTTTGGAGCTCCTTGGCAGGGGACAGGACTGGGGCCGTCTGGGACTGGTAAATGCTGGGCTGTATGAGACCCTCTGAGGCTTGCACGGCCTTCTTGATGTCGACTTGCAGGCCTGGGTTCTTGATTGTGCCTGTGAAAAATAGACAGACCTTTCCAGAATTTGCCACTGACATTTTAAACTCCTTCGTAGCCATTGTTAAAAGGATGAATTTCCACTCATCAATAATCTCAAACATTTCACAAGCTTTACCACAGGGTCTTTTCTGTGTAACAAGTTCATTGATTGGATAGAACATTAAATTAATTTGCATGTGATTAACATTTGTTGAAACGTCAATAGTATGATCAACTTAAGATATTGCCTATTTTAAATGCATTAAAAACAACCACAGACAAAGTTGAACTGTGTTAGAAAAGTTTATAAGTGAGTTACTAAAATCCAGGAAGCTGTTATAAAAGATTTAAATTTGATAAGAAGTATGGTCAATCCAGGTTGTAATCGTGCTTCATAAATATAGCAAGCAACTGAAAATAATTGGAAAAAATTATTCACTACTACATACAATACATAATAATAATATTGTTTAATAAAAGAGTGTACATTATGGGGAAAATAAGACAAAAAAATAACAACAGACAAAAATATTTACAAGTGTCATGCATTTACAGATATTATAAAAAATTAACAGCCAATTGTTAAAAGAATGTCAGTAGCTCATTAAAGAAGTTCACTGATATTGTTTACAAGGCACCACCAGTCTATTTTTTTTCAGAGACTTTAATATTGCTAAATTATAATCCATTAAAATGACCTCACAGAATGTGGAACTCATTTGACCCATAGCTGAATAAGAAATAAAGCTGGAGAACTTACTTCAAGTGTAAATAAAATCAAGGAATCTGCTTAAAATTATTTTAAATGAATAAAAGATTGATTAACCTTGCGGCTGTGGTGGTCGAGGGTTGATCGAGGGGCTCATAATGAACGAGTCCCTGGCTACTGTTGGTCGCAGTCCAGTGACTGTCCTGCCTGGATCGGCCTGCAGCGGGATACCCGACATAGCGTACTGGTAGGTAGCCTGATGCGGCACAGAGTTTGAGCTGTGATGGACAGATCGACTCGTAGAGAACCCTTGAACATGTAGTTGACCCTGATGACCTTCCACGTTGCTGTAACCTGGGTATCCATAGAAACTGGGGTCACCAGGATATCTATGGACCATCGCCTGCCCACTGTAACCATGAAAACTTGTATTTCCATGTTGGTGTTCATGGAAATTTGCATAGTATCCTTGGACATTTGTACTGTTTCCATGCATATTTGTATTTCCTGCATAAGCATGATAAATTGTATTTTCTGGATACCCATGGATGTATGGATGTACCTGGTGGTCACGAATGTTTGGATTATTGGAATGTGCAGTCGGGGAGTACTGATGTGGCATGCCTGTAGCGGCATGGGAAGAATACCATCTCTGAAATGATTGTTGTATTGTGGGTGGGTTGCGGTTGCGGGCTCTCACAAGAGTGGAAGAATAATCAGGCTGATATGGGGACATCTGAGCTGATCTTTGGCCGTATGGCGGCATGCCACCAGGGTTTACTGGACTGTACTGTTCACTTAACCGTCTATGGTCAAGTGGAGAATACCCCCCATGAAGGTCAGACTGTGCCCTCTGAGGAGAAGGGGACTGTATCTGTGGTGATTCACTGGGTGTGAACTTTGACTGTGAGTACTGGTAGGCCTCTGTAGGCATGCTCTGTGCTAGTGGAGTGCCTGTGCTCCAAGCATAGTAGATTTTTCTGATAGCATCATCAAGTCTTTTCAGTTCTTCATTTAAAAATTGCTCACCTCTGGTTTTTTTCTCATTAAAGAAAATGTTCAGCTGTGCACTTCTATAGTCAATATAAGTTTGTCCCTTCGACGGACTGTCAACGAACATGATTCTGTCTCTCAACTGCAAATTTTGGACCGACATTCCATGGTCTGTATCCCTGTTTGGACTCCTAAGCCATGATTGACGCTCATTTTGGTATGAAGTGGGCGTTCGTGGGGGCAACTGTTGAGCAAGTTCAGGTTGTGGCTGGTACATGTAACGCATATTTGGCTGGTTCAGCATCCAGTTTGGATTTAATGGCCGACTGGATTGGGGTTGACTTGGGTTGGCCATCACATTTTGTTGATGTTGAAAGGCATGCTGATTTGGCAGAACCATTGAGTTTGGCTGAACAGACACTGCCAATGAATTTGGATGAGCCGGTTTTGTTGCAGACTTAATTTGGTTTGGTCCTGCCAAAGATGTCTGATGATTTGGAATTCCTTGTGAATCTGCCTGATTTACCAACATGGCTGGAATTTGATGATTTGGCAAAAATTCATTTAACTTTCCTGCAACTGGTGCCTGGCTTAACAGGCTCTGTGTCTGGGCTTGAGTAGGCCTTGATATGTTCTCTAGTGTAACAGACACTGAGTTAGGTACAACTCCAGTCTGAAGTGGCTGGTCGTTTGTCAACTTGGTGGGCGTGAAAGCTGTGGTTTCATATTGCCCAGTAATAGTAGAATTGTATGACTCTGACACCACATTTGGAATAATTCCAGGTTTAAAATTACCAGACCCAAACAACTCATCATCGTTTACACTCAAACGACTGTTAACAACAACATCAATGTTACTGCCACTTTCCATGTTTGTTGTTGTCGGCTCTCTTGTGCTTTCTTCAGTGATGGCTGTGTCGTCGGGATACTCACTACTACTGGAGGATGAAGAAAACTCAACGAATGTAGAGACATCGCTCTCTCTGGAATACTGACTCTCACTCATTCTAACCACATTCGGAATGTATGATTCTTGAATCATCTTTAAGTCAGCGTCATTTACGCTTTCCGTGAGCTCTTCAGATTGCATATGTTCACTGTCTACACTGCCCACACTTAGCTGGGGTAGCTCCGTCTCTTCAATGGCATTATGGAAATCAAACGACTGGACCCCGATTTTACCGAAGTTCGGCAACAAAACCTTGGTAATAATTTCGTCAGAGTTCTTGGGTAGACTTGAGTCTGAGTTTTGACTGGTTTCACTATCACTGGGGCTCTGGTAAAGCTGTAGTGTAGCAACAGAATCAACAAGAGATTTCCCAAACAGAGATATCTTGGGCAGATCATCTTGATAAAACCTTTCAATATGACTGATGGGATTTGTATTTAGATCCGGAAGTGATGGCTCTGGGTTAACATGGTTTTCGGTGGAAAGCAATGGTCTTGCATATATAACTTGCGTGTTATAATTGGCAGCAGCTGGCTTATCTGCCTTTTCTTCCTCTTGTTTACTAGGAGGGTGTACCTTTTCTGACTTTTTCTTCTCAAGACTTTCCAATATCTCCCTTAAAACTGGCTCCCCGCAATCTGCTATGCTGTTATCATGAACCATGCGGATGTGAAAAGAGTCCAGCATAGATACCGCTTCCGGATTTCCATCTTCTACAAAAAGTAAAGAAGTTTACCATAATTCAAAACATACACAATGTACAAGTAAATATAAAATTACTTTATTAATAACTAAATATTATCAAATTTCATTATTGTGTTGCATTACCAATAATACTTACACGTCAACATTCATTCAATCAACATAGTTAGGAAATCTTCATGATTGTCAATTTCGTTGAAACAAGACACAGAATAAAACATAGCAAACTGTGACACTGTAGTAGAATGTAGCCTACCCAGCAGGTTAAATGCCTTTTGTTTCAGCAACTCCTCAGCTGTGGGTCTGTATGCCGGACTCAGAGTGAAAGTCTCCCGGATAATCTCCTTGATGGAAGGGTCAATGTTCCGGGGTATATCTTCCAGAGGAGGTGACTTCTCCACAATCTGAACAACACAATGAATGATTTGCACTGAAGTGTATAGTGTGAATAAGTAGAACTGACACTCACTCCATTAGCATTACTTTTTCATTGTATCCTATGTTTGTAATCGGTCAATTATGTGTATGTGTAACAACATGTAATAAATGAGTTAGCATATCACAAGTCAATTAATTTTCAGCTAAGTATATCAAATATCAACCGGTGACACTAGTATACAACACAGTTTGATAATTTGTGCAAAAGTAACAGCTGCAAAAAATATGCGAAATTTCTCCATAAATTATTATCTCCGACTGAAAAACTGATTACAAAACAACACATTTGTAGAGAAAAAAATATTGTACCATAATTAAGCTACACCTACTACAATTTTCAATGCTTTCAAATCTGACTTTTTTTTCTATCCATAGTGGCTAAATAACTAAATACAAAACGTTGATATTTCAGGCAGTCAACCACGTTCCCTAGAAAATTTAAGAATATTTTCACTACAAATATTGGACGTTTTTGCAGATAATTTGGAAAAAATATATTTTATAGTAAAAATACTTCATTATAAGGATAATACGGGATCATATTCTAGCCTGATAAGTCATATAGCTTGTGTTTTAATGAACAAAGCATTTGCTTGAACATGTTCATGGTAATCAATTGGCAACTGAGACATGCACACTATGACCTAACAATTAACTGAATATTTAAGATCGAGGTGCAAGAGAAGCAAGCATGATAAAGGTTCTTGATACACTCTTCATGGACCAATTCCAGACTCGTGAATGACCAAATATCGCAAAAATGTTGGAAAATATAGGAAATAAAGGAGCTTTTTCAAAATATAGGATTTCTTTCCAAATATAGGAAAATATAGAAATATATGAATCAATTGACAGCCTGACATATTTTAAAGACAAAAAAAAGATTTCACACCAAAATTTAGCTCTACCTACCACAATTATCAGGGCTTTCAAAGATGAAAATCTTTTTATCCACGGTGGAAACCCACTAAGAATGTGTACCAGCACGCAGCCCGCAGCCCACACTTCGGCCGGGAACCCGTACTCTATCTGCTGGGCTTTCTCCGGGCTCCACTGGGTCTGGGTTCCCACCAGTCTGTTGTACTTTCTGTTGCCCTGGAGACGGCGTGCTAACCCAAAATCTGTCATCTTGATGGAGACACTGCCATTGCTCTTCCACAGCAGGATGTTGTCAGCTGTAAGTTAAAAGCAACACCAACAATTATTATACAACTCTGACCACAAAAAATAGACAAAAAATAGTATTATTAAAACTTGTTTGAATTAGTGAATATGTGGGTTTCAGTATATCGTTAAATATTTTTGCAATATAAAAGAGTTAAAGACCTGAAATATCTATCTTGCTGTCAGACATTTGACTGTTACATACTGTAACATTTTGAACCAGAAATAATGCTTTGTAAGTTATTATTTGTAAAATAAGTTGAATATTAATTTTATAAATGTGTGTGAATATAAGTAGTCTGAAAAAGCGCTCAAAGATTAAACGCAGAAAAAAAGTAATTTATTTAAAATTAGCTTAAAATTTAGTGGAAAATGTCTTTAAAAAAATATTTATGTACCAAAAGATAAAAATAGTAAGTAAAAAAATACTTAAAATCAAAGCAGAAAAATGTAAAAAAAAAAAGAACCACACATTATTAACCTTTTATATCCTCATGTAGGATGTCCCTGGACCTGAGATAAACAAGGACCTCGAGGAGCTGTCTGAACAATTGCAATGCCGTCCTCTGACTGAGACGCTGACCCAGCTTCCTCTGGGCATTGATGGCTTCAGTCAGGCAGCCACCTGTGGCAGACAGGTTAGAAAATGTACATCACAATTTGAGGCGTGTTGTGGGAAAACCGGGCTTAATGCATGTGCGTAAAGTGTCGTCTCGGATTAGCCTTGATGCCACTTTCTGTCCAAGAGACTTCCTTGAAACAGAAAACACCATAAAAGCAGAAAGTGACTTCCTGGATTAGCCTGTGCGGACTGCACAGGCTAATCCGGGACTACACTATATGCACATGCATTTTTTTCCCACGACACCCCTCATTTAATTCCTGTTCAGAAATTGTCAGAAAACATAGTTACACATAATACAAAAATATAGGTGTTGCAGTGCTACAAAGGTATGGCAAAAAATCTACAGCGAAAGAGCTTCTGATAGCATTGTGTTGTACACACAGCAAAAATGGCATTACGCTCTAATGTATGGTAGAAAACCATTTCTTTAACACTAGTGGTTAAGAAACTCTGTGATGCTCTAGCAGAACACAGATAATGTTTGGCATTTTTGTGATATTACCTTTTGCAATTTTAAAGTTTCTGCAAAACAACAACCGATTTTCCCATGATCTTAAACAATGAATTTTATCAGCAATCGGTTAATAATGACAACCCTGCTGTATCCAGTAATCTGTTTTTACCATCAATGAATTCTTGTAGGATGAAGATCTTCTCTCCATGCCTGATGGCCCCGTAGATCTGCACAATGTAGGGGTGCTCCAACTCACTCCACAGCACGATCTCCTCCTTCTCATAGTTAGAGATGTGAATCTGCAAACAACCGCAAAGACATAGAGGGGTGAGTTGCTCAAAACTTAAACGGAACATTAAACTAACGGTCGCTAAAATGTGGATCAAGATGTTTATGTTAATGAAACATAACAATATTAAACTGTGAATTTATTCTGTACAAATTGTTATGCCGAAATTATTTCAAAATGTTTGATTAAAAAGTTGCGTCTAATATAAATGTTATTTACATCTAAGGTCAACAGGTTGTTAGCTTAATTGACCGTTAAAAGTTTTGAGCAAACTGGGTATACATACACAGCAACCATGTAGTAGGGGCAGTGTGTCACAGAATGACGCTTTAAACTATGTAGAGGGGTGTTGTGTAAAAGTGATTAATCACATGCTTTACAAACAGGGGCAAGCCTATGCAAATTCGAACAAAATCAGGACAACACCATGTATCAGAAAGAAAGAAAATTGTATTAAAAAAAAAACATTAGCATAAAACAACCAACATTATCTACCTCTTTCACACAGAACAGGAAGTCTGTATTGAAATCTTTTGCAAGGAAGCACTTGCCCGTCATGCCATTGCCCAGGTGAGTCAACTTGACCCACTGGAAGTGAATGTTATACCGGATACCTACTATCTGCAGCTTGTTCTGGAAAGATTGCAGCACACAAAATGGACATTGATATACCCATATACATAGATACAGTAATTAAACTAGATTCATGTGTATCAATAGGAAAATACTATCAATAAGTAATTATTTAAGCTCACGATTCACATGCCGGGGGGACTTGATTGCCTTCATAATAACCTAAGATAACATACCTTGAACTATTTCAGGATAACCAAAAAAACACACACTGAACCAAATAACCAAAGATAACACATCTTAATCTGGGTCATTATAACCAAATGTAACACACTTTGAACCTTTTTTTAGGATAACCAAGATACACCTTACACTCTTTCAGAATAACTAAAGCTCACACACCTTGAACTTCTTCATAATAACCATAGGTAACACAACTTGAACTCTTCAGGATAACGAAAGATAACACAATTTGAACGCGTTCATAATAACCAAAGATAACACACCTTTAACTCTTTCAGGATAACCAAAGATAACTCACCTTGAACTCTTTCAGAATAACTCCTTCTTCTCTGTAGTGCTTGCTGAGCTTAGTCTCTATGATGTATCGCTGTTTGAACTCCTCGAATATCTGGACAACTTTGGCCAGTTGGCTTTTTGTGCCATAAACCACCTCATCTGAAATATCCACAAGGAAGTTGTGTCAGAATGAATATGTCTTGCACCTGTCCTTTTTATAGCAATGTTTTGCTACACTGGCTAGCACTTGCCAGTAAAAAAAAGTGCTCACAATGACTCTACTTGCTTAAAATGTTATTTTAAAAAAGTTAAAGAAAGGAATAAATGACTATTTACTGGTATCTAAATAATAACAACATTACGTTTCCAGTTTGATATTGCCATGAAAACTACATTAAAGGTAAAAACTAACCAATTCCTTTGATTCCGGTGGGCTTATCCTTAATACTGATGAAGTAGGGTGGGTTATAGCCTGGCGGACCCATGGGCAGACTGGCATGGCCCCGCCCCATCTTGAAATCTCCTGAAGAACTGCCGCTTCCGCCACTAATGGGCTCAGACTCAAGGTTTCCAAGAACACCTCCTCTAAGCTCATTATGAGGCTCTTGTTCATCATCCACAGGCTGATCAGAGGCAGTTGGCAGAGCATCAGACTCATCTTCGGATTCATCTTCAATCTCCGCTCGCACATAGGGTGTGTCTTCAGCCTGTGGTTCATTTGTTCCTTGTGCATTCTCCTCCACACTGGCAAGGCTGGACCTATTTCTCCTCAAGGTACGAGAATTGGACGGGGACGCAGTTGTTGACAGAGGCTGTGTTTCGGGAATACTGGCTAGAGTTGGTGACATTCCTGTTCTTGAAAGCCTGGAGGGTCTCTTCTGTAAATGGGGCGCAGGCGCCTCTGTTTTGAGGTTTCTGTCAATGAATTCTTCATTATCAAGTGCGACGCCGTCAATAATTCGGCCTAGAATTCTGCGTACATAGAACCACATGATGTGCACCTGGCTGGCCAAGTCCTTCCTATCTAGCTTCTGTGTGATTCTCGTGCACAGCTTGATTACGCACATTGTTTCAACATCAGTTGTTTCATCAGCCAGACTCAGTCCATTGGTAGTCTTCAAGCATCCACTGACATGCGAACAAATCAAGCTGAAGATCTGGATACATTGTGAACATTTTTCAGTGGCTTCAACACATGTGCTATTGTCCTCACAGCTCACAAAATGCTGAAAAGAAAATCTGAAGAATTTAAATTGGTGGAATATAAATTATTAATAGATTAGCAACAAATGTATGCAAGTAGTCAAGCTGCTATTGTATTCTGTTCTACAGATGGATCACCACAACATATGAGAGGTGTCCGAGAAGTTCTCGGAATAACGTTCTTGTTCACAAACGCAAATATCAATCGGCTTTAAATTTGGTTGGGGTATTTTTTCAAACTTATTTTGGCCTGGCGCTCATTCACACATTCTCATTTTTTCCCTTACTCTCGATATATATCGGTATCCATAGCAACTGACCTCCCCTTACCCGGAGCAGGCGTTAATTGGTATGTTGTTGTAATTTAATATAATTTTAAGGCACAAAATATTTCTGCGAAACGACGTGATGTTTACAACATGCATTGACGTCATTTCCCGAAAATTTCGATGTCATTGCTGTTTCCGTTCAAATTTCGCTGTAACTTGAGTAACATTGCTGTTTCAAAAGCAACAACGGCATGACGTCCACAGGTGACGCCGAGTTACAGAGCGTCGTTAAAATGTGCATAGGCCTTAAAATGTCGCCAGTAGAAACCATGAAGCCCATTAAAAGATAGACAACACTTCCGCCATTCGGGAAAACTTTCGTTTATAAGTGGCATGAACGATTCCGTAGTGGCAGATAATCCATTGAAGACGACACTAGAACCGGGCGGCCACCATAATTCAGTTCGAAATCGATCAGGGGAAGACCCATATAAACAAAGACGGCAAAGTGTTGAGGATGACGTGGATATCCCGCAATCGACTGTTTACCGCATTTTGACGATGAACTGGGAATGTCGAAAGTGAGTGCCCGCCAGGTTCAGCGGTTACTGACCGAACATGACAGGGAACAACGAGTGGTGTGTTTGAACGCATTTCTGTAATGATATGCAGAAGAGGGTGATGATTTCCTTGACCGCATAATAACAACTGACAAGACTTGGTTGTACTACTATGACCCCTGAAACAAAAATCCAGTAGTCGATATGGAAAACACCAAACACGCCACCACCGTAGAAAGTGCGTGTACAGAAGAGCCTTGGCAAGCAGATGTTCATCTTCTTTATGAACAGGCAAGGAATGATTCTTCAACACCCGATACCAGAAGGGACAACAGTGAATGCGGAGTATTACTCCAAGGTTTTGGTTATCGATTATATTAGTATAATCTATTATTTAATTATTAATTAATTATATTAATATTAATATCACCTTGCGTTATGACAAGAAATGCAAAATAATTGTTAATAACTTTCTTAACAGTAAGACACATGATTGTTTAACAATTTGATATTATTTTCCAGGTTTTGCCGACATATCTCATTCAAGCTGTCCAAAAGAAGCGACCGAATACAGATCTGGATCGTATTATTCTCCATCAGGACAATGTACCGCTCATAGAGCAGCATCAACACAGCTTGAGATCACTGTCCTTGGATTCGAGTTATAAGAGCATCCGCCCTACAGTCCTGCTCTGGCCCCCATGGACTTCCGTACTTTTCCAGATATCAAATCCCAGTTACCCGGCAAACGCTTTCAGTAGACCATTGACCGCATGCAAACCACGCAGAGAGTCGTTTCTACTTTTGAGAAACAGAGGTACATAGAAAAATTAGGAAAATGGATCAGTAGCTCTGGGTGTTGCGTGATATATTTTGGTACATCTATTCCTGGTTTCATGTTTGTTGTAATCTAATACATTTGTGTTCCGATATATATTAATGATTGTCCTGCTGTTTTATTTGTTCAAAATAATCAAAATTTATTATACAATTCCGCAAACTTCTGGAACACCCCTCGTATTTACCTTGAGGGAATGCAGCACAACACAGAATAGATCACCCCTCGCATATTTACCTTGAGGAGGGAATGCAGCACAAAGCAGATGGATCACCCCTCGCATATTTACCATGAGGAGGGAATGCAGCACAATGCAGATGGCTCACCACTCACATACTTACCTTGAGGAGGATATGCAGTACAACGCAGATTGATCACCCCTCGCATATTCACTTTGAGGAGGAAATGCAGAACAATGAAGATGGATCCCCACCACATATTTACCTTGAGGAGGAAATGAAGCACAATGCAGATGGATCATCCCTCACATATTTACCCTGAGGAGAGAATGTAGCACAATGTAGATGGATCACCCCTCACATATTTACCTTGAGGAGAGTATGCAGCACAACGCAGGTGGATCACCCCTCACATATTTACCTTGAGGAGAGAATGCAGCACAATGCAGATGGATCACCCCTCGCATATTTACCTTGAGGAGAGAATGCAGCACAATGCAGATGGATCACCCCTCGCATATTTACCTTGAGGAGAGAATGCAGCACAATGCAGATGGATCACCCCTCGCATATTTACCTTGAGGAGAGTATGCAGCACAATGCAGGTGGATCACCCCTCACATATTGACCTTGAGGAGGGAAAGCAGCACAATGCAGATGGATCATCCCTCACATATTTACCTTGAGGAGGGAATGCAGCACAATGCAGATGGATCAGCCCTCACATATTTACCTTGAGGAGGGAATGCAGCACAATGCAGGTGGATCACAACTCACACATTTACCTTGAGGAGGGAATGCAGCACAATGCAGATGGATCACCCCTCACATATTTACCTTGAGGAGGGAATGCAGCACAATGCAGATGGATCAGCCCTCACATATTTACATTGAGGAGGGAATGCAGCACAACGCAGATGGATCAGCCCACACATATTTATCTTGAGGAGGGAATGCAGCACAATGCAGATGGATCACCCCTCACATATTTACCTTGAGGAGGGAATGCAGCACAATGCAGATGGATCACCGCTCATATATTTACATTGAGGAGGGAATGCAGCACAACGCAGGTGGATCAGAGCTCACACATTTACCTTGAGGAGGGAATGCAGAACAATGCAGGTGGATCACCACTCACACATTTACCTTGAGAACAGAATGCAGCACAATGCAGATGGATCACCACCACACATTTACCTTGAGGAGGGAATGAGGCACAATGCAGATGGATCACCACTCACACATTTACCTTGAGGAGGGCATGACGCACAATGCAGATGGATCACCACTCACACATTTACCTTGAGGAGGGCATGACGCACAATGCAGGTGGATCACAACTCACACATTTACCTTGAGGAGGGCATGATGCACAATGCAGATGGATCACAACTCACACATTTACCTTGAGGAGGGAATGCAGCACAATGCAGGTGGTGCAGTTCGGGAGGTCCTCTGACAGGTCCTCCAGCATCTGTAGGATCTTCTTGACACACAGGGCCACCTCTGGGTTGTCTATGTCGCACACTGGACCCTGGTCCTGTAGGCACATAGGCAAAGAGCAAACTATTACCTTACTCTCTCTCTATATATATATATTATAATTTTCCCACTGTTTCCAATAATGTTACAAGTGTAAACCGAGGTGTGAAACATTATCAACTGTTGTTCAGTTCAATGCGCTGGTTCATGCGCAGGAAACATTTTTGTATCCGTCTATTGCAATAGTTCCAAAATCATCCCTGACACCTCTGTACAACAGTTTTTACTGTTCTAAAAACACCTATGAAATACCCAAATACTATAAAATGTACCTTTAACTACATACTATCACCTTTCCATCTATATAAAACTGTTTGATTTCAGAAACACTTCAGGGCAGGAAACTACTCTATCCCTCTTAAAGCATTCACCAAAACACAAAGAGACCCAGCAAATAAAAAAGAATTTCCTATTTAAAAATGGCATTCAAAAAGCGGAAATCATTCATAAGGAGGAAGAAATCACATCCATGTGAAGGATTCATCTTTATTTTTGAATGTTTTTACTTAAATTGCATGCTTTGAATCAAGGTGTTAATTACATTAACTGTTTCAATGTGATTTACTGTTTTAAAACAAAGTTATACAACACCTTATTATTACAAAGAGTTTATACAATTCAGATTAAAATCAATATCTGAAGATATGATACAATGGAGTCATATCTATATATTAAAAGACACCTAACAAAATAATTACTGACACAATGAATCTGCCTTTGATACTGTTTTGCAATTCAATACAAACTACACTTGCAAGATGAATTCAATACAGACTATACTTGCAAGATGAATTCAATACAGACTATACTTGCAAGATGAATTCAATACAGACTATACTTGCAAGATGAATTCAATACAGACTATATTTGCAAGATGAATTCAATACAGACTATACTTGCAAGATGAATTCAATACAGACTATACTTGCAAGATGAATTCAATACAAACTACACTTGCAAGATGAATTCAGTACAGACTATACTTGCAAGATAAATTCAATACAGAATTGCAAAACGAATTCAAAACAGACTATACTTGCAAGATGAATTCAATACAGACTATACTTGCAAGATGAATAATTCACAAATACAGACAACATAGGCCCAAAATGATTCCTACATTATAATTTGGCTGACAATTCAATACAAAGTGTATAACATACTTACTCTGCATTTCTGCCAGATTTTTCCCAAATACACCTGTAAATCATCAGGGGATATGTTGCCATGCTCTTTCTTTCGATAGTGCTTAAAATTCCTTGGAGGCTGGGTCAAGCCAAACAGAGCACCAGTCTGAGTGGGCTGTTTATCTTCGCCATAATCACCAGGGTTACCATTTTTAAAGTTGTTGTTTCCTAATTTATCTCTGTTGTTGTTGGTGTTATTTTTATTTGTGTTTTCTTGGCTTTTATCACCTCCCTTCCCACCACCGGAGTGAGAATCTGAATCCTGAAATATATATGTGTCAAATCGTATGGGCTAAATGTCCATAGTATTGCCTAATACAAATAAGCTGATGCAAAAATACTTTTTTTACAGAATCTGAAGATGTCAATGTCCAGGTCTTTCTAACAAAAAGAAAGAAAAAAAAAAAATCTATAGGCAAATGCCACCGAGTTTTTAAGCAACACACGTATGAATGTTAGATTGATGGTGAGTAAAACCTACAACTAAAGGAGCCATTCAATGATGTACTTTTCTAACAAGAATCAGTTATCTGCGCCCTTGGAAATTACTCAAAAATACTTCTTACTGCATCATTTATTCAAACATAGGATCTCAATATGCTTACAGACACCAACGTACCTACATAACAAAAATTACTTTGAAACACAAACTTGCTTGATGCCAATATGCAACTGAAAAAAATAACAATATGTTTAGACTCTAGGCTGGGATCAATGATTAAGCTTAAAAAGGTGAATATTTAAAACATCAAGCAGAAAAATACTAATTTCATTATGGTGAGTCAATCTAGACTACATTCTCTAAGCCATGTGAGCTAACAATATACATAAGCTGGTACACGTAGGCTGCAATATTACATCAGATTAATCTTATCCAAATTACTTCCTTTATCCAATTTAGCTATCCTGTCCAATACAAAGCATTCAGCAATACTGTATGGATCTACTATTTGATATAGGGGAGAGAACTCAGAAATACATGTACAGTACATATACAATTATCATGAACAACTTGTCTATTATAACAGCTATCATATCAATAAATGTGTGTGTAGTTGTAACAATAAAGGCCAACATGTTTTGTGAATGCTGGGGTCAAATGTCACACAAACAGGTCATACAATTTTACGTGGCCAAAAAACGTGTAGGGAATTACCAGGATTACTGAAGATAATATATATAAGACTTTTTTGTTATCCCAAATAAAATATCACATGAACAATTAGGTTTAAATAAAAATAACACAGGCATTTTGACAAGTCATATGTTTATAAATTTTACCAAATGCATATTTATATAGTTTTCCGATAAAAACACAACACAACAGGCACAATTCACCATATGTGAACAAATCCAGTACATTAAGGCTAAACAAGTTAATGAATTGTTCAGGCACTTTTGCCAAAAAATCAGGAGGGAGGGCGAATTTTTTTTATATTTATTTAAAAAAAAAAAAATTATCCTGCTTTTTTCTATTTGTACTATGCAATGGCTTATTAAAACAAGTAAATAAGTGCAGATTAAAGACAATTTTAAGTTGAAATAACAACATAACATCCCTTTTTATAAAATTCTAAATATAGATTTATTAATCACAAACGGTTATTTATGCAAACTGACGTAAAAAGGCAATCAAAATTTGAATGTTCATAATTAACGTAAGTGCCTTCAAATTGATATACCATCAGCATTAATGAACTCCTACTTATAGAATTTAGCTTTTCGCAATTCATATTTTTTATAACTGTCAAAAATATGAATTATTTTTGCAATAAATCACCAATAAGTTTTGGAAAGGAAAATCAACATTTGTCAATGCAGCTGGCATTTTCGTTTGTTTCCATAGGACTTATATTGACAAAGATTTTCTTAAATAAGGAATGCTAAATATTACACAAGTAAAAGCATCTACGAAACAAAAGTTTAAGTCTACAAATAGATGATATTTATAAAGGTTCCGAATCAAATTCAACTTTTTTTTTCAAAATGTACGCAGCATTTCACAATTTGTGCAGATCCGATTTATGTAATTAAATCAGACAGGAAGATAGTTACTGGAAATATCGAAATCTCTACCGGGAAACTCTTCTTCCGCTATCTTAAAATGTGGATTTGTTTAATTTTAAGCCGCTGTCCATGAGATCTAAATCAATACATTGTAATTTTAATAATAGTTCTTATGAATGTTTATGGTGTTTATTCGTCCGAAATCAGTTTTTTCTTTTTTTTCTGTCACCAACAACATCATAACCATAATCATCATCATCACCACCATCATCATTCACTATTTAACTATTTAACAACTCTATGCAGTTGTCATACTCCCACCCACCTTATTGCCAGCTTGCTGCTCCTGCATGCCCCTGCCCCCAGAGTTGTTGGCCCCTGAACATCGGCGCCCCGCAGGCTGGTCCCTGAACATCATCAGCCCCCTAGAGCCCCTGAGTCTCTCTGGCAACCCTGTGAATGCATCCAAACATTTTATAATTACCTGGAACATGCATTCAAAACTACCTGGAACATGCATTCAAAACTATCATCATAACATAGCAGCATGGTTCTGAAATATGTTTTCTTTCTCAGTACTTTGACAGTACGCAATGCTATATGACACATGGCACACCCTGCCACTTTAGCCCAGCCATGGTTACTTATCTGAGCATTTTACTAAAGAAAATAATATTTGGGCTAAAACAATTATTTTTCTTCATACAATCCTATAAAATAAATAGTGTTTACACGTTTTAGGCAAACTGGCCAATCAAATTTGATTGTGTGAGAAAGGTGAAAAACAGTTTAATTGCACTATATGTGGTCAAGCTGTGAAAAAGATACATGCCAAACACTTTTACCTCTATGCTTTGAAGAGAAAAAGAAAATGATTTGTGTACATGTAACATAGTTTGAATGTACATGTACACAAGGCACATATTTGACTGCATTCAATTCTATATAAAGCTAATACTAGTATACTCATTTAACACAAATTGACTAACATACTACTATGTGGAATAGTTAAATCTGATAAAAAAAGAGGAAGAGGTACAGACTTACTATAATATCTGGTAGCAACTGGATTCATTGACAGTTTCCTTTTCCTTTTCAACGATTCCTGTCCAAAGTTAAAACCTGCTCGCCCAAATTTGACATTTTTGCCGAAATGATATTTTTCAAACTTGTTGTGTTTGTCCAGACTTTTGGAAATCATTTTGGGATACTTGTATGGATATATTTTATATCTTCCCGGCATGGTTGAAGCTTTGGTGGCTACCTTACACATATTTTTGTTTTCCATTAAAACAAGTGCTGAGGGTCTGTTCTTTTCTCTTTTAAAGACTTTCATCTCTGTTATTGTGGAGTCAGTACAATTCACCTTAACATCTTTAGTTTGCCGCCTCTTCCCAATTATATCACTTAGGAAGTGAAATTTCTGCCCATCTTCAACATCAAGGACAATTGGCATTGGATCAGCATTGTTATAAAATCTGCAATCATTTGTGGGACCATTTATTTCATCTACAATTTCAGACTCCACATCTGATTTAATTTTAATACTCTCTTCAGCCATTTCTTCATTAACGGCATCTTCATCAGAATTGGCAGCATTTACATTAGTGCAAGCCTTTACTGGGCACTCAGTAATCTGCATGTCTTCCTTTACAAACTTTTCAAGACATTCCACGCTGTCTTTCTCAAGAAAGTCCTCAATCATGCCAGAGTTTTCTGAATCATCTTCTATTTCAGGCAGTTCCACAATGTTATGATATGACATTGGTAGGAAGTTAAAACTCTCCTGTGACATCTCAATAACTTCATTGGATACAATCTCTTCATGTATTTTGGCATCCACTGTTGAATCATTACCAACAGGTTCTGAATCTGACAGATGTACTTGTGTCAACGCATTGCTTTGCTCTGTGGCATTTTCATTCTTTTCTGGAACAGTATCAGTCTTTTCACTGCTATCCTCTTCTTCCTTCTCCCAATCTGTCTCTAGCTCTAACACTGTTTTGGGCAGTTTACTTTTTATGTCAACATAATGCTCTCTGATATGTTCGTCTATTCTGCACTTCAGTTCATGCATGTCTTCATTCACTGTCATGTTCTTAACTGAAATAGGGAAAAAGGACGACTACTTAATCAGAAGATCATTGGATGCACCACATCATTATGTTTCATGCCATAAGCAGGGGCAAGTAGTTTGAGAATTTCAGCTTTAAAAAAAAAACCAGGTAAGAAATTAGCACATCCTTACTGTGAGTGCAAGACCTGTTTTTACTTCTGACCCAATTGTGAGTTTTTACTTCTGACCCAACTGTGAACACATTTGTAAAGAAGTACCCAATAAACAAGATTTATAAAATCAAACATTTTTTAAATTTAACCATAGCCTTATGGCTGTGGAAAAATTACCATTTTTCCATAAACTTGTTTTAAGTCGGACCATTTTTTATTCAGAACACTTTCTTTGTCAACCAAAAAATCATAAAAACAGGAAAGTTCTACTGTAAAGACATCATTATTTGTGCAGGCATTATTTTCAAAATGTATAGGAGACCACAATCATATGATCAAGTTGTAGGCATCATGGTGCATAAAGTGTGGTAAATATTGCTGTATAATGTCTACCTATTAACCAACATGTATAATCTCACACATTTATATAATAATCACTTGATGATAAAGGGTATATGCAACTGGCCGTCGGCTCAAACGAAAACACATCACTTTATCACATTACAATTTCGAACCATTGTACTGTTCACTATTCAGTTTACTGCATATTGCATAACAAAAATAAAATACTTACACTGAATCAACCTGCATTTGTTCTTCATCTTGTCCCTGAAATCATGTACAAAATGATCTGCCTAGAGCAAAAAAAGCTCTTCCTTCACAATAATGATGGAATAAGTACTCAAATTATCACATCTGAATTGATCATTAACAAGAGCTGTCTCAGGACAGAGCGCTCGACTATTCAACTGCTTTGTCAGAGTTATTGACCTTTATCACTACAAAAAAGGGGCATAATTCTGCTAAAATGGTGGTCAGTTATGTGTCTTGCCCAGTGATCATATATAACCCAGAAGGCTTGTGTGAAGTTTCAATTGAATAATAGATAAAGAGATTTGGAGCTGTTGCATGCAAACTTTAACATGATTTTCTAAGTACAAAAAGGTGCATAATTCTGCTAAATTGCAGGTCAGAGTTATGGGCCTTTGTCAGTGACCTTACATAATGACCCCAAACACATGAATGAAGTTTCAGTTGAATATCTTAGTAGTTACAGACATATGTACTTGTTGCACGCAAACCTTAACCAGAGCATTATGCCAACGCCGACGAACGGGTGAGTAGTATAGCTTGAACGTTTCAGTGAATAGTCGAATTAAAAATGTTGTCCAAATAGTATGATTAACATTATAGAGTATTTCCCCCTTTCATGACACAATCAAATGGCCACAGGTTGTTGTTCATTTGACAAATATTTATTATAAACAGCCATGAATACTAGTATAACCATGCGAGGCAACTATAGCATTGTATCCCATCATCATGACTGCATTGGAGAAATAACACCCCGTGGGATTAGCTTAGCTCTATTTCCACACCGTGGAAAACAGCAAACATTGCAGTATAAAGAGGTGATTTCGTTAATTTTCGTGACGTGACATTATGTTTATCATGTTCTTTGTTCATTTTCAAAATAAAGAAAGAAAATGATGGGATAAATAGAATACCAGGTAAGTGTTGAATACAGATATGTTTATTTGCTTGGCACGAAAACCTAAACCACTCGCCAAGGCACATGGTTCAGGTTTTCTAAGCCTTGCCGAATAAACTTATGTATATTTAACACTAACCTAGTATTCTCGATATGGTCAGTCCCTATGACTATGAACATCTTAAACCTAGTTCCAACTTTAAATAATGACCAATAAAAACACATGTTACATGTGGGCTTTTATTTCCATTGGTTAATATTAGAAATTAAGTTTAAAAATGTTCGTAGTCATGAAAACAGCTGTTGTAACTTTATCATAATAACAACAACAACCAGAGCTTACCACAACAGAACAACCGATCCCGATGGGTCAAAAAGCACAATATACGGTCTTTCGATGTACCCCGGCATTTCAACAAACTTTGGATGATCTGAAATGTAAATGTATATACAAAAGACATGTTTTAAAAGAATGAATTTTAAACTTTAAATTGAGACTTACTAAAATATAAGCTCACCGTTCTTGCTACAATACTTTCAAATGAAACAAAGAATCATGCAATACGAGCCCATGGTTCACAGTTAGTCACAAACCAGAACTAAGTCTCAAATACTGACCAATGAAATCAAACGTTTCAACGATGAAATGTTTACAATGTAAATTACATTGGTCAGTATTTTCAGTGAAGACTCAGTACGAGACTGAGAAAGTAGTAATTTGGCATGAGCAAAAGAATCAACAAACACTTGGGAGACTGAGAAAGTAGTCATTTGGCATGAGCAAAAGAATCAACAAACACTTGGGGAAAAGGTCCAGTGGTCTGGAATGGTTGCATCCAGGCAATATGCCTGCAAACCCAGGGCTGGTATTCACAAAGCTCCTAAGGGAAATCTTAACTTACCGTAAGTTGTACCTAAGTGTAAATTTCAGATAAAAATTTTAAGTGAAATGCAATCACTTCTGTTTGAATACAAAAGGGTAACATATGAAACATCTAAGAAATATTTACTTGTTTGAAAAATTTTAATGTAAAATTTCATATACAGCCACAGACTAAAGAAATTGTATAAATGTAAGAAATTTACTTAAGTTTTCTCTAAGGAGCTTTGTGAATATGGGCCCAGATGTGCAGTTTTTTGTGCCAAAAGACTCACTCAAATCCCAAAAACAACAACCTCAAAATATAATGAATCTTCACAAAACAGAATTGTTTAGGTAATAAAGCTGAAATGGACAGAGGTACAAAAGTTTTGTGTTACAAAATGGTCTATATACCCAGCCAGTGCTTCTCTTCTAGGGATTCTGGGCACTCGGGGGCTTCACTGATGTCCTCACTCTCGCAGGGTTCGCGCCCTGTACCACTGACCCGTATCGAGATTGTGTCCCCTGGGGCATCTCCACACCAGTTGTTGTCATCCACAGATACCTGGGAATGGGCTCCCCTAATCTACAAATGTTCCAATGTATAATGAAAGCAATATGTTATAGGGCTCATGTAGGATAAGGTCTTAAATCCATGGATTCTGAGGACAAACCTTTGTCATCAAAAAATGTATACATGCATTATGAAAGCAAAATGTTATAGGGAATACGCAGACAAAGTACAATTTATATATCCATGGATTCCTGGGTATGGAAAAATCCCATCTACAATATGAAGGGTCACATCAGTTCTACTGCAAAATACATCTACAGCTGGTATGTCACAAACTACATGCATAATACACTGAAAACAACCACCGATGAAATGCAGAAAAATACTATTCAATTCTTAACTATACATTTATAAGCTTAAACTTTACAGCCAAAACAACTAAGTGGTTTGGTATGTATGATGAAAAGTAAATAATAGCACGGTTAAATCCATAATATTGTCGTCTCGGCAGAAGTCTTAAATGCGCCTGGATATATTATTATATTTAATATAACAATAATCTTACGCAGTAAATAGGCCAGGATGAACGCGAAAGAAATGTTTGTGAAACTTTATCTGGTCGTCGTACACAATGGCTGACTAATTGACAATTCATGTACTGACTTCAACCTAAACCATTGTTAAATGCTTTAGAACAGGAAAGATATGGATATCATCTCACATCATGCACATGATTATGTGCATACAGGCAGACTGGTGCATAGAGGGAAAATATTAACTCTGTATACTTTCCATATTAGTTAAAGTGACATTACCCGTGACATTAAAATTATGGAATTAACATATATACATTCAGTTTAGCAAGATAATATAGCTAACCAGAAACATGACCATAAATTCAGACCATAATATCAAAATAATATGTTATAAAAAATTGATCAGTGAAAAGAACTGAAATCACGTGTATACGTAAAATAGAATGGTCACTGTTTAAACATGCGTTTATATTTTGTATACAATTAAGGTATTATTTTTTATTCACATACTGTAACATAATATATGTAACTATATATGCTAATCATAATGATTTTTTTTTACTTGTATTGTGATTTTGGAGAGTAGTGTCAATTTAATACTACACTTAAGGGATATACTGGCTCTTTTGGTCAATGTTTTTTGTTTTTGTTTTGATAGGTCAAAAATAAACAAACAAATAGTGTATTACACTTTAAGCATGTGCAGGTATCTTTTTATCAGTAAATATTTCATTATCAACATTTCATGACAAACTGCTTTCACATTAACTGTCATTTATGCAACTTTAGACACATAGTTAAGTGTGTAATATCTTCCCATTTTATCTGGGCTCTTGATTTAAAGTGTGAATGCTTTAGATTTTGAATTTAAACCCCCACGATTTAGAAGATAACATTCCATCATGCAGATATTTTATAACACCACTCTATTATTTCTTAAAATCTATTATTTGAAAAATTGAAAACTGGTTTTAGTCACAATTAAATATTATCCTGGACAAAAATTGCAGAACTGCAAATTATGCTGCATAACAATAATTGTGCTATATTTAAATAGATCTTAAAGAGAATTAATGCACCGGTACATAGAAATATGTCAATAATATATGTCATATGGCAAGGCCTACAAGGACAGAGATCCGGGCCCGTATTCACCAACCCATTCTTAAGTTAAGACTTAAGAATAAAGAATATTCTATTCTAAGAACGGTGTTAATTTAAATCTATTTTGGTATTTACCAACTTAAATTATAGCATTCTAAAATTATTTCGAATGACTTATTAATGACAAAAGCAACATATGAACTTGGCAAATATGCAAATTCACAATCATTTTTTTTCTGGGTCTAAGTCTTCTTTATTCTTCAAACTAAAATTGAGTTGATTAAAATGATCCCAGGAGCACAGTCAAAATTATTATCCCTTAGGCGTAATTATTATCCCTTAGGCGTAATTATTATCCCTTAGGCGTAATTATTATCCCTTAGGCATAAAAAAAAAATATGTTTGTTTCAGGTAACCCGACCTAGAACATTTTATTGGGTTTGTCAGATTGATTTTTGTTTTATTTACCTTTTTCAATAATTAAATGTGTTTTGGATAAATAAGTGTTTTGTTTTGATAGTATTCACCCATAAACAATGTTTAAGGATATTATTGATACGTTTTGAATATTTATTCAGTTTTAGAATCTTCAAGATGACCATTTACCAAAAAAAAAATTCAAAAAAAAATTCAAAAAAAAATCCCGACCTACCTACCCTGGGCATGTTACCTGAAAGAAACATTTTTTTTTAAATCCTTATGAAAATACCCTCTCTGACAAACTCCTCGCAGCGGTTACCTCCCCTATCGGTTTACAGTAACCACTGCCATTACAAGTAAAATCCTTCCAGATCTGGAACGATTACGTGATTTGTAACTTTTACTTATTTAACGCAACTCAGTGAAATTTTCTACATAATTGGACTTTTTATGTATCGATTGCAGTCAATAATGATATCAGAAAATGAAAATAACTAATTAAAAATAAAAAAATAATATATTTAAGATTTAGATCTATTATCATCACGTGTTTTGTTATGACGGCAGGGATTTGATTAGAGCTATGCTCGCAACCAGTCAAATCTCTGCGCGGAGGTTGCCTCTCTGAATGAGCTTGTACTAGCTTGGATTCAAACTCCTTACAGTGGTTAATTCCCCATTGGTACTCTTCTCAGTTACCACTGCAACCACGAGTTAAAAACTTAAAAGATTTGAAAGTTTTCAGGGGAGATGATTATGAGGAGATTGAAACTTAAAGATTTGAAAGTTTTCAGGGGAGACGATTATGAGGAGATTGAAACTTAAAGATTTGAAAGTTTTCAGGGGCGACAATTATGACGAGATTGAAGATCATTTTGTACAAAAATTTTAATTTATCATTTTTTTATAACAATGACACAGACATGTTGCATGATTGGTCCAGCTATATGTATATTAAGAGTTAGAATGAAAAACAAAATATATATAAATAATTAAGTAAACATAACAACGCAAGGGTTTTACGTTGTCCACAATTTTATCATGTGCTTGTCCACGATTTTATTTCGCACCAAAGTGTTTGCCTATGGTCACGTGGAACTTCAAATTTAAACCAGCTATGCTGTGACACAGTTAAATCTCTGTGCGGTGGTTTGCTTGGATTAAGCTCTTTACTGGCGCAGTGCCTAAATCCGCCACCCCATCCGAATAAGCGTTTTTTTACCGGCGATTTCTATTTTGTTGATCTCGATCAATCAGAAACTTGCCCTTAACAACGCTGACGAGTTTTCATCTTGATTTGTGCATAAATGAATATTTAATCCAATTATTTTGTACATAACCCCTAAATGCAAACAAGCGACATGCGGGGAATCTATTTCATACTGCGCATGCGCTATTTTGAGGCCCTGCATGGTGTCCATCGTAAAATTAAATTATCGTGTTTTAATATTATGTCTATGGGGGCATATGCAGCATAAAAATAACCATTATCCATTAGCAAATACAATAACATGCGGAAAGAACTGCATATTAAGAGCGCAAATGTCTCGCTACTCAAAACCCTAATTATTTGTCCCACGTGCACGCAGGGCCTCAGTTTCAGAGCTATTTTTAGTAATACGAATGAGTATTTGAAGAAATTGAAACATTGTATTAACAACAGACAACGAGCTGCTTAATATGGAAAATTAAATAAGAACAATAGTAAAATGTGAAATAAGCATGCCACGGTTCCTGATCTATGATTTTCACCAAGCAACTTCCGATCACCGTGTTTATTTTTAACACTAGAAAATGAACCTTAAAGAAACAAAAGTGGGGGTTTTGTCAATAGCAGGCAAAAGAAGTTGCTTTGAAAACAGAATTCATAAAATAATCTTATTTTCGAGCAATTTGAACATTTTAAAGAGGGGTGGCGGATTTACGCACTCCGACGCTAATTTTTTTACACTGTTTAGGCCTTCAGTTTCAATAAATACTTTTCATTTGCCAAGTATTTGATATGTAACCAAAACACGCCAGTAAATGCACATTAAACCTAACTTGATTTACGTGAATTTTTATGTCAATCGGTAAACAAATTTTGAAAATATCGTAAAAATACCCCCCAAATGTTGCGGATTTAGGCACTGCGCCAGTACCAGTGATTTCTATTTTCTTAGGGATAAGACAGACATTTGTAAGAGCTCAAACAAGCTTCAGTCAAGTTAGCTTCCCTTGTAAAATTAAAACGGTCTTAGTAATGGCAACACTCAAAATAAAGCAAAAGTAGCTAGGCAAATTACGACAAGTGGACTGACAAAAGCTGGTATGTTATAACATGGCCCTGGACATTGGAAATTCATTCACTTGACTTCAATCAGTACATGGAAAAGTGTTTATAATTGGGATACATTTATCTATACAGGTATGTGAAGTGGCCATTTGACCCAAAAGAAAAAAATAACCAATGACGTCAATGTCAAATATGTATGCCGAAAGACAACCGCAACTTGTGTGATCATGAGAAGAAAAGAAATGTGAATAAGGCACAATAAACTGCAAACTGTAGCAAGTTGATAAAGGAATATTTGGGATGGACTGGCCGGTAGTGTTCGGTAGTGTTCATGCGAGCTCTGTTAGCCTGTATCTTGATCAAATATTTGTTTGTGACATTACCTTAAACATTTCACAAAGGTTGTTTTACAATATCCTAAAAAAAAATTACATGATTATGCATGAAATTAGAATCAACTGGCTGAAGTTATATACCTAACATTGAATATAATCACTTTTTCCAGCATTCCTAAGCATTTCTTTCACATTCTTCAGCAGTTTTTGGAGTACCCCTATAATTATGAAATGTATCTCATATTTGACAAATTTCAGTGAAAAACAGTAATCCACAATGACTGAATGGAATGAAAGTAATTTGATCCAGGGTGGAATGAGACAGAAAAAGTGTGTGAACATTATTGTTCATTACTCTTTTTATTACCAAACTTTCAGAACAAGTTTTTTGTCCATTTATGAAATAAGAATCAATACTCAGTTACTCATCCATGTTGGCTTGACTCTGCAATGACTTTCACATTCAAAAAATTAATAACGCTGGATTGGTTTTGCAATGACTATCCCACTCAAGCTATCATGAAATATAGTGTATTTTACGGCGGCTCATGTCGGCATTCGTACAAGGCCTCACTGGCAGTGAAGGAATACATCTGCATGTTTAACCCATTCTCTTCTCGCCGAAAAATTAGCAGTTTATTAACCCTAGATTATATAACCTGTATATAAATTGTTCTAATGATCAATGGCCAGTAAATATGTGCTAAAACTGTATTTGGTAATGGCTTAAATAATATGTTTACAGCCAAAAAAATTGTTAGCCAGATTTCGAAAAAAATTATTTGCGTAAATTTGTTACTGTCCAATGTGTTAGGGCCATTACGGTATAAAATGTACATTTGTATGAAGTCTATCACTATCAAACCAGAGCCAGCAGTATCCGGATCACATGTTTTAACCGCAAAACCACATTCTGGGATCAGGCCATGATGATGCATTTACAAGTACATGTAAATGTGTCATAATAATCATCAAAATGGCCCACCAGCCTTCTTTGCTAATGGGCCCTTTCTGCTCTCAAGGGATGGCATTGTTACGCAATCCAACCTATTTCAGATAAAATTTGCCAGGGCAAATACTGTTACAAAATGGCAATTGCTGCAATCGACTCACATTTGTGTGGGTTGTGTTAAATGTAAGAATGCAAGGTCAAGGTCAAGGTCAAACAAACTGAAACCAATATACCCATGACAGGACCATGTTTTGAAAATGTCAAACAAACGAGGAAGTTCCATTGTGACAGATCTACGCAAGCGTTACGGCACAAACCACCAAGTTTCATACAGGCCTATGTACTTAAATTCCTGTAATTATAAAAAACTTTTTCAGTTACAAGTTCTGATTGCCAGCCATATTTTCACGGTTTTTATGTGATTACACAGCATTTAAATTCCTGTGAAAAGTACACCGCAATGAATTGCTAAATAACTGTAATAAACGCAACTCCTGCCAATAAATGTTTGTGCTGTATATATTGGAAATCTGTCTTGTCACACCCCAGCAAATGTAATCACTATCCAGCTTAAATGAGGCGTGTCTTGGGAAACCCGGGCTTAATGCATGTGCGTAAGTGTCGTCCCCGATTAGCCTGTGCAGTCCGCACAGGCTAATCCTGGACGACACTTTTCGCCTACAGTGGATTTATGTTTATTGGAGACTTCCAACGAAACAGAAAATACAATAAATGCGTAAAGTGTCGTCCCGGATTGTACAGGCTGACCCGGGACGACACTTTACGCACATGCATTAAGCCCGGGTTTTCCACGACACGCCTCAAATGAATTTTCATATAAAAGCTATTTTTCTTTACAAGGAGTCTCATTGCCACCACACTCACATAAAGGACCCTTGGGCATGGTCAGAGTTACCCATTCACTTTCAAAATATTATCAACCGTAATTTCATGAACACTTCAGCGTACAAACCATACTGGCCCATTGGATGGATTTGCCAAAACTTAAATGTAACTTAAATGTATGAAATTATTGACATATATTTGTATATTTGTACATAAAATTCAATGATGGAAATCAGATGAAATGAGGAAGTATCAGACATCAGTATTTTATGGGGAAGCAACTCAATGAACATTACAAATATGTTTATAAAAGCTTCAATTTACCACCCATACATGCCTACCTCAGTTTTATGTCTGTGCGCGGACTGGTCCTTGATATTTATGGACTGCTCTGCCACATCCATAGACACTGCAGATGAACCAGTCTCCAGGCTTTTTGGCTGGTCCATCTTCTCGCTATGGCAACTCCCGTCCATTCCCGGGTCAGAGACAAGACCTTGAAACTTTCCCAAGGAGACATCGCTGTGAGGGTCGAGCTCCTGCTTGCGGGCAGTTGAATCACTGAATCTGAAACAAAATAAATAATTATTTGCATTATTGCAACAGAATGTCAATCGCACATCAAGTTTCAGTAGTGCTGTTTGACCATTGTGCAGGATTATAGAGAACAGTCATTAAAACAATAATATAAGCAAAATTGTCAGCAGTTGGAAAAAGAGGGCAGTAACATACAAGAACATACCAGTAGTATTATAAGGCCATTGGGTTTGGAATTACAAATCAGTAATGGGTAAATTGGTCAGTAAATTGATAACCATTTCAGTGTAAAATGAAAAATCTGTAACACTATGACATGTCCTGAGGTGACATCGAATGTCCTAACATTCATGTTAAGACCTGACCAATTAACAATAAGAGTGTTTTACATGTTCCAAGTATCATTTCCCATCATTCTGTATCCGGTTGGTATGTTAACAATTGAATGATAACTGTTTGCGCCTGCCATCAATAACCGTACAAAAGAGTGCTTCTCTTGTTTACAGGGGTTGAAACTTCTATTATCAATATATATTATTATAACATGACATTAAGCAATGGTTCGTAAAAACAAAAATAATACAACTATAACTGGCATTAATAGGCATAATTGTGTAACAAGAGCTGTCAGAGGACAGCGCGCTCGACTTTTCAGTTGGTACATATTTTGGATAGTGGAAGGGGCATAAATTTGTTAAAATACAAAACTTTTAAGTGAAGCCTTGTAGAGTTTATATATTTTTGGAACAAAAACTTTAACCACAAAATCTATGTAAAAAGTGTGCATAACTCTGTAAAAATACAAAACAGAGTTATGGGTAATGTTGACCCTGATACTAGAGTTAATGACAAAGGTTAATTCCAAGTTTCAAGTGAATAACTTATGTAGTTTTGAAGTTACAAAACTTATGAATATAAACTTTAACCAGAAAATCTATGTGAAAAAGGGGAATAACTCGGTCAAAATAAAAAAAGCGTTATGGGGAATTTTGCCCCTGATACTGGAGTTGATGACAAAGGTTAGTTCCAAGTTTCAAGTGAGTAACTTATGTAGTTTTGAAGTTACAAGACTTTTGAATATGCCAATTAACCAACTCAGACGCAAATGCCAACCCCGACGCCGGGGGTAGTAGGATAGCTCACCTATCCTTCGAATAGTCGAGCGTAAAATGAATTCATTAAATATAAACATCCAATTACCCGGTACATGTAACAAACCAGCGTTTTTCCTCTATATAAAGTTGGTACCGGAAAACGGTACCATTCCAAATCGGATTTTCTTACTATTTTTCCCAATTTGAAGTTAAAAAATTCCCAAATGTAAGAAAAAAATCCAAAAAGACCCTGAAAAGTTTGACGATGTTCCTGTATTTTACTTTTGTTTTACCCAAGCGTAAACCTCCACACACAGCTGCAGGGCCTTCCCCAGGCTGTTTAGCGCCCCGGTGCCCGGGCGTTTAATTTTAACTTGAACATATCCGGGCGCCTAAAATTAGTGTTGCGCTTATAAACATCGCCCGGGGCACGTGTATTTTATCAATTAATTAGCTGTGTTGACTGCAGCAGACCTACAATTCCTGCTGTGAAAGCTAATCTCTTAAGTCACAATGGCCGCTTTTCACTCGAGAAACATGTACACCCACTCTATAGTCAGTGAATGATCAAAGCGAGTGTCAATTCGCCGAACATTTTAACAATTAACAGTTATTTTTAAGCCGCAATCAATCACCCTGAAGCACCGCCATGTAGGCGGAGTTTCACCATGCAGTAAAATCGAAATGAGCCTATTAGAAACACCCAGTTTATCTTCGCTTTGGAATGACGTTATATCTGACCAATCAGCACAGTTGGAATGTATCCACACACAAGTAACCTTATACGCGCGTCAAGCGTATTATCGACCTAAAAAGTAAACAAGCTTTTGTATTTTATAATATGCACACTTGTTAATTTAATAAATTTCATAACTTTAAAAAATAAACTGCTAAAAATCAATCTCAAATACGCTAATATGAAATCGTAATCGGAAAAGCCTATCCACTGTTACTGCTCAGTGTTGTAGTTTCGTAAACACAAGCGGTCTTGTTTATGTACATGTATGCCATGTAAAACCCATATTTTCTGCAAAAGAGCGCGAAATGCCTGCTGACAACCACGACATCACGTTCCATGCATGGAAAGCGTGCGTGTACTGACCATGTGCTTTCTAAATACAGGTCTTAACATTTGACGCACATAGGCACAACATGCACGGGGAAATTATCCCGTTTTTGCAAGAACAAGGCATGTATAATAGACATGTATTTTAATCATGATTCTTACAATGAGACTTTTTATTTTTAAAAGGCTAGAGGTATTCCGTTTAAACGGTGATGTTTTGTTTATTTCATTTCGTTGAAACGTTTACATTTACAAAAAATTCGCCATAATTTTCAGAGCTTAAACGCACCAGATAACGTCATATGGCACATGTCGCCAAAAAAAATTGACGTAGGAACCGGGGTGCCTGAGAAAATTTCTGGGTTACTGTTAACAGCTAGGGGAAGTAACTTTCTGTTTTTACATCTTTTATGACATTTTTTAATGAAAGTGATAAAATGTCCAATTTGGATGAAAACAACGCTAGTTTTCCCAATTTGACCGGTACCGGTACCATTCCCAAAGTGGTGAGGAAAAACGCTGCAAACAATGAACATATTACATTATTGGTCACTAAAACCTTGAGTGTCTGAAACACTGTATTATGCACTTGCATTGAAGTAGCAATTTAGGTATATGGACATTTACTGAAATGACTAAATACATTCTGAATAATCTAGCTGCTGTATCTGAATAGTCATTCATACCAGTACCGAAGATTTTTGTTGTTCTTGTACATTAACACAAGAACATGCTTTTTTTAAATACTAAAATCATTTTTTTACATTATTAATGTGCAAGTGCAGTCATTTTAAGAGATACCATTTGATTTTTAACATGAGCTGTAAAACATAAATAATGACAATTTTAAACACGTTACGTAGTAACCACTTTTCCGCATAAATCAATGCCTCCCCATATTGTTTTTTTTTATTCAGGAATGGGCCCAATAAAGATCAGAAGGGGAATCTTTTACCAAACATATGGGAAGAAGGAAACTAATCACTGGGCATGCATAATATGGAGGAGTTAAAGCCACCAATTCATATGTTATTGTTTGTGATCAAGCACCAGTTAACTTTCAGGCAGTGTTTCCCAAACATTTTTGTCCTTTCATTCATACAAAATACAATAACAGAATAATTTATGATTCAAACTCAAGAATAAATACTTCAGTTTACAGTCTCACTACCATATTCAAATTGAACACATAAATTTCAAATATGCATGTGCCACTTCCTTGTCCATAAGTACCTAATTACTTACAGTCAACAAGTTTTTTACAATTACCTCCTGCGTATGTTTATACGTTTCATTTCAGACAATGTCAAACGTTGTAAGATCTGACTAAATGTGTGTGTGTTTTTTTTAATATGTAATAATTTCCCATCCCATAATAATGGGTATAATGCTGTGTTACTTGTTGTTATTACCAAAAAAGGAGCTAACAAAATACATGAACTACATGTGAAATTTGTTAAAGCAACCCACTTGCCGACAGCCCCTGACAAGTAAAATATTATCTGGGCAAGTTAGAATTACAACCTATCTGATCACATGATTTACTTTATTTATGATTGCTATGACATAATTTCCATCAACTATCATTTACACCAGTGTTTTCACAGCACTAGACTATTCGAGCTCAAGGCTTAGCAAAATCACTAGCCCAAAAGCTTAGACCCAGAACGAAAATTACACCATGGTGGACCATGGTCAACACGGTATTTGACTGCCGACCATAGCTGACCATGGTTGACCATCAAATACCATGCCTTTCATACACACTGATTCAAGTGCATTAACTAGATTAACATCAACTGACCATGGTTGGCCATGGTCGACCATGGTCAAATATTACCATGGTCGTCGACCGTGGTGCCAATTACCGACCATGGTACTTCATGGTCGACTATGGTCGAGACTACCATGGTCGACCCTGGTCAAAAACCGTGCATTTTTTTGGACTGGGTAGCCAAAAGTCTTTTTACTTCTTTTGAAACAAAGCACTATATAAATGCGATAAAATTCAAAGAATTATTGAACAAGACAGTGATCTTTTATGGCAATGCAATCCAGTTAAACTAGATCTTTATCTTCTTCCATTTCTCACAAGTTCAAGTAGATTCAGAAAACCTGAAATGTATGGCTAATATCCCTGAATGGGCAACTACTTGAAAAAATTATTGTGAAGACTGCCTGTATCTTTGATATCCACTATCTCGAACTAAAGGCCACATTAAGGCAGACTTCACTGCAGTCTAATAAAATCACACAAAGATAATCGCCTACGGATGCACAAAACATATCTTTTCTCAAAACAGCTATTGAAATTTGGTCCGGGTTTCAAAAATTAAAACATCTAATTTAAGTATTTCCTTCCTGGCAGAATAAACAACAACTGGTGAAATTGGTGACTATTATACATGTATTTATGACCATTGTTTTAAGGTTTTTACACAGTCCACACAGGCTAATCCAGGACGGCACTTTCCGCCTACAGTGGATTTATGTTTAGAAGAGACTTCCTTGAAACAGAAAATACCATACATACGGAAAGTGCCGTCCCGGATCAACCTGTGCGAACTGCACAGGCTGATCAGGGACGACACTTTACGCACATGCATTAAGTCCGGTTTTCCCACGACGCGCCTCATTTATTTTAGCTCGATTGTGTCGAAAGCCTGAGGCTTATTGGGACCCTTTTGAGTCCGTTTCCAGGGCAGAACCAGTACTTGGTGTCTTTTGAGAAAGATCATTCTAAGGCTCCCCGAGTAAGGATCGAACTCATGACCTCCCGATACTGAGACACTTTCGAGTCCATTTACAGGGTAGAACTAGTTCTTGTTTTCTTTTGAGAAAAATCATTCTAACGCTGCCTGAGTAAAGATCAAACTCATGACCTCCCGACATTGAGACACTTTCGAGTCCATTTACAGGGTAGAACTAGTTCTTGTTTTGTTTTGAGAAAAATCATTCTAACGCTGCCTTAGTAAAGATCAAACTCATGACCTCCCGACATTGAGACACTTTCGAGTCCATTTCCAGGGTAGAACTAATTCTTGTTTTCTTTCGAGAAAAATCATTCTAACGCTGCCCGAGTAAGGATCAAACTCATTACTTCCCGATATTGAGACACTTTCGAGTCCATTTCCAGGGTAGAACTAGTTCTTGTTGTCTTTTGAAAAAGATCATTCTAACGCTGCCCGAGAAGGAATCAAACTCATGACCTCCCGGTCGCAAGGCAGACACCATACCCATACAACACTGCGACCTGTAAATGTTGAGCTGGACTTGCTTGATTTAAGTTACATATTGATTGGCTTATTTGTTTATTTTTGTATTCAAAGTAAAATATTAAGATTCAGGCAAGCTTTGTGTTGGCAAAAGACTAATATTGTTGACTGTACTTGGACCTAAATTCATCAAATTTGGGCCCAAATATACATGCAGACCCATTCCAGTCTGTGTCTGTATATACTATTTAGGCGTTAAAAAAATATGTTTGTTTAAGGTTACCCTTCCTACCCTAAATAAAAGCCCCGACCTTAGAACATTTTATTGAGTGGGTCAGTTATTTTTTGTTTATTTTACTCTTTTTTTCCAATAATTAAATGTTTTTGGATAAATACGTGTTTTGTTCTGAAAGCATCCACTTCAAAAAAATGTTTGAAGATATTAGATACTTGTTTTGTATATTCATCCAGTTTAAGAATCTTCAAATTGACCATTTACCAAAAAAAGTAAAATTGTAATAAATCCCTACCTTCCTACCCTAATTTTGTCGTGCATGTACCCTGAAACAAACATTTTTTTTTACGCCTTCACAATCTACCTGTAGCACGTTATTTCTCTAATTTACAAAAATCTCGCAATCTCTCACCCCCCCACCCCTAAACAAAGCTGTCATTTCATAAATGTGATATTAGCAGTAAATATTTACCAAAAATGGAAAGAACTGACGAGAGAAATATGTTCCAAAAATTGAAACATATCTACAGATAGGAACAGTACAGTTCACCCAACAAGAATCTTGGTTAATTTTATACAAAAGTAAAGTTGTTGTCTTTTTTGTTGTTACTATCTATATATCTCCACCTCTGAAGTTGATTGTACATACAAGTAGACAGACCATGCGCAAACTAAAGGAAGACAAAACTTGAATAATACAGAATATTCCCACAATATTTGATTGCATCCTACCAAGAGCCACTTGGACAACTGTGGGCGTCAATGGACTGATGTAGAATTGATATAAATATCTTTCAACTGCCTCTGTAATACTTAAGTGCATGATAAGTGATATCTTAACAAACAACAATTATGGAGGTGTATTTATCACATGTAATGCCACTGGACTTATCATGTGTTTTTGTCAATTCTTGTACCGATCATATGACCCATCTAGATAAAATGCCCGTAATATTAATATAAAAAAAACTGTTTAACTGGAATGCGTTCAATCCCAAAATTCATCATGAACTGATATTCATGTGGCTAAAATATATAAGCCATAAAATTTACAAATTTTCAATTGCACTTATTTTCACTTTAAGCACTTTCCGAGCTAATGTTAAGAGGATAATTTACCAGTCATTGCTTTGCCACGTGCATAAAAATCTGGGTCACATGCATTACCATGTACTCAACTGTTCTAAAGTTGGTGAAGAGTTACAGAGGAACGTCGTTTTCGTCAATCCCCTAAGTAGAAGTAACATATGTAGTACAAATGTGGTTTTATTGCGCTACATAATGCAGAATTGATTTGTTTGACACAATTTCGCTATTGGGCGTTTAAGCACATGCATTTTATGGAACAGTTTCTTTGAAATTCCCGACCTATTTTCAAAACATTAAGCTCAGCCCATAATTTATTGCAGAATAACCCATGCTTGATTTTCTTCTTTAACTATGAAAAACTAGCCACGTGCCGCGTTAGAATATTATATAATTTAAATTGAAATGCTATTACTTATCATAATTTTTATTAACATTCGCCTGTATTATGATTATTTGTGAACAAGTAATGAGGTTGGTGTAACTACTGGTTAAATCCCCGCCCCCTCTCCATGCGTTCAGTTGCAGTGACCCCAGTTCTAATGGTATAATATATGTTTCTTGTGTATTGTTTATTGTTCAACTGGGTGCTTAAAGTTTCTTGCTTTTCAATCAAAACAGTATCATAATGTTGGTTTTTTTTCAGATCTGTTCAAAAATTGCTTAAGATAAAACAAATGTTCTTAACCATCCTGACTGGGAATTCACATAAACAATCTGTCATTTGTCTAACTAAATATATGTATCAGGCATGTTGTGGGAAAACCGGGCTTAATGTAACTGCGTAAAGTGTTGTCCCGGATCAGCCTGTGCAGTCCGCACAGGCTAATCCAGGACGGCACTTTCCGCTTTTATGGTATTTTCTGTTTCAATGAAGTCTCTTCTAAATATAAATCCACTGTAGGCTGAAAGTCTTGTCCCCGATTAGCCTGTACAGATTGCACAGGCTAATCCGGGACCACACTTTACGCAGATGCACTAAGCCTATATATAAACTAAATATATTATTTATTACTTTTCAGTAACAAGCAATTCACTCTTCTGAGATAATCAAGTTCACAAACAAACAACAGCATCGATCTCTTCATTTTCACCAAACTATGTTGAAGTGGTAACGATTAACATCAACAAATCATAAAGCAATCTAGTCAAAGGTGGTCTTCAATAATTGTGTCTTCCAAAGTGTCTAAAATATTCAACAAAAGCTTTAAATCTACATTTAATATGCAATTATATTCAAAAAGATCAACTTTAAATCTACATTTAATATGCATTTGATATTCAAAAAGATCAAATGATCAAGGATTTAACAGATTTCTTGAATTTCATCTATGTTATTTTTTCCTTTAACCATGAAAGGGTATTTTATTACAGTCAAAACAAACACTGCTAAAATAATGACAATAAAACCAGTCTTGAAAAAAAAAATTAGTAAAACACCTGCCTTTCATATAGATTAATGCACTTATTACAATTTTTTGCTATTCAATCTAGGTCACGTTTATTAATAGACATTTGTCACATAACTAAAATAGATGACCTTGCAATGGTTGCCGAAACGTTCAGCTCACAGATAAACCTATAGATAGCTACACCAGATACCTACAACTTTACTGGGCCACTAGCCAACTGAGAAATGAGTAATATTTGCTGTAGATTTGCATAGAGAAAGGCCAGATTTTTTAAATTTCTTGGTTGTCCGACATTTTTGGAAGTGTCCCGTTGGAGGAGGTAAAAAAATAAAAATAAAAATAAAAAAACAACAACACAGAATTTAGTAAATTAATGACTGGAATTTCACGAATGGAAATGGGCAGTGATATTAAAATCTTAATGCTTTATTACTTACAACAATCATATTACACAACATTAACTTAATCAGTACAAGATAACCATGACATTAATTATTTTTTTGCATTGCGTGTAACAGTTTGAAACCCTTTCCCAAGGTCATTTTTACGATATCGGTTACATTATAATTTTTTTTTGTTTTTTGCTTTTTGAAAAAAAATCGGGTCGGCGGATCCGAGAACCAAGAAATAAAAAAACTCTCACCAAACATCAGAATAGGTGGTTTTCTTTTGCCAATGTGCATGCAATAAGATGGGTAAAACATAATTATTTTAAAAATAATTATTAGTAAAAATTTACCTTTAGAAGTCCAAATTAGGTTTAAGTGGTGAAATTTTTTGGGTATTTTGAATATAGGACAAGAGCTGGGCCAATTTTTATGAAAATTCATTCCAAATCATTCATACTTTCTAATTCATCATTAATTGTATATCTGCTATCCTAGCGAAAGTTTGTTCATTAAAAACCAATCAAGGTTTATTAGAACAACACTTTGTAAGCATCTTCCCTAATATATAATGGTTGAAAGGACATTGGAAGGTCATAATCGTCAGTCTCCTTTGGAGAATTGTGGTTCCTTTCACTCACTTACACCTCTGCAACTAGCTCAATGACACTTTTTTGGAAGTGACTGACTTGTAACCAGCTGCTGATAATATTTAGATGTACAATTACACAAGCACAGTAAAATAAAATACTCTACACTACAGCGTTGAGAAGGTTCACTATTTTGCAATTAAAATAAATTGCCTTATTTCATATTACAGCTGTAAATTACGTGTTTAACCCATGCAGATCTCAGATGTTACTGATACTTTCATATTTGGATACCAGATGGTAGTGATAGCATGTACAATGAGAGAGAAAACCTACCTAAGTCTGTCAACACCCAACAATTCATACATCTTTTGTTTCCCATCTGAGGTGTCTTCAACATCTACGTCCACATCATCCGTCTTGTTCTTGTCCAACGGCTTGCTCCTCTCAGAAGTCTTGTTACTATCATGGGCCTTAACTCTGTCAGAGGCCTTGTTAACATCGAAGACCCTGTTTTCATATGCAGCCTTGTTATCGTACGAGGCCTTATTATCATTGTAACAGGTTTTTGTCTCAGACTTTTGTTGGCTCTTTGTCACAGTTTGATACTTGCCACTTTTCTGTTGGTTATTGTCTATGTCTTTCATCAGTTTTGTTAGCATGATCTGTGTGTCATGTATGTTTTCCTTAGTGAGCTTGTTCACATCACCCTCCTGTTTAAAATCAACTGCTTTCCTATACATAGTCTCAGACATTTTGTCATCACTCATAAATGTTTTATGTTTGTGCACCAAATCGGAGGACTGGGAAGTGATGAGAGTCAGGAAACTTGAGAGCTCTCCCCGCACATCATCACGAGAACGTGTGTCACTCATCTGATTAAGTCTTATCCATCTGAAACGTAAAGATGAAATGCAATAACCAGTCTGTTTTTTTATAGCAACATGTCAACCTTAGCATTTTAGGTTATAGTGTAAATAGGGTTATAAGTGTAATTTCTAACCACCAAAACATGGCATTTGATGTAATGAATCAATAAAAACATGGTTACATGTACCTTATCGAATAAAGCCGTAAAATCATTTTTTACAATGATCTTAATTTGCACTGGCCATTTTAACAAATGATTTTCCGCATGTATTTTTTTAAAGTACATCTGTCTCACTACATTGTATTTTGATAATGCTGCAAATTAAAGCAAAATAGTATGGCCTACACATCTATGATTATGTACCAGGAATTTCATAACTTATATCTGCCTGATTCTGCCCAAAGGGGCAGCAGGGGGGGCAGCATGGCACATAAACATGCTTCCTAGCCCGGACCCTTTCAATGGAGACGTATGAAATTGTGAGACCTATTTAATGCAAAATGTGATGTTTTCTTATTAAGTAAAGAAACATATCTCAATTATGCTAACATGGTTAGACATTCATGCCAGTGTTACCATGCAGTTACTAGCGATGCCAAAGCAGCGAGAGTAGTGTCCCTTGGAGGAAGCTCATGAATATTAATTAGTGGCGAAAAGTGGCCCAACGCTGGGACCATTTTATTTCGGTCTTACACTCATATAAAACATAAATTTATGGAACCAATCTACTTTGCATATAGTAATAAGATGATGAAATACCGTGAAAACCATAAAACAATCCACATGAGTATTATTTTTAGATACGAAAATTCCGCTGAAGAAGTATAAAATCCAATATTTCTTAAAAAAAAGAGGATTTTGCTGGATTTCAGGCTACATATTTAACAATGAATTTGTTTTTTTATTAAATGCTACCTTTCTTTAGAACGAATTTTACAGCAAAGTTATTGTTTATGGGTCTTTTCCAAACCCATGTTAAACTGAACGCAATTCCAAGATGGCGGCGGTGTGTACGAATAACAATACGGAAGAAATATCAATATTTGAGACATATTTGCTGTCGACACACTAGTAGGGATATATTGCATGTATTAAGATGGATCCTATATGTTAAACAAGGGCATATGCGTTGTTAATTGTTTAATTATTAGAATTATACAACTAATTACGTCCAAACAATTCGTACCCAGTCGGTTCGTACATCTGTCAGTATTTCAATTAATGTTAAACTGGATATTTACGAGCAATCGCTATAAATTTTCCAAGTGCTGAAATATACACTGTTTTACACACATCTTTAGAGTATGGTTAAGAACTAAATTGGGGCACAATAATTGTTAATTATTATTATTAATTTAATAATTAATTATTAAATTAATAAAATAAATAAATACTAATTAGTAATTACTAGCAGACACTTGTCAATTTGATATTGTAAGCATATGTCTTTCTCATTTGATATATGCATTAAAAACAAAGTTGCATAAAACATGTGTTACAGTTTCAAACGAATAAGTAAAATGTTGACTATATATCATCTTTTTATTTAAAAATCATTGCGGCAAAACAAGTCACATAAAGAACAGCTGATTTTGATAAAACCATCAATAAAATGTAATGCAAGAAAAACATGAACAATCATACCAACTAGTTTTTTAAATTAGGCTGCACACATGGACATTATGTATTCAGCCTAATAATAAAAACTCATAGTTGGTGTTACTGTTTATGATGTTTTTGCATTACATTTATTGCACCTTGACGGATGATGTACAAAAATAGTCATAACAACACTTCTATGTGAGATAAATTAAATTTTATTTCAGTTTTGTAATCAGGAAACATGCATCTTTACAAAATTACATTTTGGCTAAGTTCTTAATAATGAAAAAAATGACAGTAGTCTTCATTTGTCATGTATTTTCCAAATTTGCGTCTTATTGCAGCCGAACGGGTGGTGTACAAAAATAGTCATAACAACACTTCTAAGTGAGATAATTATGATTTTATTTCAGTTTTGTAATCAGAAACCATGCACCATTTATAAAATACATTTCCCCCCATAGCTTTTAGCTTTATAAACACAAATTCATAGTTGGGCTGACTTTTCATGTTTTTTTCTTGTATAACGTTTTATGCACTTTGACGGGTGCTGTACAAAAATTGTCATAGCTTCACTTCCAAGTAAGATATTTTCATGCTCATTTCAGTTTTGTAATCAGAAAACATGTATCTTCTAGGAAATATATTGGGATTCATGATCAAAACATCCCCAAAAAATCATGTAGCCATGCTACAGTTACACAGTGTAAACTACTGTTACGAAGTTGTTTTGTTTTAAAATAACGAGCATAAACATTTGCCTAACAATATTAAACACTGAAGATGAAACTGGTTTTTACCTTTTGCAGGCACATTTATGTAAAATGTAAAAAAAAATCCCATAATTTAATGATTTATCTAGAAAGACTAAAAAATGTTACACTCTTAACACTGAAAAGAAAATTACTGACGACGCAATAACCCCCCCGAGTATAATTTACACACAGTTTATCTGTTCACAGGTTTAAGTCACATACACACAATTCAGAGTTTAATAAGATCACAAATCAACGAGTATACACTTTAAAACATTATGACATGCCATAGCAAAGCAATAACATTAATTACAAGACAATGTAGATCACAAAAAAATGCTAAATTTTACCTGCATGTAAACCCTATGAAACCAATCGTCTGTGTGAATGAAGCTTGCACACAACTATGATATTTTTCTGGCCAATCAAATCACAAAGCGATGATTACGTGATTTCACAGAAGGAAAATAATACTCACAATAGTATCAAGTGCACCAATGTATTTATAAACTAAATAAACATCTCAGGCTAATTTTCATGACTTTAACATACCACACAAAGTAAAATTGTAACAATATGTTCAACAGCAAATGTTTTTGTCAAGCGTGAAGTACAAAGATATTTATAAGACTGGGTATTGTACCTATACTGAACTTAGTTCCTCAATCAATGATCAATACTTAATTATTACTATAACTACAAAGCGGTTAGTACCTTATCACAACAATAGATCCGTAAAATTGGTATTTTATGTTAAGTTTTGTAGGAGATAAGAGATCTGTTAAGGATCTAATACAAAACTGAAACAGTTTGAGCCATGAGCTAGTATTCACATTCATAATATCTTTTGATTGAAGTTTCAAAAGATGTAAATGAACATTGACAACAAAAACACCTAACTAGGCATTTCTTTATAGGCACATTTTTTATTTCTGTAGAACATTTTGAAATGTTCAGTTTGCCAACGGGAACTGCAACAACAGACAAATTGTAATCAACTCGGGAATTGAAAGTCTCGGAATTGTGCATTAACAACATGCATGTATAGTAAGGCTCGCATAAAACAAACCAATTTTGGGAATCGCGGAGTTTGGTTCAAAAGGGAGTCAACACAGACCCGGGGTCACCTCTGTGAAACAGGTTCATGAAGCTAATGAAATTATTCATGAACTGAATGGACTTCATGAACTAGTTACTGAATTAAGTCATTCATGAAATTTTGATTATCTTTGAGTATTTATTTAAGTACTAATTTGTTAATTTAATATGTATGCATGAGTTTATTAATAAAGTTTATTAATTTGTTCACAGGGGGGAGAGAAGACAATTGTATTGCACGAAATATCACTGAGAACTTAGTCTGTCTCTGCTGCAATGCGATAAATATTTGAGGCGTGTTGTGGAAAAACCGGGCTTAATGCATTAAGTGTCGTCCCGGATCAGCCAGTGCAGTCTGCACAGGCTGATCCAGGACAACACCATCCGCTTTTATGGTATTGTCTGTTTCAAGGAAGTCTCTTCTAAACATAAATCCACTCTAGGTGGAAAGTGCCATCCCGGATTAACCTGTGCAGACTGCACAGGCTAATCCGGGACGACACTTATTGCACTTTCACAACAATTAACGCATGTGCATTAAGCCTGATTTCCCAGGACACACCTCTTTTGTTTGGCTTGAGCTGTACTGTAATATCACGCATTTCTAAGCAATATTCAATAGATCTCCACACAAGGTACACTGAAGTGCAGTGTGACGTGTGAGAATCAAATGCTGTTCAAAATTGGCTATGAAATTAAAAATTGTATGAGGCCAATTTTTCATCATCTTCTTCTTCCAATACTGAACTATATCTCTCTCTGTGGCATAGTCATATGGGGTATTATGTACAAGGTGATGTGTGGCATTATAAAATATTATGTTCCAGATAAAAGCAAACAAAAACCAATCACTCCGCTACTACAGACCCATGACAAGTCCTCCCTTGAAGGCCTCGAGGCTGTCTGCTGTGGCCTGGGCTTGGGGTAGTTGGTTCCACAGTCGGATTGCCGAGGGAACGAAGGAGAACTTCATGGTGTCTGTGCAGCAGAATGGGATGCGGAATCTGTGTCCATAGCCATAGCCGCCAAGGGTCAGGTTGTGGAAGAACTGTGCTGCTGGGATGTCTATGAGGTTGTGTGTGATCCTGTAGACCATCACAAGCTTAGTTGGATCGACAATGCTACAGTGTGGGCCAGCAAAGATCTGAAATCATCCTACTAGTGCTGCTGGTGGACTTGAAGTCTCCTTTATCTAGAACTTGCTTACTTGCTTATTTCTCAGTTGCAAATAGGTTGAAGTCGCATCATTATTCCTGACATTGTCCCTCCTTATTGTACAGTACATAAAATACTTACAGTTACCTCTATTAACTTGAATGTTTGGTAATGTTGAAGTGGTATCCTTAACTGGTATTTCCACGCTGAATTCTATTGTTTTTATTTAACTTTTTATATCAAAATGCCTAGTTGAAGCCTGTGGGGTGATAAATGTATCTAGCTGTAATCCTGGTAAGTCATATGTGGCAAATTTTTCTCTCATTTTTTAGTTATTAAGAGTGTGTAAATAATCTTATTTCATGCTCGATCTTTGGTTTACAGTTATACAGGACCATTATCATACATTTGATTTTTATTATGACTCAGTGACATTAATTATTTAAACTAGTGGATGTGGTTAAAATCCTTTTTCATGTTTATTTTTATTCATCTACATACAAAAGACATGTCAAATTTCCTATGTATTAAGAAATGTGTTTACAGACACAATATTTTTTTGTAGTCAAGATGTGTAAAAATACAACTTTTTGTGATTAAGAATGGGTTAAACAGGACCCTACAAAAGAAGGAAAAAGTCTCTATGACTTAATTAACATGTGGACTACATAGTGTAAGCCCTAAATGAAATTATAATGCCTGGACGACATTTATAATTTATGATCAAAGCGTTGAATGCCGAAAAAATGTTTATGTATACAAAACTGCACACAAAACTGTAACATTTATTTCCAGCTAACTTTTTGGTAAAGCATGAGATTTCAGATACTGTCAATCAAGAAAGCAACTGTTACACCTATGCCTAACATACAGGTTAAATTTCAGCCATTAATGTGTAGGTTGATGATTCAGCTAACATCCAATGAGTTATTTTAATATTCATGTCTTAATAAACTGTGTTTGGGACAAAAAAAAATTGTGCTTCCAGCAACCGTCTCAAAAGTTAGTAGGTCAGGACTGAGGTTTTTTTACATTTTTTTAAAGACGCATTTCAGTAAAAGAACAAAACATTGAAATTATCTCATATCTAACAAATACGGATTTCAAGAAAAATCCTCTCTAAACTTTAGGGTCGGGTGGTTTTCGCTAGGTAGGGTCAGGATGCCCGGAAGTTGGAACACAGAATTTGTTTGGCCTCATTGCAACATTGACTGACTTTACTTACAATACTGTGATCCCAAAAATCCTTGACAAACTGGAGATTTTAATGAGATTGCATATGATTATGGAATATACATTCAATTTTATTATGAATTCCAGTTAATAGAGAGTTAAAACAGTTAATAATGGCCTTGCCAGTCAGCAGATAGTATAGTATTGACAAACTGGAGATGATTTTAATGAGATTGCATATGATTATGGGATATACATTCAATTTCATTATGAATTACAGTTACTGTTTTCAAAATTTCTTGGTGCAAACCAATAAGATGTGCATTTACATGTAGATGCAAAGAAAATTAAAAATAAAATAGTTACATAGTAGAAAATGCAATCAAAATGTTACATAAGTCTGATTGCTTCCAGCTGCTTTGTCAGCATTAGCAATGGCAATCAACATAGCAGAGTTCTGACTGAAAGTCTGAATGATACCATACATGCCATAAGTCCCGGTCTCACTGGGATTGTCCCGGTTTCGCGAGGTCTGTCCCGGCGAGATGCATTTTGTCCCGGTGAATCACAAAAATCGATGTTAGTGTACCATAAAACTTACATTGAACCAACAATTAACTTCAGATCATTAATCCCTTTATCGGTCCCTATGCTAACAATACCCACTAGCCGCGTGTCAAAGAGGAGCAGTAATGATATCCCATTAGGGATTTATTGATCGTTTGTCACACTTTCGCTGGATGGGGGTCATATATCTGCGGTCGCTAATTGCTGCTGATTGTTGCATTGTTTCAGAATAAAAAAGGAACTGTGATTGTTGTCATTTTGATTTTAAAAAGAATAGGTGTTATCGCATAATTAGTTTGGTAACGTTTGAAGGTAAGTATGAAAATAAATTGAGAACTTTTCGAGAATTAAAGATGCAAAAACAATCATTACTTTCTTTAAGCTCGTATTGTTCACATCGCAAAATTTGATACAGTTAATGACGCAGTGTATAGTGGAACGTAGCCCAGGTATAAGTCTGCTGGAGTAGTCTCCCATGTAAACGCATTTGTTTGACAATCAGTGTTTATATTTGCATGTTTCGTGTAATTTCTTTGATGTCATAATTTAAAATACATGTTATCGTTTATATTATTGAATAAATATGATTAAAATATATGCGTGTGTATGATTGTGTTATTCATTTTGGGTGTTTATTGTTTGAACTATATAGACCACGAAACGGAATAGGACCTAGGTTAGATACGATAAACTATTATTATTACTTTTTTTTCGGACAAAATGACAATATTAATGTGTCCCGGTCAAATGTAAAATGTCCCGGCGATTTTTTGGGAATGTCCCGTTTTGGTCTGAAAAAATTATACATTGGAACGAGTTACGCAAATATTCATTTAATTACATATTACTTAGGAATACATTTATTGTACCGGTATGCACATCCATTTTATTATAAAATATTGATTATAACCATGTTATTTCAACAGGTAAAAGTAGAGAAAGAAATTGTGTCACTACAAATGTTAAGAAACCTAAGCTTCCAAAACAAAAATTGTCTTTCCAAGTTTTGAAGCAAATATTGCCCATATAAAATGGAGCTCTCAATATCTGAACAGTGCCTAGAAACTAAGAAAGGGAATGCAAATATTGCCCATATAAAAAGGAGCTCTCAATATTTGAACAGCGCCTAGCAAGGAAATGTTAATGTTATGCTGTGTTGTAAGTGATATTATATTTTAAAGACAAAATGCTGTTTGTGCACATATAAAAGTAATCCCAACAACAGGAACACATGTGACAACACCTAAAGCGTGGGATCCCAGAAATGAAGTTCTGTTTAAAGTTAACTGCCAACAATAACATATGCCAGACTTTGTCCACAAAAAATCGTCAATAAAATGAAAAAGTAGCTAAATGACAATAATGTAACTTCATTTTAATTCAAAAGCAAAGACCGTCATAAAGCATTAACGGTTGCACCTTTGACAATTGCGGCCTGCAGAGTTCTTAAACAATTTCACAAACTGTTTGCGTCCCTGCCTAACAAAATTTCCCACTGATGAATCATCACGAAAAGCGAACAGTCGGCAGGCAAATAAAAGTTATAATAACACACAATATTTCAAAGGCATAAATTACCTATATCTCAGAGAATAATTGGCGGTTGTGTACCATTTTCTCCTCTGTCTTAATTAAATCTACAACATAAACATTTCTGTGTGTGCAATCCACCTTTCAAGATTTATTTGTTTGTAAATATCAATTTAGGACCGGTAGAGCTTCATGTAGGCTTCACGCCACTATTAAACGCTACCCACAGTTCAGTATACTGATTCCGTCGAAACTCTCCTTTATTTCCAATTAGAATTGTATTAGTGTGTGTGTGCGTGTTTTATTTCCCGGAAAATACTTATTTTGCTAACATTTGATGATTTTATAGGAATAATAAATACATTTCATGGAACAATGTATACCATGTGGTAAGTTCAAATTAAACATGCAAACTGTAATCAATATCTATAATTCACACAGAATAAGGTGACTGGTCTGCCTTGGTTGTTGCATTCAGTGCACTTGAAAAACAATATATTCAATATTTTTATATATTACTTTAATATATTTCCGCATTTGTTGATATAAGTTAATAAATACTGTACACACCATGTTCCAAATAATACTCTATACCGATGTTGTTGTTTTTTTATTTAAAAAGTTAAACAATAACTAACGGCAGAAACCAGATACTGTATTCACATTATGGCCATGGCAGCCCCATTTTTAGTTCTAACTCTACATACCATTAAGTAATTAATTAACACGTACTAGTAATCAAGGGATTAACGACCGGTATGCGTAGTTGATACCGATCTGGGTTTTGCCTCGAAAATAGTTTAAACTCCTCCGCAGCTATTGTTAAAAGATTAATTTCCATTCATCAAAAATCACAAATATTACCACGTGCTCATTTGAATATCACTATGCACGTTCACTTTTGTATGAAATAGTTGAACCGCTAAACACGTGATATCCATATGCGATGGTTGGAAAATATTGCAGATTAATTTAAATATGATTGACATTAGTGGAAGCGTCTATTGTGATATTCATAATTATATACTAGGATTATATACGATATCTGAATTCCGTTAGATGCTAAGAAATACATTTATGATCGCATGCGCAAATAAATGCACGTATTCAATAAAGTCCATATATGGCGTTTGTATAATGATCGATTGGGTAACGGCCGGGTTTGCGACCTTGGCGCCATTAGCCAAATTATAGTAATTATATCTTGCACCCACTCCGGGACTCAAACAATGAACAGAGTGCCTGCAGTGGGCGTTCACTGAGATTAAACAGCTTATTCCTCTGCTAGACGATGCACTTGTCCGTGGCACACAGTAGATAAAAGAATTAAAATTTTAACCAGTATAATTATAGTGGTTGCGGATCCGTGGTGTATTGGCTTCACACTCACAACCCATGGAACGCAGGTTCCAGCCACCGCTCCACCCTAACTAACCTATTAATCATGCATTAGAAGTTCATAAGTGTGCTTCACACGCGGACACTAAAAGATCCTGGGTCGCCTCTTGAACGGGGCGTCTCCTTGATCTTGCGCTATCCCTGGAAATCCAAGTAACGCGTGTATTGTGCGCGGTAGCCATATGTGAGAGAATCTTCTATACACCTATCATTCACATATTCAGCACCATTTTGAGGTCTTGGACAACGCATCCCGATGCACTCGATCAAAAAATACACACCAGAACAGTGTGCACGCTAATCATTTATTCAATTAATTAAACTTTCTGAAAGGACTATACTTCTGTTAACATTCCGCGTAGAAATACCCGTAATAAGAGTTTTTATCATACCACTATGCTGATATCGGCCTGATACAAAGGTGTCTGATATATTATTTTTTTATATCAGGTCAGTAGCGTTAATATCGGTCAATGTATGGCGGTACGTCATATTACTCGAAATCCACTTCTAAAGTCAACAGTCAACATTTTTTTGTAAAAATGAATCAGATTTAACAAAACAAAATTTAATACCAAGAACGTATATAGTTTATTATTTTTAATCGTCATAAATCACAAAACGTTATTTTTTAAATATCCACAATAACCCGCACTTTGGTAGTGGTATGACGTCATCAGTGAAACAATAAATGAGCTAAAAGTCACTACGTAGAATCAGCTTATGTTGAGTCTCAAACAACAAAAATGACCAAAAAATGTAACACGCTATAGTCATTATTGAAACGATCTTCAGAATGTCAATTTCCATACACAACTCCAAACTCATGAAAAAAATGGCGTCTCAAACCAATTCGTCGATGCGTGTTCTCCGATCAAATTGACCGTTGCAATCCATTTCTGTTTGCGTTTTCAATATTATATGAATTCGTAGTGAAAACAGCTCATTTATCTTTATGAAATGTTAATAATATGGTATTATCCACTCAACGTTTAGAAATCCACAACTACATGCACGGGAACGCGTAAAAGTCGGCTCAGTAAAATCAACGCGGCTCTTAGTTTTTAAATATGTAAAAATTAGCTCGTTTGGTGTAATTTTAAGTAAAACGAGGTATGATAAATAGAAAAACAGGTTACTGCCTGGTCTTGTGTAATATATCAGGTTTGGCACGAATAAAATAACGGCTTGGCAAGCCTCGCTGTTATATTATTCTTAGCCTCACCTGATATATTACACAAGACCAGGCAGTAACCTGTTATTCTCCATGTATATATTTAGCTTAATTGTGCAATATTGCAAGGCAGAATGACGTAAATGGTTTTGAACTGTTGGCTAATACGTCAGTCGTCATGCAGGAGTCCAATGTCCCTTTCTTGTAATTTCTTTTCATTTTCTGAGTGTGTGCTGAGTGTACACAATTATTTATGCACACATATTCTAATATAATTGCTGCGTGTATTTTAATGTATATGTAGTATATATTTCAACATTTTAAGAATATTGTAGTGTTTTATCCGATTACCTTTTCGTAGAGAAGCCAAAAGTATGATTCTCGTTATATTTGGCTATCGATAAAATGCACGTGTACATTTCGCGGTCGTTATCATGTATGATGATCGTCATGACAATCAACCGTATATATCTAAACCGATAAAGGTTAAAAAAGTAGGAATCCTTTAGCTCAGTTTTCAATAATTTTACGAATTCGTCGTTCAATCTTATATTGCGATCAGTGGTGGCTATATAACTATTTAAAATACATTGACAACGTTAGCCTTGTTGAATATTAGTGCTTTTCAGGCCTTGGACATCGATTAACATTTTGGATAAAGTCGAAGAATCAAGCAATGACGTCATTAACAACAACAACACGGACAAAAATACTAAATTAGTGTCGCAATACAGACAAACAAAAGCAATGTCTTTTATGCAAGTTGCTTTGTCGTATTCCATACTTGGGTCTTATTTTTTCTCAATAGTAAGTTCTTGAACTTGTTTTAACCTTTGTTTGAAATAATAACTAAAGCAAATTGCGTCATTTTCTTTGTATCGATAATTTGTTTTTAGTTCTGGCCACAGGTACTTGACACAATTTTTTACCCTTATATCTATAATAAAAGATATAAGGAAAAAAAAATTGTGTCAAGTACCTGTGGTTCTGGCTTCCATAACTTATATTTTTTTACTTTTCGCGACATAAAAGTTATGGAGCAACCCTCATAGTAAAGTCCACCAGCAAATCTCAAGAATTTGACAGTTTCTAAACAGTCACCAAAAAAACTGCCCAAAATGGCTTTTAAATGCACTACTGAACCAAATACGAAATAGACATCTTTATTGGATAGATGGATAATTTTTACATCTAGTTAGCATACTTATGACAAAATATGGTCTAAAGCACTTCTAAATTACCATTTCGTTACTAAAATGTGGAGGAATCAGCCACATTGAAGACATTTGTCGTATGAGAATCTCGCGTGATTTTACGGTCATGTGACAATTTATCTATGTTTAGTAACACATTATGTGCTGTTACTATTGCCAAACACAGCCTGAAACAAAAATGACATTACCTGGATTTTTACTTCACTGGTGATTGTTTTGTGAACACACTAATTTTAATACCTAGTAAAAAAATGGTAGATTTAACATAACATCAATATTCAGGGTTTCCCGCAGGCCTGTATTGCTTGTCGGGCCCGACATGCCTTCAAAGCAGTTAGTCATTTGCCGACATGCTTAAATAACGCCGACATGTTTTAATTTTCAAAGCGACAACCCTTTATCTATTACACCAATCTTTAACCACAGGGCCATAAACGAACGCCGTATTGATTGATAATGCCTAACTTCCAACAGTGTTATTGACATGATTGTGACTGAACTGTGTAGTTCTGCCCACAACAATCTCATTAGCCAATCAAATACGGCGATTTTTAGGGCAGAGTTTATACCGTTGCCAGGAAAAATGAACAGGCATTTTAAAACATTTGATTTATATATTTAACGTCTTATTTTATCCCGGTAATTTTCTTATCCATTTAACAAATTGACAAAAATAAAAAATATGCAAAAGAATAATGTAATATAGAGCCTAATTTTAAAACACAATTTAATGTAGTCAAACTTAATTATGTTCACATAAACATTGCGTTTAAGCACGTGATCAGTACATGCACGTTATTCATGAGGCATCCGTGACCTTGTGCATGGCAACATAATTTTCGCGCGCTTTTCTAGAAAAACACGCTTTTTACCTGGAGATACAGGACCGTATTTTATGTTGATTAGGAACCGTATATTCCAGTATTTAAAAACAACGGTGATTTATTCGGCTTTTTAATGTCCGCATTTAGTATAACTGATATTAACGATTGATTTCTTTCGCATCCGAAAACAATTAATGAATGTATGATTGAAAATCAATTTCATACAACATGCAGCCTAGTATTGTGATGTCCGCATTTAGTATAACTGATATTAACAATTGATTTCTTTCGCATCCGAAAACAATTAATGAAATGTATGATTGAAAATGAATTTCATACAACATGCAGCCTAGTATTGTGATGTCCGCATTTAGTATAACTGATATTAACGATTGATTTCTTTCGCATCCAAAAACAATTAATGAAATATAAAAAATGTTTGAAAAAACTAGCGGTCATGACAGAATTTCAAGGTGGAAAAACAGCTAGGCTTCAACAAATGTGAATACCTTGTATGATTGAAAATCAATTGCATACAACATGCAGCCTAGTATTGTGATGTACACTGCCTCCAACGGAGTTTTATTCAAATAAGAAAACCACGGTGATAGCGATTTTATTAGGAGAAATACTCGTAACAATTTCAGCAGCCGATTTCGGAAAGGTGGGGTCGAGCCGATATTGGTCGCGGGTGGGGGTTGTCATTAATGCCGACATGCCTTCAAGAAATCCTGCGGGAAACCCTGATATTAATACAATATGTTTGCTGGTCAGACATGAGTTTTTGAACCAAAATAATGCGTTACGGAAAACAAAAACCAAGTTTACAATTACAATGTGAGCATGCGAAACGGTCAAGGTCGATCCGAAAATATCCAAGGAAAATCTCATAGTTACGTGATAAAACAACAATGGCAGCGTAATTGTACACTGTGTGCTGATCAGAGTTATTTTCAGGCATGATCCGATGCATTTGACAATTTCGTTTCTCAAAACACACCGCAAGTCAAAAGTTTATATTGACTCACCTCACCTGTACATGTAGTGATTTCCTCCGGAATTGCAAAATTATGGATTTATAGCGTGACATAAATATGTTACGGCTCTGGTTGACTTTCGATACGGGGTTGGCTTCAGCGAACAGGTCTAGTCAGTACTATATACACTGTTCGCTGAAGTTTCTTTAGCTAATTTGTTTTATGATGTTTCAGCTGTCACAGTCATGACAGTGATCTGTTCATCATGTTCTTGTTTCTTGTTAGTAGTCTTTTCTCTTTTAATATTTATTGTTTTTGCTTTCTCATAGTCACTAAAATAGAAACCACTAGCATAATTGCCAAAAAAAATTTGTTATGCATTAGGTGTACAAATAAAATATTTAAACTAAATTTTTAATAGAAAACTATACATTCTCAATGACCTTATATTCGGTGTATACATATTACCAGGGTATTTCGATTTTCGTATGTTTACCATGCCCAGGATAGTCATTTCTGGTTTAGTTTTTAGACAATCATTCGTGGCAACTGTTGTCTAACAAAAAAATGGAAACAATGTTGTCCTAAAATGTAAATAAATATTTACACATTTATAGAAATAACACAATAATTAGTTCAAGCTATTCCATTTTTGCCCAAATGATTGTGTTTTCAGACATAAAATCTCTCTATTTTTATTAAGTATATGACAAAACACCACATCGCAGGCGTTCCAAATTAAAATATGACATAATGCACTTACCTCATTTTGCATAAAGCTGCTTATCCTACCACACTAAACTTTTGACCATTCTCATAAATCAATTAAATTTCAATTATAAAATTAATGTCAACTTGATCGTGGAAAGGTAGGAAGTCTGAAATGATTTTATGTTTATTTTGTTCTATTTGCAATATTGGAAACAAATGAGAACCCCATCAGTTGAGTTTGTACAGTGTTTATTTGATTTTAAGCCTATAGGCATATTTAGAATAAAACCGTCAGTTCAGAGTGTCTGGTTTTCCAGAAACCACATTGAGGGACAGAACCTTTTCAACCCATATATTCAACAAGTCAGTTTTTTTATCCATTAAAGTTCACAAATATGAATTAAAAATGATACATCATAATCTTAGTTGTTTTCTGCAGTATTTTAAATGAGTCAACATGTGGAAGTTTAGTGCAGTAAAATTGTGTGTGAATTTTATATATGCACCGGTAATAGCCCGTCCCTAAATCTGCCACACTTTACCACAAATTTCCAGTTTGTGGAGTATTTAGACAGTTTTCCACTAAATGCCACACTTTTAGTGGCAATGCAATTTCCACTAAATGCCACTAATTTCCATGTATTTGCCACAATATGTGGAAATAAGTGGAGTATTTAGACACTTTTCCACTTACTGCCAGACTTTTTGTGGCAATAAATACCACAGTGGCAAATGTTTCACTCTTTGCCACAGATGGTGGAAAATGGTGAAAATTGGTGGCTTTGCCTCTGCCAACTGATTGATTAATAATACGCTGTCACCTGAATATAAAACAACATAAAATCTAATATATGTTAACACATAAGAATGAACACAATGTATGCTTTATTATGTACATGTATGCACATTTGAGTCATTACAATTGAATTTATGAGAAGTTGATTAATATACTTAGATACATAGATCAAAGTTTATGAATGTTTTGTAGTAAATAAATATGTAAAGTCTCCAGTGCTTCAGAGAGTGCTGAAAATCCTCCTGAATGTCATCATTCCTTGTCCTTGAATGATACTTCGTGGCAAAGTCTGCAATACAAATGTAAGCAATATGTAGTTTTGCACAAACCATTGCCCACTTATGCATCAAATAGTGAACTCTGCTAAACTACATCCATAAATAATTATTTATGATGTATGTTATTGTATAAATCATTTTATAGGGTAACAGTTATAATACTTAGACTGTTGTGAGAGCATATGATAATGAGTAAGAAATGTTTTCGTTATATTTATTCTATTGTCATATAAAGTTCAGACAATGTATGTTATTGGAAGACAGTTTAATTTGACTCAATTTATGCTTATTAAATACCAATATTTAACATAAATTGATTAGGTAAACAATTATTTATTTATTCTTCTGTAGAATTGTAATAGCTAAATGAATACTCTAAAATAAGAGCATTTAAATTCTTTACCTAAGAATTTATTTAGCAATAGAATACACACGCCTGGCAAGTTTGCCACTGATGTGGCATAACCGAATAAAAATAGTGGAATTCCACTCTTTGCCAACTAATTCAACTTATTACCACTCTATTCCACACATTTTCCACAGAAATGTGTGGAAAAAGGCAACAAAGTGTGGCAGATTTAGGGTGGTAACAACACAAACAAATATGGCGGCCATGACATGGTTAGAAAACTAGGTCAAGTAAACGAAATATGATAGAATATACAAGTAAAAAGATTTATTTATTAAATAAAACATATTTTTGGTTTTCAAATATGTAACATTTATGTAATTTATAGGACCATACAATTCACAACGTAATTCAAATGTTAAGTACACCGGTAATAGGGTCAAGCAGCATACATAATCGGTTGTTTTATCTGAATGCGGGTCAGGACAGCCCAGTCCATGACGGCCCACTTTTTATTTACGTGTTTTATATAAATGATTGAATTGATTGAATAAAAATGTTAATCTTAAAAACAGTGTATTTTTACAAATTTTACCAATGGTGTTAACCGATTAACTATTATGCAAACAATTAATCCAAAAGTGTGAAAAACATATGCATTGTTCACAGCCGTGTGCATGATGGACATGTATTTGAAATAGTTTCAATTAGGCATTACAAAGTTTATTTACATTCATATTTTTTCACTGTCAGACAATGTTTGAACACTAGTATGGTGAATTATATCAGTCTTAAACAACAACTCTTTTAATAGTTTCACTTTGGGCCGTCATGGTCCGTTTTGTCAACAGCTTGGGCCATTTACTACTAAGGCCGTCATGGAATTGGGCCGTACTGACCGACACCTTTTATCTGGGTCAACTTTGGCCCATATGACTTGACTCCAATTGAGTCAAGCTATATGAGCCAACTCAGTTTGGTCAATAATAAGGTTCAATTTTCAAAGTTTTTTTTGCAAAACATCGTTTCACAAAATTTGAAATAACCCAGTTGCCTGAAGCATAAGAAAAGTAAAAAATACACATCGAGTGACAATATCTGCACAAAAGAGCAAGATGGATGGGAGTTCTGGAAAAATGCATTTACTGAAAATCCAACAATGTCCAGAAAATTGGCTCTAAATATATATCATTGTCACCTTATTTTCTTTCCATATGACTACACTAATGTAATCACTGTCATTTATGTATGCTGATCTACAGGGTTGTCATTATTAATCGATTGCCAATCATTATTTAAAATCGTGAGAAAGTAGGTTTTTTCAGGAAGTTTAAAATTGCGATCGGAAATTTCACCAGAGGGCCCCCTGGCCAAATCGCTTACCTATAGATAATTATCGCTTGTTTTATTTGATAATGACAACCCTGGATCTGTATTTTTTCCATTCATTTCTGAAAAGTTTAGACCTTTAGTTCTTGTGAGATGAAGAATTAAAGATAATGTCAATTTGAATGGACATTTTCTTCCAAAAAGCTATTGCGAGGACTTAAGAAGTTATTACTCTGAAATTAAGTAGTGAAGTGTATATGTTCACTTCCAACAGTTTTGCTATTGAGCTAGCTATTAAGTCATGTGGTTTAAGTGTACAGACTGGGTTGTGAAGTTTAACAACATCAGCTACTGTTTTTGTCTGGATGTTTGACCGCTAAAGTTACATCATTTGTTACTGGAGCCTCTTTAGTCCTTACCATTGTACACTAAGTCAATGTTATTCAAAGTTGAAAACAAAAGTAAAACTGATTGCAATATTTTCATTCAATCTACCATTACTGTACATTGGTTTCGTATGTTCCCCAAAAAAATTTTGGGGGAGCATATAGTCCTCACTTTGTCCGTCCGTCCTTCCATCCTGTTTTCTTGTGCAGACTTTTTCTCAGCAACTTCTGACCAGAATTCAATGAAATTTCACGGGAAGCTTCATTACCAAGAGGAGGTGTGCATTGAACAAGAACGTTCCGCTTCACAATGATTTTTCTTAGAGTAATGGAACTTTGAAGATTTCTGAAATTAGTATATAGTGCACAATCTTGTCCAGACTGTTTCTTAGCAACTATTGGCCAGAATTTAATGAAACTTTATGGGAAGCTTAATTACCAAGAGGTGTACACTGAACAAGGACGTTCCACCAGAGCAACAGATATGGCGCGTATTTGCGTAAATACGCAATTCTGAAACCCCTTTTACGCAATTAATTATATATTTGATGAGTAACAAAACTCATTTAAAATACCTAATACCCCAAAAACGGCAAACTCGGTGCATAAAGTGATTGACTGACATGGGTAACAAATGACCGATAGATGTGTACGAAACAGCTGAAATTGATTACGTAATTGTAATGTTACAAAAGGACATACACCTGTAATACGAAGCAGTTTGATTGGAAAACATTGAAATATTCAGTAATATTTTTTCACACGGGCGTTAGATCTTCTAAATGGTATCAAAACATCGTCAAATTGAAGTTACATTGAATTGGGGACTTTCCAGGGTAATTGCATATTGGATGGTTTCGGATGTCATTTATGCCACAAAAACACAGAGGCAAATATTGACAAGAATATCACTTAACATAACATAACAGAGTAATTTTTTTGTGGCAATGCTTTATATTGTGTCAAAATTGGGTCTGCTAATCAGACTGCGCCTTGAAAACTGTTAAAAATATTTTTAGAATTTATCCAGAGTTTAGATACTTGTGTGTTTAGAACAATATGCAGGTTTAGTGTTGTGCAAAGAGAAATGGTTATGTTGCAATAATTAAAGAAAAACTCACACCATTTGTGTATTGTGGTTGTTGTACAAAATTTGGAGATCATCTTCGTCTTATACTCAATGATTTTTACACTAATGGGGTAACATAATTTTAAGAACTCAAATATTTTGTTCAGTACTCAATTATTTAAAATAATACCCAATTCTGACAGAATCCTTATCTGTTGCTCTGTTCCACTTCAATTATTTTTCTTATAGTTATGGGACTTTGAAGATTTTTTATAAATATACTTATATTTATTGCACAATTTTTGTCCGGTCTATTTCTATGCAACTATTGGCCAGAATTTAATGAAACTTCATTGGAAGCTTCATTGCCAAGAGGAGGTGTGCACTGAGCCAGGACGTTCTGCTGATTGTTCTTAGAGTTATGGGACTTTGACGATTTATGAAATAAGTATTTAGTGCACATTTATTGTCGGGGCTATTTCTCTGCAATTATTGGCCAGAATACAATGGAACTGTATGTGATGCTTCATTATTAAATTGAGGTGTGCGCAGTACAGGGTGTTCCCTTTCAGTGATTTTCTATCAAGTTTTGGGACTTTGATTCCCATTATTTGGCAAAGCACATTGGGGAGCATCCATCAGGTCACTGATATCCTTGTTGTTAGAAGTAATCTGTGTACAGTATATAAATATTAAACAAGAGTTATACAAGTTGATTTTTTAACATGCTTTCATTTGTATTCCAGGTTTTAGCAGAAATCTGTTTTGATGGCACAAGGTTTGTTATTTAACATGATATACAGTTTTAGGTTCTCAGGTACACATATTAGCATTTGAAATAAGATGAAAAAGCTTACACATGTAGTTAAAAATCCTTAGAAACAAATATTGCTGAACATTCATGATTGCTGCGCAAAACTATGCAAACCCACTAGAAAAAGCGTTTTACTACAGATTTTTAGACCATGAGTATTATATTATTATATAATTAAGTTTCATACAGCTGATATTTTAAGTAAAACAAGTTATTTCAAGTTGGTTATTTTAACTTGCAGAAGCATGTTTTATAAATTTGGTCAGACACTAATGTTACATGTATTTCTGTTATTTAGGGAAAGATCTAGGATCAAAAAAGGTACAGGGTGCTGCTAAAAACGAGCAGGGTGGAAATTCGAACCAGTTTGTTGACATAATCTAATATTTTGCTTAATCCATGGTTTTCATGAGTTTAATGCTTCTGTTTAAGGTTTTTAAGCATTTCCTATTCATTTGTCATTGAAGATTTGAAAAAATATATTACATTTCAAAAGATAATCAACATTTCTGTGTTGACCAGCCCAGAGGGGCAGCAGGGGGTAACCCAAAAGGAGCAGGGTGCTGCGCCCTGCTGTTTTGCCGTAGATCTTTCCCTATGTTATTGCATGTTTATAGAAATCCAATCTCATGTACGTGTATGAGCTCATGTAACCAGTGTTATGAGTCTCTTCTGATCGGTATCCAGGTGCTCGGAAGGCCACCATTGCTGCAGAGCCGGATGTTGCTATGGCAGCGGTGATGACGACGATGACAGAAGATACGCATATGGTTACAGACTCTCAGTTTGGAACATGTGGTATTTCTGGTAGGATTGTAGACTCTTCTTCACTTTTTAAATGCATTTTAGATACACTAGGCCATCCTTAAAAAACTGTTTGTGGTAACGCGACCGACTCATGAAATTGGGCCCAACTAAAAAGTTTTTACATGAAGCAAATTTTTCTCTTTATCAAAAATTTTCGTTATGTACTCGTCATATTTTTTTCGTAATTAAATCATTCAGCCATTACAAATATTTTTAACTTACACATGTGTAAGCTAAATTTTTTAGCATTTGTATGACGTTATTTTGGTGAAATGACGTCGACAACATGAAATGATGTCACGTCAGTACACAACTTTTAGGATTTATCAAGATCTTTTTGGTAAAATTAGGTAGTTTTTTTTTAAAAGCATGTGATAAAAAAGATCTGACAATCGTTGTCATTTCATTTCATACCGTATGTTATCAAACTTGTCCAGGAAATTCGTTAGTACCAAAACTCTTGAACTCGTTTAATAATTATGGTATGAAATGAGAACTCGTGTCAGAACCTGCTGCTGCTATGCGAGTTCAAAAAAGCCTTGGATCTGAAACAGACGTTTGTTTACCCATTATACATTTTTAGTGTAGTAAAGACTAAAAGGCTTTTAACTATGCACTAACGCACATTAGTCAAATGTGTTAAATTATGTTCAATTAAGTGTTCTCTGGCTGTTTGGTTCATCAAGCCTTGCCCACTGTACAGATATTCGGTAATATTATACATGCTGCCACTTCCAGGTTTGTCGTCCTCTTCCTCATGATGACGTGTTTCGGTGGCTGTGGCTATTACAAGCAGAGGCAGAGAATGGCCCGGGGTCAGCTCGGTCAGGGCAGGCCGAGCTTCATCTCCATATTACAGCCAGCACGCAGGCCTCGTGGAGTCCTGGGGCGGGACTCGTACCCACAGTCGGACCTGATGGTGTATGCAGAATACCCGGCAAGGGATCCTGTCATGCCCAACAGCTTTGCACCTCCGCCTTATAGAGAGGTACATATTGGTTTGTTGAGAGATATTTCGCGTGTTGAGCGTAAACTATTGTATCTGCTTAACATTTCTATATCAGATGCGATAGCTCAACCCTCGATTTGTCTTTTTCAGGGCCTTTAGGTGATGATGCAAAATTGTTCTGTATTTGAATATAATGGTATAGTTTATTAAGAGATATTCAGTGCTTGTCCTATATGAATATACCATTCGTCAACTCCTGGCTGGTTCATGGTTTCCATGTTTATATCTATATGTATATATTAGTTTCTGCACATACATTACTGCTATGTGTTTTAAAACATGTAAACAAATCAGTTCTGTTTTTCATTCATTCTGTATGCCATACATTTTATTTCAGTAAGCTTGTTTTATAATATATTAAGAGTTTAATAAATATTTGTCAATTACATGTACAATAATTCCATATATAAAAAACTTACATTTTTAAACGTTCAACAATTTCACAAACTTCATATTAAGCATTACACAGTTTGATAGGTCATTCACATTGAATCAAAATTAATTAATATAATTTAACACAAACATGTATAAATTTGTGTAATTTAATACAAAATAGTGGAATTTAAAGAGTTAAAATAAATATGCATTTTGTTTGTTTATTCATTGTTTGATGTGTCCCTTTACAGTCACCAAATGTTGTTTCTCATTACAGGTCATTAGTAACCCAGATTTGTTTCCACCCAACATGAAGACCACCTACCCCAGCAATACACATGGTAAGTACAGTCATGCAATTTACAAAATACAAGATACATGTAAGCAGAGCACCAGATAAGGCCCCTATATTCGTATAGGGAAAGATTAAGGATCACAAAAGGTACAGGGTACTGCTAAAAAGGAGCAGGGTGGAAATCTGGACAAGTCTGTTGACATTTTCTAGTAATTTGCTAAATCCAGGTATTAATTAGACTAATGCTTGTAATTCAGGTTTTTAAGCATAGTCTATTCATTTGTTATTGAATCTTTGCAAAAATATCTTAAATTGTTAAAGGTATTCAACATTTCTGTGTTTATACGCCCAGAGGGGCAGCAGTGTGGACCAAAAAGAGGCCAGGGGCAGTACCCTGCTGTTTTGCTCTAGCCCTTCCACTATGCGTAAAGACCAGATTCAGAAACACTCTTATCAATTTATTTAAAGTTTGGTGAGTGACAAAACTCAATTCCTATACTGAATACTCACAAAAATATCAAACTGATCAATAGCATTATTTATCATGGTTGTATAATTGATGGAACACAATAAAATATAAGATTTCCACCATTTGTGTGTTATGGTTGTTCTGCTTACTTTGGATATCTCCAACGCTCAGTTAATGTTAATCTTATAGGGTAACGTAGTTCAGGTACTTCGGTACGAACACTAAATGCTGGCAATATATCTGATAAATTTCAGATGACGTATATCACTCAGTAAATGATATTTGAAACTAATTATTTGTGTATCGGTACATTTTGCAGATTACCAACAAGGCCCACCACCATTTAGTGAATCTGTTGTCCAGATGCCACAACCCCCTCCTTATAATGAAGTAGCCAATCAGGGAGCAGTTGGGGCTGTATCAGCCAATTAGAACTTGCCTGGTAATAGTAATCCAACCAATCAAAATGCTGCTCATTGAATTTGAAATTTTGCTGGTTTTAAGTGTATTTTGATTTGTAATTATATTTAGCACTATTTTGCATAATACATTATAGAAGTTTTGGCTACTATGCATGCTGCAGATTTTTTTTTTCAAATTTGATTGAAGTAGAAAAAACTAAATCTGAAATGACTTCATTTGAGCATTATTATAATTTAAAATTTGAGGCGCGTCGTGGGAAAACCGGTCTTAATGCATGTGCGTAAAGTGTCGTCCCGGATTAGCCTGTGCAGTCCGCACAGGCTAATCCAGGACGGCACTTTCCACCTACTTTCTGCCTTATGTTTAGAAGAGACTTTCTTCAAACAGAAGATACCATAAGAGCGTAAAGTGCCGTCCCGGATTAGCCTGTGCTGACTGCACAGGCTAATCCGGGGCGACACTTTATGCACAATGCATTATGACCGGTTTTCTCATGACGCGACACATATGATGAGCCTGAAAAAGTGTGTGGGGCTTTGTACAATATGTTGTTTTCATGTGTTGTTTTTGTATTCATTCTGAACAGTTTTCCTTGGTTGTAGCGTAATATTGACATGATTTATTGACACACTAGAAAATCTTAGTTAACAGTTTATTTGTGCATTATTAAGATCCGTATGACTGCTGACCATTCATAATAATTGCGTGTCAAGGAATGTCATGTGTACATGTAACATGAAAAATATTTGTTCGGTGATAATACTAGGGAAAGATCTAGGATCACAAAAGGTACAGAGTGCTGTTAAAAAGGAGAAGGGTGGAAATCTGGACCAGTCTGTTGACATTTTCAAATAATTTGCTAAATCCGGGGTATTTATTAGTCTAATGCTTGTTATTAAGGTTTTTAAGCATAGTCTATTTATTTGTCATTGAATATTGGCAAAAATATATTACATTTCAAAAGATATTGAACATTTCTGTGTTGACCAACCCAGAGGGACAGCAGGGGGGAACCAAAATGGAGCAGGGTGCAGCAGGGGGGAACCAAAAAGGAGCAGGGTGCAGCAGGGGGGAACCAAAAAGGAGCAGGGTGCAGCAGGGGGGAACCAAAAAAGAGCAGGGTGCAGCAGGGGGGAACCAAAAAGGAGCAGGGGGCAGCAGGGGGAAACCAAAAAGGAGCAGGGGGCAGCAGGGGGGAACCAAAAAGGAGCAGTGGGAGCAGGGGGGAACCAAAAAGGAGCAGGGGGCAGCAGGGGGGAACCACAAAGGAGCAGGGGGCAGCACCCTGCTATTTTGCTCTGGATCTTTCTCTAATAATACTGCATTTCAGTATGAAAATACATGGAATCATGTTTTTCTTAGAGTTTGATGCTGAAAGACCAATGTTGCAGTCATGACACATGCCGTATTAAGTATTTTGTGCTGTTTATGTATCTTTGTTAAATTTTTTTATTTTTTAGATAATGATTAGGGTACATGTATTCCCATGTATGTTTTGTTTAACACCAGTTTTGGTTTGAAATTTATATCGTGCAATAATTTCTGCTGACAGATTAGTATTCAGTGTCTGACAAATTTTCAAATTTGCAGGTAGCCCAGTGGGCTATCAGAATTGTTTATTGGTAGCCAATAGATTGTGAATGAATCTCACAGTCAACAGGAAGACAAGATGATAACAATAATACTATTAATAAATTAATACATATATTTTTATAATGTATACAATACAGAAACAGATTAAACAATAATTAATACTTTTAATTATAACAGCTTTAGTAGACCAGTGGGCTCGTGATTTGAAGCTACAGTAGCCTTATGGGCATTTTTGGTAGCCAATGGTAGCTACAGGCACTGTATTTGTCGGACACTGGTATTTTACGAGATATTTGCAGACATATATTGTTATGAGTATCTAATTTTTATTCTAAAACATGTTTTTATTTACAGGATACATTTATATATACTAAAGACATTTATATAGATCTATTAGTGTAAAGTTTTAGCTATGTATATTTGTTTCTGTGTTGTTTGTGCTAGTCATATTGTATCTATACCTACACCAAAACACCATTAATATTGTTACTTCTGGTATTTGAAATTTGCAATTGGTTTACATATTATCTGTCGAGTGTTCGTTCAAATACAAAAGTATGTTTTATTGCACAGTGTACATGTATGTTAACCAATAAGTTAGGTCTGTTCTTTTGTTAAATTGTCAGTATTTACAGTTGAAAAGTAATAGGGGATGTGCAATATATTGCAAGAAAGGCTGTTTTCAGACTGTCTTGCAAGCAATTCAGCATAGCTCGCCTTAGTCATCGGTGCCGAGGTCAGCTGGTGGTCAATGCTTAACTGTTACAGTCCGTTATTATTCTAAATATGCAAAACCTGTCATGTACACTTTGTTTGTCATTCCCCCCAAAATCAACCTAACTACATTGCCTAGAACTATGATTAATTTCTTTTTCCTGAATAATTCATCTCTTGAACTGTGACAAAACCAGTTATGTATGCTTTGTTTGTAATTCTCCAACAATTAATATCTCAATCCATGTTATAGCAATGCCCTTTCATATATGATTCTCTTTTTTCCCCGGAATAATTCATCTCTCGATTTCAAACTGTGTTATAGAATGTGACAAAACCTGTTATGTATGGTTTTTAAAGCATGGCAGCCCTACAGAGGATTAAATCTGATTTACGCTATTTTACAAGGTCTAAACTTATTCAAAACTGTAGTCGGAAACAAGTACTTGATCAGTTATGTTTCCAGATGATCATGCCATATATGGCAAAATTGAATTATTCAAAAGTAAAACACTAAATGGCAACTAGGGAATAGGTGACTTAGCCTTATGAAGAAACTGGTACATAAATAGATTTAAAGCCCTTACTAAGTGAGTGAAAAATAATATAATGACCTTTTTTGTATAGCTATTTGTATAGTTACATTCTCATACCAGTACCATTACACCATACCATGTTTTTGTAGTTTAATGAGTCTCCATGTATGAATCACAATATATATCTTAAATAATACTTGCCATTGTACCTTTGTTTTATTCATTGTACATTTTAAACCATGTTGTCACACCGTTTGTTGTCATTTCTCTTTTAAATAAAGTGTTCTTAAAACCATATGAGTTGGTTTGTTCCATGACCTTAACTGTAGCAATATTGCAGTATAATGCTTTTTAAAGTGTATATGTGTTTGTTTGTTTGGATTTTTCGCCGTTTTTAACAGTATTTCAGTCATATCACGGCGGTTAGTTCACCTCACACTTTTCCTGGGCAAGCTCAGCCGATCTAAGCGGGTTACCAGTACTAAATGCACATACCTATGCCAGCAACTGACAACTGCCCTACTTGAATCAGAGGTAGGGGGAGAATGGCCTTAGAAATAATTTCATGACCAACCCCCACACAAGTTATGTGCCCGGGCTGGGGTTCGAACTAACGAACCCCAGATTGACAGTCCAACTGAGCTAGCCAGGCCCGGCAAATTGTGTATGTGCGATCTTACAACAGATATAGTGACATAAATACAATTAATCAAATAAAGTTAATTAAAATATATTTCTATTTAAATTGGAATAAAAGTCAAGAACAAAGATTGCTTTTAAACGCACAATAAGCTAGTTTTGAATCACCAAATAATTTTCGTCTGTACAAGCGGAAACTCAAATACACGTTGACTTGACAGTTGGTTTACGTTACACAACGCTAATAAACGATGCAAAACCTTGACACTAGTTCTTGTTGATTTATTGCATATTGAAGCGTTTCCTTCATCATTTTTATGTTTTTCTGTTTGCATCCAAGTTTTATTGTCACTTTTATCTGCTTTTCTTAAATCATTAATATGAAAGATTGTACATACTTGAAATATGTGAGTGGTTTGATTCTCAGGGTTGTCATTATAAACCGATTGCTGATCAATCGTTTCAAATCGTGAGAAAAACAGTTGTTTTTTTCAGGACTTTAAATTCCCATAGGTAATATCACAACGGGGCCCCCTAGACCCCTGACGAAATCACTAAGATTAACATAAAACTCACTTGTTTCATTTGATAATGACAACCTTAGATTCTTTCTCCATTTGATCTCTTTTGAGAGCTTAATGTTATAAGCAAATCGGGCCAGAGATTTTTTAGTTTATCAGACAATTTTGGAAAACTGTACAGTCGGGCGGCAAAATTAAAATAACAAATAAAATTGTATGATAAACACATCTGTTTTAAAAATACACATTACAATAACAGTAATAATACAAAGCAATGTTTGTTATATAAACAAGCTTACCGGTATACAAGCAACATGATTTACATTGAATTAACATAATATTTCACTTTGCTTTTACCTTATAAGTGTTTGTTTAAAACTTTGAATATCCATAAAGAATACAAAATCAGTGGAAATAAATTTGTATATAAACAAGACGGCAACAATGGTCCTAGGTCGCTCACCTGAGCTTAAGGCATCATAATTGACAATTTCTTATAGGATAATTGCATCAAACAAAAATAAAAAGTTAAAAATAATAAGTAGGGTTTAATCTTAAAGAGGGCCAAATGGCACTAAACCACTTACACGAGTATAAAGATCTGGGCCTTGCAGATTGAGGAGAAGATTTGAATAGTCCATATAAACCATGTGACCCACAGGGTATGGCCACTTTCTAATCCAGGGGCATAATTTGAACAATATTTGTAGAGGGCCACTATACAATTTTCATGCCAAATATGAAACCTCTGGGCCTTGCGGTTTAAGAGGAGATTTTTGAAGCCCACTTTCCACACAAGTCTATAGAAACCATGTGACCCCGGGATGTGGCTTCTTTTTACTCCAGGAGCATCATTAGGACAATATTTGTAGAGGACCACTATATAATGTTGTATACAAAATATGAAACCTCTGGGCCTGCAGTTTCTGAGATTTGTAAAGTCCACTTTCCATACAAGTCTGTACAAATTATGTGAATCTGGGGTGTGGCTAGGTTTGACCCCAGTGGCATAACTTGAACAATCTTTGTAGAAGACCAAAGATGTTACATACCAATAACAACACCTCTGGGCCTTAAGGTTTCAGAGAAGAAACTTTTAAAAGTCATTTAAGTCTATACAAATCATGTGACCCCTGGGGTGTGGCCTCTTTTTACCCAAGGGACATAATTTGAACATTCTTTGTAGAGGACCACTATACAATGTTACATACCAAATACAAAACCTTTGGGCCTTGCAGTTTCAGAGAAGATTTTTAAAGTCCACTTGCCATATATAAGTCTATAGAAACCAAGTGACCCCCAGGGCGTGGCCAGGTTTGACCCCAGGGGTAAATTTCACAATCCTTGTAGAGGATCACTATACAATGTTACATACCAAATACAAAACCTCTGGGCCTTTCGGAGAATTTTAGTCATTTTGATATTTAAGGCTATATTAATTATGTGACCCCTGGGGCGTGGCCACATTTTACCCCAGGGGCATTATTTGAACAATCTTCGTAGAGGACCACTTTACAATGTTACATTCAAATATGAAACCTCTGGGCCTTGCAGTTTCAGAGATTTTTAAAGTCCACTTGCCATACAAGTCTAAAGAAACCTTGTGACCCCCAGGGTGCGACCAGGTTTGATCCTAGCGGCATAATTTAAGTAATCTTTGAAGAGGATAACTACAATGTTGCATACAAAATATGAAATCTTGGGACATTGCGGTTTCAGAGGAGAAGATTTTTGAAGTCATTTTGCTATTTAAGTCTATATAAACCATGTGACCACAGGGGCGTGGCCAGTTTTGACCCCAGGGGCATACTTTGAACAATCTTTGTAGAGGACCACAATACAATGTTACATACCAAATACTAAACCACTGGGCCTTGCAGTTTCAGATGAGAAAAATTCATTTTGTAATTTAAGTCTATATAAACTATGTCACCCCCCGGGCATGGGCAGTTTTGACCCCAGGGGCATCATTTGAACAAGAGGACCACTAGAGGATGCAAAAAACCAAATATGAAAGCTCTCAGCCATGCAGTTTCAGAGAAGATTTTTAAAGTATTCACTTTTTAAATCTATTTTTAGCTCTGGTGACCTACATATGTAGCCGACCGAAACGATTACAATATCTTTGAAAGAGGGTCACCCGAGGATCATTCCTGTGAAGTTTGGTGAAAATCTGCCCAGTGGTTTAGGAGGAGATGTTGTTTGAATGAAAATGTTGACGCACAACGGACAAAAGGTGATCACCAAAGCTCACCATGAGCATGTTGTGATCAGGTGAGCTAAAAAACAACATGTTTATTACATTTACAATATTGGTTCTGTTCCAATTTTTGTATTTTTCCATAAAAAAAAAATCGGGTCAACGGAAATCAACACTCTGGCCTCATCTTTGAAAATGAGATTATTGAGTTTACCCAATTTATGGATAGGGGAATGGTAGTTTCTTTCCCTGAAGTGTTTTGAAGTGACACCCGATGTTTGTTGATGTTCTCCTACTTGAAATACAAGGTCATGAGACAGCTTGTGTGTAGGCCAGGCAGTCGAACACCGAGGATGTAATGCAGCTTTACGAATTTATTCCATATACAGATACATGTAACCTGAACTCCCCAATACAGGTTGTCCTCCCATAATTTTAACTAAGTTCCAATTTGGCAGGTTTTTAACGCTTTCTGATCAAACTCCTCTTGGAAACTCTTTCGCAATCATCCACGAGATTGAGTGTTAAATATTCCGTATTGGCATTTTATTTCAAGGCAGTTCCTTGTGACTGTAATAAGATGAACCACTGCGCTCCAATACATCATAACACGAAGCAATATAAATACCTTTAAAAAGTGGCAACAAAAGAAAAATCGTATATGTGAATTCTCTGAATAAAATCATGTTCAGTTTAGTTCCGTCAATTTCCGTGATTTTATCAAAAACCTTTTGCCTATAAATAAACACTTTTCGACTAAGTTCATTTGTTTGATAGAACCATTAAGCAGACTTTATTATCAGTGTCAGTGAAAGATATAACCATACACGCATATGGATCTAAACTACAACCACGATTGATTTCAGCTAATTGGGCATATGACGACTGCCTTTACAATATGGCTGTTATTATAGTTTTGGAAGCAAACATTTCATTTTTTGATGACTAATAGGCCTTAATAAGGCATTTGGTAATTTTAAACATAACACATATTTTATTTAGACTTCTACTAGTATGTCGTCTTAATGCATATAATAATTGATACAATTTGGTTCTGAATAGGCAAACTTCATGCACAAATTACAAATGAGGCGTGTCGTGGGAAAACCAGGCTTAAGGCATGTGCGTAAAGTGTCGTACAGGCTAATCCGGGACGGCACTTTCAGCTTTTATGGTATTTTCTGTTTCAAGGAAGTCTCTTTGAAACAAAATCCACTGTAGGCAGACTGCAAGGCTGATTCGGAACGACACTCAACGCACATGCATTAAGCCCGGTTTTCCCACGACACGCTTCAAATGTATTCTCAAATTTTGTAATTTTCTGGTTATATTTGGAAATGATGAGTTATGGTCAACTATGTAAGGCTGGTAGGGTATTTCCTCTCTTGATGCAGTTTTTAACACAACAAAATATTATACATAGATATAGAATTTTATTATTGTAAATATTTAATGTTTATTCAATAATAGCACAGTTTAAATAACGCAGTCTATGTTGATTTATTGTACTCCAGTAAGAACGACATGTCGGCACCTGGCTTGAATTCTTCAGGAGCTTTCCCTCTGAAATATTTATTAATATTTATTATATACCTATTATGACCCTAATACTTGTGTATATTTTTTGCATCAAATACAACAGTTCAGACAGAATTAGCGTATTTCACACTGTTATAAACTGGACTACTTTTACGTTTGGTGAGTATCGTATATTTCCATAAGGAGTGACATTGGGAAACACCCTGTTCTAATTATAGACACACGACGCCGTTACAACATGTTGATTTCAAATGTATGATGTCATTTATCTACATGACATGTATTAATGAGTGTTCTTTTACAGTACTTTTCTGTTAATCCCCAGCCGCGAAGCGAGAGGGGAGTCATTGGAATGCCCTTCGTCCGACCGTCCGTCTGTCCGTAACATTTTCGTGTCCGCTCCATATATCCTATACCCTTTGAAGCATTTTCATGAAACTTGGCACAAATGTTTAGGTCATTGAGACGATGTGCAGAAGGCATGTGTCAGTCACGCCAGCTCAACGTCAAGGTCACCCTTGAAGGTCAAATATTCGAGCCTCCATTTTGTGTCCGCTCCATATCTCCTATGCCTTTTGAAGGATTTTCATGAAACTTGGCTCAAATGTTTAGGTCATTGAGACGATGTGCAGAAGGCATGGGCCTTTCTAACCAGCTCAAGGTCAAGGTAACATTTCAAGGTTAAATTTTTGAGCCTCCATTTTTGTGTCAGTTTTTCGTGTCCGCTCTATATCCCCTATACCCTTTGAAGGATTTTCATGAAACTTGACTCAAATGTTTTGCTCATTGAGACCATGTGCAGAAGGCATAAGCCAGTCACGCCAACTCAAGGTCAAGGTCACACTTGAAGGTTGAATGTTTGAGCCTGTATTTTCATGTCCGTTCTATATCTCCTATGCCATTTAAATGATTTTCATGAAACTTGCCTCAAATGTTTATCACACTGAGGCAATGTGCAGAAGGCATGAGGCAGTCATGCCGCTTCAAGGTCAAGGTCACATTTGAAGGTCAAATGTTTGAGCCTCCATTTTTGTGTCTGCTTCATATCCCCTATGCCCTTTGAAGGATTTTCATAAAACTTGGCTCAAATGTTAATTACACTGAGGCGATGTGCAGAAGGCATGGAGCAGCCTTGCCACCTCAAGGTCACATTAAAGGTCAAATGTTTGAGCCTCCATGTTCGTGTCAGCTCCATATCTCCTATGCCCTTTAAGGTCAGTGTGATACTTCAAAGTCACCTTTAAAATCTAATGAAGGATTACTGCCTTGTTATTGTTTTGTTTGTTTCATAGCATTTTCATTGAGGTTTTGATCGTTAGGGGGTATATAATAAATTGAATATTACATGACTGTGTGTTCTGGTGGTTTGTATCGCTCTCGTTGATTGTGTAAAGATTGTGGGCTCGTGAAATACAGCGTTACAATATCAACTCGTGCCATACAAGCCAGCGGAACACCACAATAATATAATATTCCCTATATACGAGGGCTGAGCAAAAAGTTCGCGGAATTTGTTTATTGAAGACAAACTACAAAGTGCATCATTTGGAAATGTATGTATGATGTATTTGCATGTCAAATAAAACCACAGGCTAAATTTCATCGACCTACGTGTACGAATATGTATAAAACATCAAGTTAATCATTTATAGTAATCGCCACCCGGAACACAAGGTCATCATGAAACGGACGTGACATTAACACCGGTGTTGGGCACCCGACACTATGATAACTGCGTTGCAACAGTTTCTCAAAGTACATTCCTTGAACAGCGACACAATTTCTATGGCGTTCCACCCATCTGTCAAACACATCGCAATACCAAGCATCATTGTAATTAGCAGGATTCTGTGGACTGCGCTCCAAAGTTCTGGAAGGTCGCTGAAGCCATAGCAACGGAGCTGTGACTTTTACTATGTGTTAAAAATCAACCAACATTTAAAACAAAGGAAGTTTTTTTTTAACTTGGTGAATACAATATATGTAAAAAAACCACAACCAGGTTGCGTTACATGCTCATAAATGTCTAACCTTCCCGGTGCACACGAATTGCTTCGAGAAGTTTACTCGTTTTTTCTTCTCCACATCCTTCAAAATACGTGGCACCCATCTCGCACACAACCGTCACATGCCAAAATGTTCCTGCAGTATAGTCCGCACACTCCCATAACATGCAGTATAGTCCGCACACTCCCATAACATGCAGTATAGTCCGCACACTCCCATAACACGCATTCACAGCCTCTGCATTGTCTCTGATTGAGCGCCGTCGATTTTCTTCAAGGAAACTTTTAATTGACGTCACCAACATTTTGTCAATTTTCGTTGGTCGGCCAATCTGATTACCATCTTCTACACTCAGCTGGCCTTGTCTAAAACGCATGTGCCACTTGTAGACTGCAGTTTTCTTTATGTCAGGTGCCATGCCAGCCTTTTTCAGTTCCTGAATGGTCTAGGCCAGTGAAAGCCCGCCCTGGACGCAAAACATAATTGCTGTTCGTGGTTCCACTTATTCGGGCATTACCATTTTCGGCGTTGACTCCAACGGTTACATGATCTTTAAAAACTTGCTATAAACTTGTTTTGCAGAAATGACGTCAATAAAGCCATCAGTAATAATAGATGACGTCAAAGAAATATCTTGATGCGTTCTCAAGTTATTGAGCGGAGACCGTTTTCTATTCTTAGTAATGGTGACCTTGACCCCACCCACCCCATATGCAACCCCAAGTGAGGTCTCAATAGAAGTTATCTATGTATGTAGTTTCATTAAAATATATCTTTGCATTCTCTAGTTATTGAGTGGAAACCGTTTTTCTTTTTTTAGTAACGGTGACCTTGACCCCACCCACCCCATATGCAATCCCAAGCGAGGTCTCGATGTAAAGTATCTATGTATCAAGTTTCATTAAAATATCTCAATGCGTTCTCAAGTTATTGACTGGAAACCGTTTTTCGATTTTTAGTAATGGTGATCTTGACCTTAACCCCACCCACCCCATATGCAATCCCAAGCGAGGTCTCAATATAAGGTATCTGTGTATGAAATTTCATTAGAATATCGCGATGCATTCTCAAGTTATTGAGGGGAAACCGTTTTTCTATTTTTAGCAACGGTGACCTTGACCTTTAACCTGTTGACCTCAAAATGTATAGGGTTCTTCCTTTCCTCCCAAGTAACCAGCGTACCAACTTTCATGATCGTAGGTCAAAGCGTTCTCAAGATATCGTGCGGAAACGAAATGGTCTACGGACAGACCCATCGACCGACCTACCGACTGACTGATCGACGGACAGGTGCAAAGCAAGATACCCAACTTCTTCGAAGGGGGGCATAAAAATGAAGTCTTAATCAAGGTTAAATGGCAATTTTTGGTTATTTTTCAACAAAAAAGGGGACATAACACTGGTGTTTGTGGCCCAATCTGGCCCAATGTTGGCTTCTGCTGTGATCTTTTGATACCGTAAATTCTCGCGTATAAGCTGCACTTTTTTTCATCCAAAATGTGAATCATTTTTTGGGTGCGTCTTATACGCGGACATAAGCGAAAATCCAAGTTTTTTTATCATAAATATCATCCGTGGTACTTTGGCGGCCATTTTGAACAGACGCTTGGTCGATATCACTTAACACTTATTGAAGCAAAAATTCGTATCCAATACGTTTTATATTGGGATTTTTTTTTAAATAAAGTACATGTAGTATATAATAAATCTTTCTTAACTTTCAAAGTTCTTTTCCAAAAAGGACGCCATAAAATCCAGGGTCATAATCCGGTTGCGTACGCATGTTGTTCCAATACTTATCCTGATTTACCTCGCTGTCAACACATTCTATTAAGCTAATGCAGCAGCATGTCAATAATAGATAAAATCTTTCCGTAGGTGGAGTCAGGATTACCTCAGCTAACCATGCAGTTAGCTCATCAAATCACGCGTATTTTTTCAGAAGCTTGTTTACACAGTGTGAGCGACAGGGGCACTGATAGGCATATTGTAAGGTAGATTCGCCAAACATCAAAGGGCAACATTTTTACGTCATCAGCTTACATCGCGCGTGCCACCCTTGACAACGTCCTTTCACCACAGTCGCTTTAATTGGCACCCGAATTACACACGTAGAGGTGTATACAATGTACATATCACCGATCAATACTGACTTATCTGAATGACCATAGCGTTATAGATACAGTGTAATTCATTCTTTTCTGTTTAACAGAAAATGTCAATTTCTCATCTTTCGCAATATACTAGAAGATGCCTAGTTTTTTTTAAATGTGCTACAAAACTTTTAACCAAAAGTAAAGATTTCCATGTTCTTTGCGCTACAAAGCTTTTATATAGCAATCAATACGCCCACGCTTTCCATGCAGATGACGTGACGTTGTACATGCAGCATAATTTTCGCACACTTTTCAGAAGAACAAAGGATGTACACGAAATACATCAACATTGTAAGCAAGCGATTTTCACAACAATAATATTTTCAGTGTCTGTAAACAATGGATGCAAAATTTTGATGTGTTAATAAGCGTTTAGAAGCTTTTAAATTGCAGACTTTTTTTTGCAAAATTATGCTCTGAATTTTTAGGTGCGTCTTATACGCGGGGGTGTCCTATATGCGAGAATTTACGGTAATACACAAACCGTGGAAGTTTGGTCAAGATTGGTAAAAAATGAAGTTTCTATGAACAAAAAAGGCAATTTCTGCAATTTTTTTTTCACAAAAAGGGGCCACAACTCTAAGGTTTCTGGTCCGATTTGGCCCATTATCAATACCATGGTCATAAACAAACTGTGCAAACTAGGTCGAGATTGAATAAAAAATGTAGTCTTTATTGCGATAACAGTCCAAACTGTTAATGGCATACTGACGACAGACGATGCAGGAGAGGTCCCCTATACCAATAGCTCACTGAGCACTTCGTGCTAAGGTGATCTAAAAAACAAAAATGGGGAAGTGTTTGTTAGTATTGTTATCTGGAATATGGTTAATGTTTAGTTTACTAAATATTTTTCTTAAACAAGTTGTACCTGATGAACAATCTGGCGTCTGTCTTCCCCCGCAGTGTAGCCTGGTCTCCCTCTACATGGAGGATACACCCTTCCCGAATACCCTGGGAAATATACAGTACACAGAACTCACGTATCACTCACAGAAATTGTAGGTCCCTGTATGTTATATAGAAATAACATTTGTGAAAAAAATCAATGTACTGATATTCTATTTACTACATTATGTATTTATACTGAGTTTCTGCCTTTTTTTCCACCAAAAAAATACACACGTCACTAAACCATCAGTACAAAAAGTGCAATGTACACATAACTCGCATATCCTTTATGTAACTAGAGTCACTGTATATAATCAAGTCAAAATAGTGAAACAAATTCAATTATCCGGTATTCTATTTACTATTCGTAATTGAGTTTGTGCCTTTTTTCCACCAACTAAATAAACTAGGGATGGCAAAACTATTCGAATATTCGACCGAATGATCGCCATTCAAATAGTTAAAACGTCATTCGAATATTCGCAAATTTGTATTGTCTATTAACAACCAATAATTTCCTGAGTATTTAAGTAGTGTTCTGTCAAAATAAATGCAGTATTTCACCAATATATTCCTTACACCGTGTTTTCAAAAGAATGGCACTGTGCCATGTGTCAGACTGAGAGATATTGGATACGTGAGTCAGTGTCAGTCACCACTCGTCTATTCCTTACACCGTGTTATCAACAGAATGGCACTGTGCCATGTGTCAGACTGAGAGATATTGGATACATGAGTCAGTGTCAGTCACCACTCGTCTATGCGGCAGTAATACACAATTATAGCAGACAGTAGGAAGCCATAACTGTTAATTGATAATTATTACTGGCATTAAGCAATGTTAAAAGAGTAACAACAAAATAAGTACAGAAGTGCAATCACACATTTATCAGTTAGTATAACAGAGAAATGTTGCTCAAATTAAATTGAATGAACAATTTGTTAATGAAAATACAACGGAAGATTTACTCACTAATCGGTACTAAAACGTCATACAAAAATATTATGTTAATCAGGCTACAAAGCTCAAAGTACTTAATACGAATCTATTCGAATATTCAATTGAATGAAAAAGCAAATATTCGAATACTGATTTTGGTATTTGATGCCGTCCCTAAAGTAAACACATCGCTAAATCATAAAGGAACTTGAACAACAATAACTTTTTGCCCACGCACATTTGAAATCTATTTGATCTCGAAACTGATTACATGGATCATTTCTTGATTATCATACTCTAAGCTCAATTGTGTAAAGTAATGTATTGGATAGTATTGCAATATGTGTCTTCCATACCGTATCCCAATATGCCATGGCAATATACTGCCACAGGATTAATATAATTAGCTGTGTCGTGGGAAAACCAGGCTTAATGCATGTGCGTAGTGTCGTCTGTGCAGTCAGCACAGGCTAAACCGGGATGGCACTTTCCGCTTTTATGGTATTTTCTGTTTCAAGGTGGTCTCTTCTAAACATAAATCCACTGTAGGCGGAAAGTGCCGTCCCAGATAAGCCTGTGCGGACTGCACAGGCTAATCCGGGATGACACTTTACACACATGCATTAAGCACAGATTTCCCACGACACGCCTAATACATAGAAATAGAATTTTAAGATATCTAAATATGTTATGTTGCAAATGAAAAAAAAGTGTTTAATGAACATTAAGTATTTGAAGAATACAAAACGATGATCATGAAAAAGATATTAGTTGATGTCAAAGTATTATTTTAGTCCCTCCATCCCTGCCCCTAATATGAGGTGTGCAATTTACTACTAGCTTATCAAATACTATTTCTTCCCCTAGCTGTACATATTTTTGTTAATGGTTTTGCATGGTCGCTAAATGTACATCCAACCTTATATGAAAGCATTAAGTATAATGCCCCTATCAATATTTTCCCCCAGGGGTGGAGCGGCGGGCATATACGTGACTTTAGACTGAAAGCAATTCCCGACAGGCGGGAAATTGACGTGCCGAATGTTTCCGGGTCCCGGGAAATAGACTTTGTTTGGATTTTAGATCCCCGTAATATTGGCCCGTGGGCCATTTGATACACCAATTAAGCATCCCCCATTGAGGGGATTTAGACAAAAATGCTTGACCCTAGGGTGGGGAATTAGATCCACCAAAATACTATTAGTAAAATTCCCCTGGGTTTGCCTGCCGCTCCCCCCCCCCCCCGGGGGAAAATATTAATAGGTGCATAATTACATATATTAATATGTATGTTTTATTACTAAAAGAAGCTCTTTAGATACTTTTGGTAAGTAAGGCCCTGTACTATAGCTTGAACAAATTGAGGTAAAATTCATGATCTATAAGCATAACTTATCGCTTGAATTATGATATCGGTAAAGCTAGTTGACTTGTTACTAAGTTTATTTATGATATTTATTGAGCATTTAAATCACAACCATACTAACAGCGAAGTTTTCCCAAATTAACACGACCCTAAGATGGACACTTATATTCTTATCATGAAGGATTTGTAAAATATGAATGCATACATGTCTGTGTCTTAATTTTAACAAGTTTGTGTGTGTGAGTGTAGTACATTTTTATCGAGTGCACTGGGATTCTCTCCCATATGACAATCGCCCCCAGAAGACTTGTTAGTTGGGTTACGGGGGAAAGTGCAAGAAACAGGAGACGCCCTGTTCCAGAAAGACCTTGGGTTTTGTAGTGCCCGGTGTGAAGCGCCTAATACACTGCACCTCGGTTTAACGTCTCATGCGAAAGATGAGTTGATAGGTTAAGGTGTAGCGTGGACTCGAACCTGCGGCACCTGGGTTTTGAAGCCAGTGCGTTACCACTAGACTTACCAGAACAGGTGGTGCCTCTTCATACTCGTGAAACTGTGTGATACGCTGCTCTCTCGTCTCCTGTAGGCAAGAAACATGATTCCTGGTTAGCAAGTATTTGTCGGACAGTAGTATTATCCGGACTTTTTTAAATATTCGTGTTTCATAACTGCTTTTTGTATCTTATCATCATATTCAACTAATCGCTCGTAATTTCAAGTATGTTTCGTTGTTCTTCGAAAAAAGTGAGTTAATTATTTGGTAAAAATCCCTAGTGTGTACGTTGATAGTCTATAACGCATGCAAATGTCGTCTGGGGAAGAAAAATGATGTGCGCATGCGCAATAAAATCCCAATTTGGGGCCCAGTCAGTGTTTGTGATAGATTTGGCCATATGCTAATTATAGCAGACGAAGTATGGTACAACCTTATTTAACCCGCTACAATGTTGAAAAACATGTGTAGTAGCTACATACATATGCAGATAGTCGCCGTATGAGGCAGACGTGCTTTTTGTGTTGTTTGTTTTCTCGACCATAACTGGATTACTGTGTAATAAGGATGGATTTAAATGGTGTGACTAAAATAAACATTGTTTCGTTTGTGTTGTGTGTTTGTGCTGTTATTGTGACAATAGTAGTAGAAAGGTTCATATTGCATGAAACAAATGAATTTTCCCAAAATTTAAAAAATTCGGATATAAAAAGTATACGGACATACACTAAAGATGTGTTAGTGAACATCGGTCACCGCGTCGCCAACAATAAAGGATTAAATTATTTAGACCCTCAGTTATACAAAATCATTTGTGATCTCAATATCGCCCGGAGCAAGAAACGACAGAGAGGTAAGCGAGGAGGAAGACTGAAAGTGCTGGTGAAACCTAACGGTCCTAATTATCAAAACCTCGTCTATCCAAAAACTTTTGCTTTTGTCAATCAACATCATGAACAAATTAACGGTATACATTTGAACTGTCGGTCGATTGTGAACAAAGATGTATATATTGGCCAATACCTCAGAGAAAACAAAATTGACTTTGCACTATTGTCTGAAACATGGTATTCTGATGAAAAACAACACCAATACGAATGTTCAGACCTAAACCAAAAAGGCTACAAAATAAGTGTCGCAAATAGACAGAACAAAATTGGTGGTGGTTTAGCAGTGGTATGTAGAAATAACATAAATATCGTAAAAATCAAACATGGGATGAAGCGTAGTTTTGAGTATGGCATATGGAAATTAATGTTCAGAAACATCACTTTACACATCGTTGGCGTGTACAGACCCGCATCAGTAGCAACGATTAGTCAATTTGTCAGTGACTTTTGTGTTTTCTCAGAAGAAATTCTCCGCGTGTACTCAAACATTTTGATCTCTGGTGATTTTAACATCCACATTGATAACAGCAATACGTCCAATTTTATCGATTATATCAGCGCATTGGGTCTAGAACGGCACGTGGATTTCTGCACTCATATTCGTGGACATACATTAGACTTAGTTATTACGGAAGCGGCAAACTGTGTCAAAGTGTCGAAATGCGAAAAAGGGCCGTTGATGTCAGATCATTTTGTGATAAACTTTGTCCTCGGTATCGACAAAGAAAACATTATACGAAAATCTGTGCAAAAACGAGACTTCAGAAACATCGATGTACAGGCTTTTTCATATGATTTAAGAAACATTTCTATCGATTCGGAAAATGTCAACGAATTCGTCAATCGTTTAAGATCCAAAATCGAAACCACCATCGATAGACATGCGCCTAGTAGAGAAATTGTGAAAATTTGTAGAGCGCCAAAGCCATGGTTCAACGAAAATATTTATCGACTTAAGTGTTCAGTCAGAAAAGCAGTGGTTGCGGTATAACACGGTAGAAAATCATGAAAGGTTTAAATCTTTGCGGACTGAATATGCCAATGAATTGAAGCGCGAGAAAAGGTTAACATTGAATGATAAAATATCCAGTGCTAAAGGTGATACTAAGAAGTTGTATACATTGGTCTCGGAAGTCTACCAACCCACTCCCGACTTGTGAATCTGACATTGACCTATCTGAGAAATTTGCAGACTTTTTTCTCAACAAAATTCAGAAAATTCGTGATTCTTTGTGTGAATTTGAAAACTTTAAACCAACTCACAAGGACGTTCCTATTTTAGAAAAGTTTGAGGATTTAAGTCAGGATGAGGTACGGAAGCTTATAGTTGAAATGAATACTACATCTTGTGAAATTGACATTTTGCCCACAAACATTCTTAAAACGTATCTTGATGACATTCTACCGCTCATTACCAACATGGTAAACTTGTCGTTGCGTCAAGGCGTATTTCCTAGCTCTTTTAAGCATGCTATCGTACGACCGCTTCTGAAAAAGGCCGGTCTCGACCTTGAACTTGCTAATTACAGACCTGTAAAGCAATTTAGCTTTCTTCTCCAAGCTGATCGTGAAGGCAGTGTTGTTGCAATTAAATACTCACGCCGATGCCTACAGTCTTCTCCCAAAGAACCAATCTGCGTACCGACGAAACCATTCCTGTGAATCGGTGCTTCTCAGGCTGGTAAATGATTTGTTGGCAGGCATGGAGAAGCAGGAAGTAACAGCCATGATTGCCATAGACTTGAGTGCTGCCTTTGACACGGCTGACCACGACATATTGCTCGATGTTCTCCGATCCCAGTACGGTTTGCATGAAACGACACTCGACTGGATGGACTCCTACCTGAGAGACAGAACCTGCAGTGTTCGAGTCAACAATGGCATTTCCAATGCGCGGCCACTACAATGCAGCGTTCCTCAGGGCAGCTGCCTTGGTCCTTGGCTGTATCTTGCCTACGCGGGAACACTATTTGATATAATTCCATCGAATATCTCCGTGTTTGGTTTCGCTGATGATCATATTGCAAAAACATCATTCAAACCGTCTGAACCTCATGAAAGAAATGCAATAACGGATCTTGAGAAATGTTCTGTTACAATAAATAATGGGATGAATAAAAATAAGTTAAAAATGAACGCCTCAAAAACTTAATTTATTACGTTTGGTAGCCGTCAACAACTTCAAAAAATAACAACAACAGAAATCAACATTGCAGGAGACAAAATTCATCGCAATACTACAATTCGTTATCTTGGAGCGTTCTTAGATGAGACTCTCAGCTTCAGAAAGCACGTTGCAATGAAGTGTCGCTCGGCTATGCTGAATACTTTAGAATCAAAAGTATCCGCAAATACCTAACCAGACCGGCAACCGAAATCCTAGTTGTGTCTGTAGTTTTATCCCACCTTGACTACTGTAATGTAATTTTATACGGTGTTGCTGAGACTGAGATTCAGAAGATGCAGCGAATACAAAATATGTGCGCTAAACTTGTTTTATAACGTGGAAAATATGAAAGCTCAAAACAGACTCTATACGATTTACACTGGTTGCCGATAAAAGCTAGAATATCATTCAAATTACATACATTCATGTACAAGTGCTCTGCAAATGAGGCTCCTGACTACCTGTTGGAACTGCTTACCAAACAAACTCCTTGCAGGCGTGGTCTTCGATCGTCGAATACTGCAGAGAACTCTTACGTTGTGCCATTCAATAAGAGGAGAACATTTAGTGATAGAAGTTTTAGCACTGCTGGTCCAAGACTATGGAACGATTTGCCGCCAGAACTACGACAGTCTAATTCCTTAGATAAGTTTAAAAAAGATTTGAAAACATACTTTTTCCGCAATTTTTATTCACTATTTGCGTAACTGAAACATACTCTTAAAGGCAAAGGTGTTTTATGTTTTATGCGTGTTTTATGTTTTATGTCTTCAAAATCTTCAGTGTATACTTGCGTTGAATGTTTTATATTGTTTTTTGCAGCTAATGCTTTTCTTTTATAATAATTACGAACTATTATGATATATTTTATTTACTTATAGCTTTGTTTTTGTAAAACGCCATTGAATATGTTTATTTCATACTAACAGGCGTTTAATCAAATAAACAAGTTTCAGTTTTCAGTTTTTACATACATACGTAACGTCTAATAAACTTTTTAAAACATTACGCTTTAGTATTTGTTTCAACCCCTTACTCATGGTCTCTATTTATTATTAAATCATTTCATAAAGTGGTATCATTATGATAGAAATTATCATCTGATAATTAATTTGTATTGTAATATTTATTAAATAAAGTTATAAATCATTCCTTTGTTTATTTCACTGTTTAAAAAAATGTCCGGAAAAAACTACTGTCAATGTGAAAAATACCTTGTTTTATGTACGCCATTCAGGGCCTCTTTTGTTGCGCATGCGCACAAGACACTTATTTTGTTTACAAACGCAAACGGGTCATGAACCCAGGATTTTACATGCAAATTATTATTGCTGAAGTCGTTCATTCATTAAAATTGTCTGAAAATAAATGCATATTTTGTCCGACAAATACTCGCTTACCAGTAGATAGCTTGAGAAATCATGGCGATGAAATATTTTAGATCTAATGCCAATAGTGTTTCTGCCATCCTTTTAAGATGAAGTTTATATAATTGCCACTGAAATTAACGATTACTATAAGCAAGACTTGAATAATTATTGTCACTGAAGTTGGAAACTAATAAAGACAGAGCAGTGCTTCCTCTTACCCCCATGTGTTTGCTGTTGGGATCCGGGTCCTGGTAGTGGGGATTGATGTTGAAGGACACCAACCCCAGTGCCTGGAATGATGGTGGGTACACGATCGGCATGTCGTTGGTCGTGTTGATGCTAACTGTTGCCACGTTCGTCCCGGCGCTTGAGCCGATGTAAGGGATGCCCTCCTCCATGACACGTTGTCTTATCACTTCAACAATCTTCTCATCGTAGAGGGTTTTCAGCAGTCTAAACGTGTTTCCCCCTCCTGAAAGGGCAGCAACCATTACTTTGATATTTTTGGATTCAACAAAATCATATTTCCAAGATATATCAACCAGGCCTATTTTATGCCATTTTTTGGGCCAAAATTCGGCCCCATTCCCCTAATGAAAATGTATATATCTTTCCACTATTTTAACTTAAAAATTCCCCTCAGAATATTTTCTTTTTGTAGAAAAAATTTGACCAAAAGCAGACAAAAATTAGCCAATTTAGAGGAATTTTTCGTGAACGATGTAAATTTTTTTTTCAAGATACCCAGTTGGATGCATTTTATAAATGTATAACATAACAATTTATGTATGTTTATATCACATAGTAGATGTATAACAATAAATTATAATGTATAATAATGTTTATACAAAATTCCTGAAAATTCCCCTTTTACCATTAAATTCCCCTCTTAAAAGGATTTGCCACCTTCCCCTAAAACCCCCAATGAGGGCTGTTCCAACCAAGGAAAGGATACCGTACAAGATTGTTGTCGGCATACTGGTACTCTGTACATAACCTTTAGCATTGCATGTTTCACTTACATATACACTGTACCTTTTGTAAAATTTAAGGGAATTTACTGCAGTTGTATGTGTATATTCTTTATTAGAGGTAAAGCCTCAGTCACACATTCTCGATTATGGCTCCCTACAGCGTCGCGACAGCGCTACGATACAAATAATAAAACAGTCTGGAGTGTCGAGACTCTGTCCGGAAGCTGTCTGGAGGTGTCGGGACGCTGTTGATACGCTGCCCTGAGAATCAGAAATTATCAGGACATGTTCGGCATCATCGGCCAAGCACTCCCGACAGTTAGGTTTGTAAGTTAACATTCGGGAGACTAAGCCGAATTTGCATAGTCGAGACTCAGTCGTGATGAATTACTCTGTATCGGTTGAAATTCCGGACGGTATCGGACCAATGTCCTGTGGAACGGGTTTGATATCTTAATGAAAATTAATTTATTAAATATCACATATGGAGTATTGCACAGTCACACATTCCAGATTATGGCTCCCGATAGCGCAGCGATATAAATAGTAAAAAAGTCGGGAATGTCTGGATGCTGTCGGGAGCCGTCGAGAAGCTGTCGAATAGCATTCAAAAGAATCGGGACTCTGTCAAAATGCTGTCTGGACGCTGTCGGGACATATCATCGATCTTATTATCAAAAATTGAATTTCGAGCCCCGAATTTCAGAACATTGTCCCGACTTTTGAGATTTTTTATTCTGGATGCTGTCGGCTCAAGAACGGCAGTAAAAATTAAAAATGTGTGACTGAGGCTTAACTTTTCAAGTGTTCTGTTTAGAGGCATTGGATGTATTTATAATCATAAGTGTGGTTACAGCCTACATAAATGTGTCAAACAAATTATACAAAATCAAACTGCAGCAGCAAAGCATTCAGTACAGAAACTAGCACCAGTTTGCCTGTTTTAATCTTATGGGGTAAGAGAGATACTACTGACACTATTAAGGTCAGTAACTTACTAGTATTTAGGTTAAATACAATTTGAGGGTTGAAAGCCAGAAGGGACTAACTGCTATTAATTTCAATGGCAGTTGGTACCTTCTGGTTTTCAACCCTAAAATTGTTTTTACAAGTTCCAGTAACCTATGAAAATGGCTTCTGCCTGCTTTACTGCCTCCACAGCACTGGGTTTCTCGTGAATGCTCTCCAATCCATAGCCTGTAATAATGAATTTATAAACTGTCATTGCCAATTAGGAATTAAAATTATGATAAGCAACTTAATCAGGCAGAAAGAAGTTAATAAAATAAATCATGGCCACTTATATATGAGTCCGCACAGGCTAATCCAGGAAGACATTTTCCCATTTTAGGGTATTTTCTGTTTTAAGGAAGTCTCTTCTAAACATAAATCCACTGCAGATGGAAAGTGCCGTCCCGGATCCGCCTGTGCAGACTGCACAGGCTGATCTGGTACAGACTGCACAGGCTGATCTGGGACGACACTTTACGCACATGCATTAAACCCGGTTTTCCCACAAAGCGCCTCATATGTTCTGATTAACATATTCAAACAATTTTAATAGTAAGTTCTTTATGTGTACATATTCTTGAAACATATAATTAATGGCAAGGGCATTAAAAAAAGACTTTTTTATATGTCAAACATTGGGCTATTTTATATCACATACCTCTGCTATAAACTCAGAAATGTTATAAAAAGTAACAACACATTTGTTTAAAGCAAACAATAAATGTATAGTGTACGATTAACATATGAGCATCAATGTTTCGCATAATTATTATATAGAAAACACATTTCAGTTCACACAAATAGTTAAATATCGAGTTTTCCTTACCCATTTCTGTGTATGCTTTTCTAGCAATAGAGGCATAGTTGTCCCTGTCATGTAATGCATATGGGACAAACAGAACTGTCTTCACTTTGCTGAAATGCAGAGAATTTATCATTTAAATATTTGACCCACAACTCTCAACTATATGCATTTAATTTATTTCTTTTTTAAATAATGTATAATGGCAATGAGATAATACAATATCATTAATACAATTTGGGTTCATATAGTGGTAACTTACATATGAGGAAAGTTTAAAATGTTCAAATGACTGTTGCCCTAAGTCCAATGAATTCACTTATGTTACTTCTTACCTTCCTTGTTAAACTTAAAGGTGACCTTTCACTTTGTTAAATTTAATTCATAATAGTACATACTAGGGTAATGTACATTATGCAGATAAGTGCATAACTATAGTCTTGTAGCCTTTATCAAACACAATGCTTTCTGAATACAAAATGTAGTATACATAATGTATAAATGTCTGAAACAAAACTAGTGTTTTAGCTGTTGATAGAAATATTTGTTTTAGAACATCAGTTATCAAAATGAGCAGATTGGCCAAGCAAGCACAAATTCTTATATTAGGTGTAAAAAAAACTTATGTTTGTTTCAGGTTACCAGACCTACCCTAAAAAAATGCCCCGGCCCAAGAACATTTTATTGAGTGGGTCAGATATGTTTTTGTTTATTTTACTTTTTTCCAATAATTAGATGTTTTTTGGGGTAAATAAGTGTGTGTTTTTTTTATAGCATCCACTTCGAAGCAATGTTTTATGATATTCGAGACATGTTTTGAATATTCATTCAGTTTCAGAATCTTCAAGTTGACCATTTACCAAATAAAATAAAATAATAATAATTATTCCCTACCTACCTACCTTATTTTGGGGGGGGGGGCATGTAACATGAAACAAGCATATTTTTTTTATGCCTTACTACCTGAAAGCAAGAACATTTTACAGGTCAGCCTATATACAGAGATTCTGAGCATGTCCAGTTCAAAACTAGGAGTGCAGGGCTTAATGACACTTTACAGACTTGTTTGCTGCTAATGTTGACCACTTTTACATATTATCAATATTTCGATATTTTACCTTTGGTAAAAAATCAAAATGATGTTACCAACATGGAAAATCGGTCGAATTTAAACAATATTTTCAATAGACAATACACAAAAACCTACTTACTCTGATAGAAATTCTTTAATTGCATCTTTGCAATGCTCGAGGTATCCACTTCCATGCAAAGTAGAGTTCGAAATCAGCAATACTCGCCTCATTTTTGTAAATACAACACGAATCCAAAACGAAAGTCCAAAGTTTACATTTCACAAAAAAACTTAAACCGGAATTATACACAGGTTAAATATCACTAAATATTAACATGAATTGCACTGATTATCCCCCTTTATAACTTTTGAGAAGAACGTGAACGCGCCAAATTTTAAAACAAACGTCAACAAATCAACACCAGGAAAATATCTTCAGTAATAATATGTGAGTGAAATAAATTGAAATTTATTAAAGAAGGTCAATAAATTTGGTTGTGATTTTATGGACTAATTATCGAAAATGCAAACAAGATAGCCTCTACACCTGCAAGTTCGTAGATGTTAAGCATTCGACGTTGCGCATGCGCATAAAACCCCACTTTTTTCAATAAAAACATATCACATTAAATCGATCTGAATGTAAACTTACTATTTTATATATCAAAATTGCCAATCTTCATTCGGAAATCTGTCATCTTCGTTAAAAATAAACATGAATCAACAACGACCTTGATCTTTTTCAACTTCCTGTAAGTTCGTGGGCAACTTTTTATGACGTCATACGCGGAGGCCCTTCCACTGATTTTTGTGTTTTGATATAAATACGGCAAGTTTCTAATGTCCTTATTTATTTCCTTTTATTTTTGTTGGAATTTTAATGAAATTAATACTTATAAAATGTTTCTTAACAACAAGAGGGGTTGAATTTGTTTAGCGATGAATAAGTTTAAAACACAAATAACTGCAATAAACTTTACTAACATGGTATATTTATCTGTCGATGTTTTCTACGCAATTTTGTGCTCTAGTAAGTCAAGCTGTTCTTCGGCTCACACTTGCAAAGAATTCGGACACGCGACGTTACGTCATTGAAGAGAAAATTGCGTCATAATTTCATCAACGAACTTACCGGAGTCCACGAACTTACCAGATTAGATGCTACTGTACTCTAGCCAACAAAACATTAGTAACAGCAGAATATTTTGTCCTTAAAGAACAACACTATCATAGGATGAATAGTATCGTTTAACATTTTATAATTTAGGCATTATTTAAAGGATGCAGGGCAAGGGAGAAACGGTTGAAATGGCAGAAAGTCCCATCGCCATTGTCAGTTTCCACAGCGACGACTGGTATGAACAGGTATGGAAGTCAGTACCTTATGTGATTGTTATATTATGGTAGTTTTGATATGTCTAGTTGGAATGACATTTCTTAGTTCCTTGAAAAATAGCATTATGCCATTTATTTCTTAATTTATTTTCAAATAAAATGAATTTCTGGGCCATTTACTTTGTCAACAATTAATGGCCATTTTGAATAACCAAACTGAGCACAACCATTCTTTGAAAGTAACGTTAAAAAATTACTTGCCATTCAGGCCAGTAACTTAAAAAAATTTCCTTGCCCGAAAACTTTTTTTATAGCCCAAACTTGTTTATATTAAAAATCTACAGCTTACAACAGTTCATCATTTTAGTATCTAGAAATAACAAGTGTGATACAAGTGTGATATTCATGTGTTTCTCTACTTAATTATCCCTTTGCCTGGTCCAGTTTTCATATATTGACACAAGTCTCTAAAAAACTTGCTATGTTTCTCTACATCATGGGCATTTCTAAATTTGATTGGATTACTTGCCAGGTGGGCGATCTACTAAGAATTGGTTTTGTGCCTGACAATATTTTTACTCCCCACGGGCAAGCAGGCGAGTGCTAATTTCGAAGACTGCACAACTAGCTGCATAGTACCTTGAATTTCACAAAAGGAATTGTCCTTCAGATTTAAGGCATATTGCAGCAATTTTTATTCTCAGCTTTGGTAATGGGTCCAGTGCCCATCAAATTCGGAATTTTCGAATTGTCAATTCTTGCTAATTACTGTGAAAAATTGTAAAGGAAATCAGAACCATAGAATATTTAACCTACCACTATTTTTTGTAGCATTTTAGTTATTTGTTTTTGTTCATGTACATGCATGCCACATCGTAATTCACATACTTAGATCACATTTTCTATATATCTGAGATTTGTCACCTTTTACAGGACTCAATGAAGGGAAAAATCATGGACAGAAATGCAAAGTGCTGAGTGACAATTAATACTATTAATTATTATATTCTCCAGTGTATGTCTTTTTTGTGTGCTTTAACATTTTGGGATAAAGGGTATACTACATTTTTGTAAATGTTTTGTATCAAATTGTATATTATATTGTAACTGAAACGTATAATGATACTTCAACACTTTTGCCTTGCTGTAAAGTAAGATGTTTTTTCTTCAGGAGGCACCTATACAGCTCAAAAGACACGAGTCTGTTGCGGCATCTCTGACAAGGGTCGTCATTAAAGGGGACAATGCACCGCATAGAAAGGCTTCAGGTATGTGTGTGAATTTGACAAGAATATACGAGGCATGTCTTGGGAAAACAGGGCTTAATACAAGTGCGTAAAGTGTCGTCCCGGATCAGCCTGTGCAGTCCGCACAGGCTGATCTGGGACGGCACTTTCCGCTTTTTTGGTATTTTCTATTTCATAGAAGTTTCTTCTAATCATAAATCCACAATTGGCAGAAAGTGCCCTCCCGGGTCAGCCTGTGCAGACTGCACAAGCTGATCCGGTGCGACACTGTACGCACATGCATTAAGCCTGGTTTTCCCACAATACGCCTCATACAATGTAACTATGTGTTGGCTTTTTCTTACACTTCAACAAGTCATTGTTTTTAAGATAGAAGTTTGAAATAAAACAAAACCAAATCTGCCAAAAAAAAAAGTTCTGTTCATGTACATCTTATATGACAAAAAAAGGAATTATAGTTTGTGAATAATTATAAATATTCAGTGACTGGGAAACCCATGCAAAATGCGATATTTTTGCATAACATTGAGAACAATCGCATAGAAATGTTCACCCATGCGATTTTATGTCGCACCAAAATTTAAGATTACGAATCAAACAACGCTGCCGTACAATACACAATGCTTGGTCTGGTTTGCAGTTTTGTCACTATGCGATATGATTTTATCCATAAAATTTATTCAGTAGTCTAAAATCAATATCAACAGACGCTAATTACAACTTGAATGGGAAGCGCGAGCGGCTGCGTGGTGTATTTTTCTCTATTGAAACAGTTAGACGTTCACAAAATGTAATTGCTGTAAATCCCATAAAAATCAGAGGAAATCCCATAAACAAATTTAAAAGCCCATATATTTTTGTGGAGATGAGAAATTATCTAATAAGGAAAAATCCTTTCCCAGTCACTGAATATTAGGCGTATTGGTATGAATATCAAAACTGTTCATGGATTTGTTAGTTGACACTTGTATTTAAATTTTATAGAAAAAAAAGAACCAATTTTCTAGGATTTACATTCCCCCTTGATATGTTTTGATAAAAAAGTATGTGCCACAAGAGAGCTCGGCAAAAAGTGGTGCATGCATACTAGGGGATTTGAAACAACTGATATAGAAATAATAACACTATTGCTGGGATAATATTAAGTCAGTAATGTTGACTTTTAAGTTCACTAATTTTACACACGGAACGGGACTGTGGAAACATAACAATATGCTTTTACGTGATATTAATTACATTTATGATTAACACAATAAATAACACAATTAAAGAATTCAAACAACAGTATATGTTACCCGTTTACAATCAAGTTAACATCAAAGCAATACCAGATCAGGAAATTTAGTTTTCAATAGACGATCAACTTTTTCTTTATACTGTGTTAATGGAAATTGGAGGTAAAGCAATTTCATATAGTTCATATAAAACGAAATCGCGTAACAATCGCGAAAATATATTAAAACTTGAAATTTAAAAACATGAAGAATCCATGTTCGAGAGTAACTTGCAAAATATACTTGAATTGAAAGATGAACTTAGAAAAATTCCGGATGAACAATTAAAGGGGTCTATTATAAGATCGCGAGCTGAATGGATACAATATGGAGAAAAACCATCGAAACTCTTTTGTTATCTTGAAAAATATAACTATACAACAAAAACTATTAATAGCTTAACAAACAATAATGGAATTGTTTTGGATAATCAGGCTGACATTTTAAAAGAAACGGCCTTGTTCTATAAAACCCTGTATCAAAACAATAATAATACCGACATTGATGATGATCTTAATATTTTTATCGTGGATATAGACATACTGAAATTATCACATGAAGACTCTAAACAGTTAGAAGGGCCAATAACTTTAAACGAAGTTTCGATTGTTTTAAAAACTATGGCAAATAATACAAGGCCCGGCTTATAATGCTTTACTATTGACTTTTTTAAAGCTTTTTGGCCAAAATTGGGCATATTTGTCTGTAGAGCACTTAATCACGCATTTACAAGTGGTAAATTGTCTACAACTCAAAGACAGGGGATAATTACTTGCATACCTGGTGATAAACCCAGACAATTTTTAAAAAACTGGCGCCCAATAACTCTGTTAAACACTGGATATAAAATTGGTTCTGGTTGTATTGCGACTAGGTTAAAAATGTATATTTATAGATTAATAAATAACGACCAAACTGGTTTTATCAAGGGTCGGTTCATAGGAGAAAATACTAGACTAATTTACGAGGAAAATGATATTCCTGGTCTTCTCCTACTTACAGATTTTGAAAAGGCATTCGATTCCTTGTCATGGTAATTTGTTAAAGAAACCCTTTCATGGTTTAATTTCGGTCCTGACATTCAGAAATGGTTTGATGTTTTGTATAAAGACGGCATTTCAGCGGTAACACAGTGTGGGTTTTTATCTGATTTTTTTTTCAAATACAACGTGGTTGTCGACAAGGTGATCCCTCAGTTGCTATATATTTATCCTATGCGCCGAAATTTTATCCATTAAGTTCAGGTCAAACCCAAAAATTAAAGGAATCAAAATAAACGATATTGAATATAAGTTGTCGCAATTTGCTGATGACACATCTATACTCCTGGATGGCTCTGCAGAATCTCTTACTGAAACATTAGATGTATTATCGCATTTCTCATTGTACTCCGGTTTGAAAGTTAATTTTGATAAAACCAAAGTAGTTTGGATAGGAAGGCATAAATTCAGTTCCGAAAGTATAAAAACTCGATGGAAATTAAAATGGAACCAGCATACTTTTGATCTGCTAGGTTTGACTTTTCACATTGACCTTGACAAAATGTTAGATCTTAATGATATGGACACATTGTCCAAAGTAAAAACATTACTTAAACATTGGTCAAGGATGATATTAACACCTATTGGACGAATACAAGTAATAAAAACGATTGCTTTACCAGTGCTAAATCATCTGTTTGTTGCACTTCCTAATCAGCGGCATAAAACATTGGCAGAGTTAAATGATCTATTATTTAATTTTGTGTGGAATGGGAGGTCAAAAGTTCACAAAAATGTACATACAAAAGAATATGCTGAAGGAGGTTAAATATGGTCGACCTTTTAAGTGTTCTTGGATCCGTAGAATTATCACCGGAAGTGGTAAATGGATCAATATTGTAAAAATGATAATAGACCTTGACAAATTATATAATTGTGGTCTACGCTATCCTGAAAACCTAATCAATAAAATAGGTAATGATTTTTGGAAAGATACACTACAATCTTTTGTTGATGTCCGCAAAAAAAAGTACATATTACAAAATGCAATATTTTATAACCCTGACATTACGATTGGTAATTAAAGTGTATTCTTCAAATCATGGTTTGAAAATGGCGTACATTTCATTGGAGATTTGATCAGTAATTATGAAGTTTTTAAATTTTATACGCATGAAGAATTTTCTAAAATATATAATTTCTGTCCAAACTGTTTGCTTTTTCTAGGTATTGTAAGGCACTAATAAAATACTTAAAGAGGTTTAGCTTGTTTGATAAAACATATGTTCAAGACCAGAGTTTAGAATATGATTTTGTTAAACCATTTGTCCCCCTTCACTTGCGATCGATTTTAACATATGCAAAAGGAACTCGACCCATGTATAATGTATTAAAAATGAATGAAACTTTACCAACATGTATATCAAAATGGGCGAGCACTTTTTAAAATATTGAAAATAAGGACTGGCAACATATTTTTAACATTTCCTTTATATAACTAAAGATTCTAATCTACAATGGTTACAGTATAGAATCATACACAGAATTATAGGTACAAATTCTTTTTTATTTAAAATCCATAACAAAACGTCAGCCGAATGCTTCTTTTGTCAAAACATGTGCGAAACAATTGAGCATATTTTTTGGGACTGCAAATACGTAAATAAATTCATTTCAGATTTGTTTGAAGGGTGTAAAATTGTTTCAGATCTCATTAACGCACCTTCTTTATATTAGGACATAAACATACAAATGATCCTTTGATTCTTACTTTCCTTCTCACTAAAATGTTTATTTATAATTGTAAAATGAATAAAACATTACCTACTTACTGTTAAGGCTGCAAAGTCTTATTTTTCTGTACACTATCATATTCTGAAAGAAATAAACTACTTTAACAATTTAACTACAAATAAAGAATGGGACTGTTTTTGCTACCTCTTTTCCGGTAGAACTGTGTGCTATGTGACTTACATAAATAATTTTTGTATCATTTTATACTGTATATCAATTCCTCTATGTTTTGTAAAACATGGCCACATTATGCGCTCATGTTACTCTTGTATTTTATGTGTGTACCATCACTTGAACACTGAATATCTATTTTCAATGTTGTGGACGACACTTGTTTATATTATACATGTAAAATTGTGCATGCATTTAATGTTTAATGTACATTGTGGAGGGGGATGCCCTCGACCCCCACACATCTGTTGATGAGGATAATAAACTATATGGAACGGGAACAAAATAAATAAATTAAGTCAATAAAATATTCTGTTAGAACAGTAGTGCAGGCAATGTTAGTGCCAAAAAGAATGGTGTTTTTATATCATCTGAGAGCTTGCATATATTGTATAGTCAAACGGCAACCTGTGAGACACCAAAGATCAGCCCAGCCCATTTGATAGGGGTACCAATGCAATTGCTTTAATTTGCCATTCATTTCAAATATAGTATTCATATTGATAAACAGACAACTACAAGCAAAAAAAGAACGGTTGAGTGGTATGCGCTGAAGACTTTGGTGACGTTCAATTGCAGCCAGTTATCATTTCATTGTAGTTACCTCCCATTTATATGACTTACCTATTTTCTGGCAAAACCATTAATCTAGAACATGGTCATGTCTCAACGTGCAATGTTTATCTATAGTGGTGAGTACCTTTAACCTTATTTTAAAATGGAGGCTGTTCACTTTGTTCCAGGTCTGTCTCTTCAAGAAACAAGCAATTTTGCTGAAACTGATCAGCTGGAAGATATGTACATAGAAGACATGCTGAGCTCAAAGAGAAAACAGTAGGAGCAATCTTGTCAGAAAAAAAGTCTAACAAAATTGATGTCTTTATAATATCATCAACTGGGATTTAACAAACAACTTGATGCATTAACTACCATAAACCCGATTTTATAATCTCATTTCTAGTTAGGTGTAAAAAAAAAATATGTTTGTTTCAGGTAACCCGACCTACCCTAAAAAAATGCCCCGACCCTAGAACATTTTATTGGGTTTGTCAGATTGATTTTTGTTTTATTGACCTTTTTCAATAATTAAATGTGTTTTGGATAAATAAGTGTTTTGTTTTGATAGTATCCACTTATAAACAATGTTTAAGGATATTACTGATATCTTTTGAATATTTATTCAGTTTTAGAATCTTCAAGTTGACCATTTACCAAGTAAAAAAAAAAAAAAAAAAAATTCCCGACCTACCTACCCTAATTTTTTTGGGCATGTTACCTGAAACAAACATCTTATTTTTTTTACGCCTTTTATCAACCAGTGGGGTTCTATAGTAGGATAACTCGTTTTTTTGTCATAAAGCACTGCTTATCCAAACTAAATGTTTTTATTTCAGACATTTGATTCGTAATTGTTCATAATGTTCATGAAGACCATTTGGTTGCAGTGTTACCAACGAGGTGAATGTGAGGGCCACCATGGGCTACTGGAAGCTGATATGGCACGATCTCAAGGTACCTGTGTATAGTCTGATTGCGAGTCAGAGCCCCCCCCCTCCTCCCCCCGGCCTTATAATTTTCTTCAGCCAAATTTACCATACTGTGTTGAAATTACTCATTTTAGGTCTAGGGTATTTATATGATAAACTAATGATATGAAATCTTAATTTTCTTTGTACAGGTATGGTACAGACGTTGGAAGGTGAAACAGAAAGATACACAGCTGTTTAACAAGTACATAAAGTATATGGAAAGTAAGTCCTAGTAAGAAGCCTATTACTTAGGAATGGTACCAGTTCCAAAGAAACTTTTCAGTACACTTTTTATTTATCAAATGGAAGTATAAGAACATTCTCGGGTATATAATTATTGTTTCTCCCCTATGATGTTCAGAAAAAATAGCCATATTTTGTTTTGAGCATGGTTCCCCTTATGGTACCAATCATAAAAAAGAATGGAATCACTGTTTCCTGCTATTTAAGAGGTGAATCGAAACCTTAATTTCTTTGACATGTGTGTTACACTTACGTATTTAATACTAACAGGTAACTTTGGCTCGGCTATTGGCTCGCTGTTTGTGTTCACACGCTGGGTGGTTTGTCTGAACTTCTTCCTGTCTGTGCTGTGGTTGGGATTCGTGGTGCTCCCTACGGCCATCTATTTCCCTTACCAGGATCTACAGCAACCATTTGCACTCAAAAATCTCTTGGATGGAAAGGTTTTCTTTTTTTTTCAGCATAGCTGTCAAAGCCAAATTTTGGCATACATGAGTTACAAGTAGTGCCGATTCAGTTTATCTAATGATTGGCAAGGATAAAATAGCTTAACTGTTTCTGAAATTAAAGCAATTAAAATATAATCTTGATTTATCTATATTTTTATGTAATAATGGAATAATGTGGAAGAAATGAATATGCAATCATTGATTTGCCATAAATAAATTTGCAGCAATATAATTTTAAGAACTGCAATTATATGTTAGTACGTATTGTTACCTTATGCATGATTGTGTGCTGTAAGGTTAGATGCAATAGTGCATTACCCGAGTAGTTATTAATGAAAACTGCAAATTAGTTTGTTCAGTGCGTTATCTGTTTTTGTTGCCGCTTTCATATAACCTACCAATGCCATACCAAAATGAGTTCGTTTTTAACAACTTTACAAACTAGGTTGTACGGTCCACTGAGGCAGTAAAAGAATTGTGTGTTAAATAGTGTTAGAATTTGCTTTGTCTGTCACTTTTGCAGACTTTTGATAGCACATTTCATGGACATTGTTTTTATTACACAATTTTATTGGCAATGTATCTGAACCACAAACCATCATTGCAGCAATTTTTTTTTCACTGCTTTGGGAATGGGTCCGGTGCCCATCAAATTGGGAATTTTGAGAGGTGAAATCTTGCTAATTGGGAAACGTTTAAGAAAGTTATTTCATTAATAATTTCTTAGAACTAGAGTTATATTGGTTGAATTTGGTATTTTAATGGTGTTTATCTATAACCAAGCAAGTAATTCCATGATTTACAACTTAGATTCGTATTTCGTATGAATTTAGGATTTTGTCATTTTAGATTTTGAATTTTTTAATTCCAGCTGGGAAAAATAAACCCTATTTGGCATTGGGAAGGGTCCTTTTACTGATTGCATGGGAAAGTTCCTGATCTTGCAAAATGTTGTCAGCAATGTCTGTGTTCTGACGATCTTCTTTGAAAACGCTTCATATTGATAACTGTGGTATGGCATTGATTTCAGGGCACTATGGAGCATCTCTGGTTCTTCTACGGCTCATTCACAGAGAAGGTGGCAGGCTACCACATGGGGCTGGTCTACCTGCTCACCTGCCTCCTCACGTACTTCGGGAGCTTCTTCGTCATACTGGGCAGGTAGTCTTGTTTCACTGGAAGTGTTTGGGAATGTTTCTATTAAAATGTGTGTTTTATATCATGTGCAAGAATATTGTGGGAAAGTATAGAAATATTTGAGGCTGTGAATCAGTGCTCCAGATAGGTTTTGATGTAGAGGTTAAATTTGCACTCAAACCAAACTGTATGGGGGTAAATGTACACTTGGTCCAAATTATGTGGGGGCGGGGGTACTGTCCAAAATTCAAAGTGCAAAGGCAACAATGGAGCAACCTTAAATTATGCAGTAGATATACTGTGGTATTTTAAGAATACAAATGTGCTAAATAAGAATTTCTACATATTGACATGCAAAAATCTGAAATTGTGTTCGTAACTGTACATCCTGATTTTATTTTCTTGGCCCATCTTGTGGATTTTCACGTGTGCTCGCCCGATCTGGTCATCTTCTGAATACAATCTGACAATGAATATTTAAGAATGTTCTGCTTCTAAATATCAAAGACATGCTGTTGACCTGTGTTTCATTACTCAGTGTTAACCAGTCTCCAAAAGGCCACTCAGCCTCTAGACCAGAGACAAGGTATCGCTTTTGTATGCTGCTTTGGACGTCTTGGGACCACACAATCACGTCTCATGAGGCCTCTGTTAACTTGTCAAAAGGAATCACCAGTGCTATTAAGGTACACATCTTTCATTTTTAAATAAGTTTGAGGTATGGATGAACCCGTATAAAATAAACTTGCATATTTTGAACGTAAAATAATGGTATTTTTTATGAGGGAAATTGCCGTTATATATCTCAGTCTATGATTTGCAGTAGTAGTAATGGGCAGTGTGTATTATACATCCTCCATTTGATCTCTGCAGTATATGATTTGCAGTAATAGTAATTGGCAGTGTGTATTTTACACCCTCCATCTGATCTCCGGCCTGTATTCAGAAAGATCGTTTGGAAACCCGAACTTAAGTCAAGCTTCTGGTAAATACTGAAGAGTTTGTAGCTTGAAGATGCTTATATGTTAACGAAATAAAATTATAAGAATGAAATGTGATAACAAATGAAATACCCACATATTTACCTATTTAAGGAAATTTAGAGATTAAAAAAAATCCAGTATGTTAAACATGAGAAACTGAATTTTAAATGAGAAATGAATACAAGCCCTCAAAACAGTTGGATCACTGTTAAGTTTATAGCGACATCTACTCTGTACAGACCTAGATAAACATTGTTTACAGAATAAATGCATTTTTACATAACTACAAACACTGGAGTCTCAATAGCCAATCTGTAAATGTTCGTCAATCAAATATTGTTTATCGTTCAGCTATGTTTACTTATAATAAAGAATTTGTTGGTGTTTGTAAGAAATGGACAAATGGGTTTGGAGATGGAGATGATGATATAGATTGTGTAAAAAAACTGAAACATGCAGGGGTGGGGTGGGGGGTACTGGTCAGTTTCTGCTAGCCTTTCAAACCTCAGACAAAGTTCCAGGAAAATGACCTGGTGAGAACACTGGGCCTCATGGCTGGTGAAAAGTTCTGGTCATCTGGTCAGGTATCTACTTGCGAGCTAAATGTTTTTGAGTGGCATGAAGTTCTGGCCAATAATATATATGAGATTACCAGACCATGTGGCCAGAAATGGATTAGGGACTTGTTTGGAGACCGACTACGTAGGAGCAATTGCAGTCTTCCCTTCTAAGGAAATACATATAGATCTACACGAGTTGTCATTTCATACCATATTTTTAAAGGCTCGCTTACTAACAAAATTCCTGAACTTGTTTAATAAAATATGGTATGAAATGACAACGAGTGTCAGATCTTTTTTATCACATGATTTTAAACGAAAAAACAACGTATAATTTTACCAATTATTTATGTTGATAAATCCTAAAAGTTGTGTATTAGCATGACGTCATTTCATGTTGACAACGTCATTTCACCAAAATAACGTCATGCGATTGGTCAGTCAAAGAATATGTAGCCAATGAAAACGGTCAAAATGTTATCTTACACATGTGTAAGATAGCATTATTCATAATGGTTGTATTACACGGGAGACAAGGTATAGCATGTGATAAATTGTATGTTTGTAACACACCTATTGAATGGCAGGACAATCTGTATGAAGTAAAGGCTTCTCAGACTGTCAAACAGAGGAGCAGAAAGGAGAAGTGGAAAGTCTTCTTCAAACGAACACTGGCTTGGCTCATCACCGTGTAAACTCATTGTGCACAAAAACTTGTTATTGAAATTTCAGATTCTGATGTTGCTTGTTGTTGTTTTTAAGGTATACCATTTAGAGCCACTGTTTCCAATTGCCACTGTTATTGTGTGTTGTTTTTTACCAGTTTCAATCATATTAGTATTAAATATGTATTAAAGAGACAGTTTAATTACAAAGAATAAGACAAAGAAAAAAGTAACTTTGTGGTTTGATATGTATAACAACATTGTAGAAACTAAAATGACATTCATAGAAAGAAGATATATTATTTTCCCATTTATGTGATATGCCATATATTCTGTAGACAATTATTTAATAACTATATTATAAGGACACCACTTATTTTAAATAAGGACAGTGTTTGCCTGGAAAATAATGTTGTTGTTTTTTCAGAATTCTGATAGGAGGGGGTTGCACTGGCATTGTTTATCTGGTGGTCTTCGTTAGTTTTGAAGATATTGTAACTGAGACGGTAACAGTTGTTCTATTATATGTTATACATTATTAGTATTGCTTTTTTGTACATATCAGTTTCTGTTTCCATAAATGTACTTGAAATTTACATTTGTTGAAATAAAACAAAAGAAAAACTGTGGAAATGTAAGTTGGTTTATCAAAGTGATATACATGTAGTTGCAAAACTTTCTTTGTAGAGATCACTGTCTTCCAAAAATGACTAGTTTATCTTTCAGATGACATTTCGATCAACGTGTATTTCAAATTGGTACTAGAATTAGAAAATTGCAATTACATTCAAAATATCTATTGACTTGTATGATAAGTTTTTTTTAATTTTATTATTGTTACAATATAGTTTGTATGAATGAACTACATGTACATGTTTACTATTATTATTGAAGGGTACTTCCATCTGTGATTTCAGGGCAGTGGATCGAAGTCAGACTTCCTTAGAGTGTACGGCACCACCATCATCTTCAGTCTTATCAACTCCATAGTCCCTGTTTGTATACAGGAAGTAAGACTGTAGTTTTCAGTCTAACCCAACCTTTTACCTTCTCAATATCCAATCAAATGTTATGAAATTTTCACGCGAGTAGTCCCGAATGAATAAATCCTAATATTGCATTGACTAATAATTTAAAAATTCTCCAAATATTACTGGCCCGGACAAACTATGACTGGCCACTTATTTTTTGCAAGAAACATTTAAATACAATAAAAACAATATCTTTGAAGAAAACTAAAACAATATACACTTGAGAGCGCTTTATTAACTAAAGCTACTACATGTACTATCAGTATGTTAATTTTGCAATATATATATGAATTCAATTGTATTTGTCAAAGTCCCTTCAACGTCTTCAACACAATTGGTGACCTTCACGTATGACATTATGACTGTTGTGGAAACAGATACAGCAATCGCTGTCATAAAATATTTTTGACCAAAATTTTCACCTGACACGAGGACCAGTATTCGGACAGTTTTCCCGGACCTCCGGATTTTTATCGGCAATGTCCGAGGTCAGACGGTCTTACGCGGAGACTGCTATTAAAATATTTTACATGTAATTATAGAGCAATAAATTTGTCATTTTGCAACAATGTAAGCGCCTCTTCTATGTTCGTACATAATAGGCACACTATAAATAGCAATTGTGTCTAAGACAATGATCCCACCGCTTGAACATCGTATATTGCTATGGCATATTGACCTGATAGGGTAACTCGCCCTTAAGTCGATTTTTTTTCAGAGTCCAACATTTTGTTCTTTGTATTTTGTGGAGATGGGTGTAGTTTGTAGGGATACAACGAGTACCCGAAAATACCCGCATTCTTGGCTCCATAAAAATTAACTAGAGTTTGGTTCCTCATTCGAAAATTCGGTTTAAGTCAGGTATTAAAACCATAGTGTAATCATCGTCATCTTTCTTAAAATTCTCCTTAATCTAAAATTATATTCAGCAAATTAATAAAACCAAGACCCAATAGGCATAGGTGTTTCTATTTGACAGATTTTTACAAATAAAAGTGAATATTCTGATGGCGCTCTTGGATATTGGAGTGCATCGCTGAACGAACCCCACTGAACAGCTGTATGGAATTTTGTGTGCATTGGCTTTTAACGGAACTGAATAAAAACTCAGAGCATCATTATTTATTATGACAAAATCTTAAGTAAATGTTAAATTTATCGTGAATGAAAAGAAGTGATCAAATTTTACAGGGAACGAAACTGTTGACGGTTGGGAGTGTGGTTATTTAGTATTCATCGTTTTTTTCCCTGCGCCTTATCTTTTCCCCGTCGATTACACACCTCAAATGACGAATCAATACCTTTAAAGTGTTTTCCATCAGCATCCGCATTGCGCTAGTGCATTATTTCCGCTGAATTATTTCCGTAAACGCTCTGCAAATACCTTTGCAAATAAATTACTGAACAAATCTGTAGTTATCGAAACAAGAATACTTCTTTTTTGAAAACACAGATTTTATCAAGATTTATTTCTTAGAACTTATATACAAATAATCTGTACACATGTGTCTTTTCCCCTCAGTTTTAACTTTATTATTTTGTTGGTTTCCTTATCATTCAACTGAAGTCATTAATGGGCAAAAATGAGATTCTGGGGTAAAATGTGTACTCTAGAGCTGGTGGATTTCGGCCATATACGGCCCAGAATTCACCTGAACAAACAACAATGTTAATGACAAATTAATTACAGAACTAATGTCCGATTACAACATATTTGTAGCTCTCAATAATCCTGCAGCAAATTAGCTAAATTCTGATATAGTTCAGATGTTAGCAGTATTACAATGACATTAATAACAACGATATCAGTAAAATTGATGGATGCTCCATAATGCGGAAGTCAAGCAATATAAATGCAATGAGAAAGGCAGAGATATTAAAATCTCTAGGCAGGACCAAATCCGACATCAAAACTGTATGTGAGCATGTCACAAACGAGAATAATTTCATTTATCGTCTAGTATTCAGGGTAGAAACAATCTTTCCTGCTCGGAACAGGCCTCTGGAGGTGCAAAGTTGATGTGTACTTTTACTTATATGAATATCCGACCCGACCCGCAAATACCCGACCCGAAGAAAGATACCCGACCGGACGCGACCAAAATTAGCCTCCCGTTGCATCCCTTGTAGTTTGACATGTTTTGAGATATGTTAATGAATATTCATCCTTTTGACTCAAAGTTAAAATATCAGTCTAAATATGACTTCATCAAAAATTTTCTCACGATGAAATTGTACATGCAGCACTATTTATAACTCCATGTGGCGAGAAATTCAGAATGTTCAATTAAGATTCACCTTGATACCATCGGCATTTCGGCCAGATGCATTTTGCGGCATTCACTAAGAACTAAATATTGACAATATTAACTTACCGGTAATTTATAAATATAAATGGCAATTTTCAGTGTTTCGTTCTACTTCATAGATTTCTCAATTTAATCTGTGTAATAAGTCAATAAGCCTTTGAGACGAAGGCAGTTAGCCCTTATGACGAACAGGTATTTAACTCCTGGCATATGCATGCTTGATGGGAATTAACCACATATCTATGTCATTTATCATGGTTTGATCTAGAAAGAATCACCTTGTTTACAAACAAGCAGACAAAATATTATATACTGTCTATTAACGTAGTTTTCTGTGTCCCGACCGTTGCTAAATATAGTAATGTTGTTGCGATGTTCGAATTGATGCTAGAAGTGTCCATGTAATTCATCGCCTTTTTAAACACTTATTTCTGTAATCATTTCGCCAAGTAATTATTTGTAAGTTCTGCATAAAACTGTAGATGTGATTGTATGATTTTATTGTAAATAGGGAATGAAAAATCCAGTCAATGTTATGGACAAACTTGTGTTTGTCTTCAGGGCGAATGTGTTCGACTCAACGGCGAAATCAGTGTGTATCGTTAGTCAACTGTTATTAAAAGCAAATAAGCCGGGAACCAAGCAGTTTGTCTAAAAACAGAGTCATTAGATATGATACGTATGGCCTACACCAGTTGAGTCCCGGCTATGAACAATGAGCATTGAATGATATAGGTAGAGCGTTGACCCATTCGACTTAAGGGAGAGTAGCCCTACTTGTGAATGAATATATCCTGGACTTCGAGGTCAATGTGTGGTTAGTCTTTTTGAGCTATTAACTACATATGCAGTTGAAAGGGCAAGAAACTGAACAAATTATTATCATTGTTCGCCTGTGGGGACTGCACAGGCTGGTCTGAGATGACTCGTTAAGCACATGCATTAAGCCCGGTTTTCCCACGACACGCTTCAAATATTAATATTTTGAAAAGTGGCCACCATATAATTTTTTTAGTGTATACTCTTGATACATAAACAGGCAATATGTTGCACATCCCACAGCTGTTGCTTTCAGCTTCCCAAGATGGAGAACTACACGACAGGCAAGCAAGAGCTGAATGTGACCTTGATCCGCGTGTTCTTCCTCCGCATGGCCAACCTGTTTGCACTCATCACATCCCTCTATGACACTGTCACCAAGGTCTGTTGTCGTGTCTGTGAAAGATAGTATGTGTTCATTTGACGTTTGTTTATTTATTAAATATTTAAGTGTTTTTTCTTTGTTTTTTATGTTCTTCTAACTCATTTGGTCTTTATCATACTCCAAGAAAACAATTAATATGAAACATTGTATATACACACTATTAGTTTTTACTATTTGTAACATCACACTATGTATTGGTTATACTGTTTTGTGTGGCTTCAAATTTTATTTAATGAGTATATAGTAGGGATTAATCATACATGATAATCTGTTGATCTAAATTGCCATCAGACTGCTTGTAATTGTTTCAAGATACAACATATTAAATGTTAACACAGTAGTAATGTGCTTGCTTTACTGTTAATGGCTGTTCCAGGAAAAAAGGTGATGGGGGAGGGGGGGAACGCAAGTCCAAAAATAGGGTACCACCAACACAACTTTATTCTTTTTGAAGTAATTAATAATCCTTTTTATCCCCTCTATCACCCCCACCCACCGATTGTTAATACATCGGCGTTCCAATGCCTCAGCCACTTTTTTCCTGGAACAGCCCTAAGCTGTAGGTTTGGTCCTGTGGCCCTCTTCATGTATAAACAGTGGAAGAAACATGAACCATATAGGCCCTAAGCTGTAGGTTTGGTCCTGTGGCCCTCTTCATGTATAAACAGTGGCAGAAACATGAACCATATAGGCCCTAAGCTGTAGGTTTGGTCCTGTGGCCCTCTTCATGTATAAACTGTGGCAGAAACATGAACCATATAGGCTCTAGCTGTAGGTTTGGTCCTGTGGCCCTCTTCATGTATAAACAGTGGCAGAAACATGAACCATATAGGCCCTAAGCTGTAGGTTTGGTCCTGTGGCCCTCTTCATGTATAAACTGTGGCAGAAACATGAGCCATATAGGCCCTAAGCTGTAGGTTTGGTCCTGTGGCCCTCTTCATGTATAAACTGTGGCAGAAACATGAGCCATGTAGGCCCTAACCTGTACGTTTGGTCCTGTGGCCCTCTTCATGTTTAAACTGTGGCAGAAACATGAACCATATAGGCCCTAAGCTGTAGGTTTGGTCCTGTGGCCCTCTTCATGTATACACTGTGGCAGAAACATGAACCATATAGGCCCTAAGCTGTAGATTTGGTCCTGTGGCCCTCTTCATGTATAAACTGTGGCAGAAACATGAGCCATATAGGCCCTAAGCTGAAGGTTTGGTCCTGTGGCCCTCTTCATGTATAAACTGTGGCAGAAACATGAACCATATAGGCCCTATGCTGTAGGTTTGGTCCTGTGGCCCTCTTCATGTATAAACTGTGGCAGAAACATGAACCATATAGGCCCTAAGCTGTAGGTTTGGTCCTGTGGCCCTCTTCATGTACAAACTGTGGCAGAAACATGAACCATATAGGCCCTAAGCTGTAGGTTTGGTCCTGTGGCCCTCTTCATGTATAAACTGTGGCAGAAACTTGAGCCATATGGTCCCTAAGCTGTAGGTTTGGTCCTGTGGCCCTCTTCATGTATAAACAGTGGAAGAAACATGAACCATATAGGCCCTAAGCTGTAGGTTTGGTCCTGTGGCCCTCTGCATGTATAAACTGTGGCAGAAACATGAACCATGTAGGCCCTAAGCTGTAGGTTTGGTCCTGTGGCCCTCTTCATGAATGAACTGTGGCAGAAACATGAACCATATAGGCCCTAAGCTGTAGGTTTGGTCCTGTGGCCCTCTTCATGTATAAACGGTGGCAGAAACATGAACCATATAGGCCCTAAGCTGTAGGTTTGGTCCTGTGGCCCTCATGTATAAACTGTGGCAGAAACATGAACCATATAGGCCCTAAGCTGTAGGTTTGGTCCTGTGGCCCTGTTCATTTATAAACTGTGGCAGAAACATGAACCATGTAGGCCCTAAGCTGTAGGTTTGGTCCTGTGGCCCTCTTCATGTATAAACTGTGGCAGAAACATGAACCATATAGGCCCTAAGCTGTAGGTTTGGTCCTGTGGCCCTCTTCATGTATGAACTGTGGCAGAAACATGAACCATATAGGCCCTAAGCTGTAGGTTTGGTCCTGTGGCCCTCTTCATGTATAAACTGTGGCAGAAACATGAACCATATAGGCCCTAAGCTGTAGGTTTGGTCCTGTGGCCCTCTTCATGTATAAACAGTGGAAGAAACATGAACCATATAGGCCCTATGCTGTAGGTTTGGTCCTGTGGCCTTCTTCATGTATAAACTGTGGCAGAAACATGAACCATATAGGCCCTAAGCTGTGGGTTTGGTCCTGTGGCAATCTTCATGTATAAACTGTGGCAGAAACATGAACCATATAGGCCCTAAGCTGTAGGTTTGGTCCTGTGGCCCTCTTCATGTATAAACTGTGGCAGAAACATGAACCATATAGGCCCTAAGCTGTAGGTTTGGTCCTGTGGCCCTCTTCATGTATAAACTGTGGCAGAAACATGAACCATATAGGCCCTAATCTGTAGGTTTGTCCTGTGGCCCTCTTCATGTATAAACTGTGGCAGAAACATGAACCATGTAGGCCCTAAGCTGTAGGTGTGGTCCTGTGGCCGTCTTCATGTATAAACTGTGGCAGAAACATGAGCCATATAGGCCCTAAGCTGTAGGTTTGGTCCTGTGGCCCTCTTCATGTATAAACTGTGGCAGAAACATGAACCCATATAGGCCCTAAGCCGTAGGTTTGGTCCTGTGGCCCTCTTCATGTATAAACTGTGGTAGAAACATGAACCATATAGGCCTAAGCTGTAGGTTTGGTCCTGTGGCCCTCTTCATGTATAAACTGTGGAAGAAACATGAACCATATAGGCCCTAAGCTGTAGGTTTGGTCCTGTGGCCCTCTTCATATATCAACTGTGGCAGAAACATGAACCATATAGGCCCTAAGCTGTCGGTTTGGTCCTGTGGCCCTCTTCATGTATAAACTGTGGCAGAAACATGAACCATATAGGCCCTAAGCTGTAGGTTTGGTCCTGTGGCCCTCTTCATGTATAAACTGTGGCAGAAACATGAACCATATAGGCCCTAAGCTGTAGGTTTGGTCCTGTGGCCCTCTTCATGTATAAACTGTGGCAGAAACATGAACCATATAGGCCCTAAGCTGTAGGTTTGGTCCTGTGGCCCTCTTCATGTATAAACTGTGGCAGAAACATGAACCATATAGGCCCTAAGCTGTAGGTTTGGTCCTGTGGCCCTCTTCATTTATAAACTGTGGCAGAAACATGAACCATATAGGCCCTAAGCTGTAGGTTTGGTCCTGTGGCCCTCATCATGTATAAACTGTGGCAGAAACATGAACCATATAGGCCCTAAGCTGTAGGTTTGGTCCTGTGGCCCTCATCATGTATAAACTGTGGCAGAAACATGAACCATATAGGCCCTAAGCTGCAGGTTTGGTCCTGTGGCCCTCTTCATGTATAAACTGTGGCAGAAACATGAACCATATAGGCCCTAAGCTGTAGGTTTGGTCCTGTGGCCCTCTTCATGTATAAACTGTGGCAGAAACATGAACCATATAGGACCTAAGCTGACGTTTGGTCCTGTGGCCCTCTTCATGTATAAACTGTGGCAGAAACATGAACCATATAGGCCCTAAGCTGTAGGTTTGGTCCTGTGGCCCTCTTCATGTATAAACGGTGGCAGAAACATGAACCATATAGGCCCTAAGCTGTAGGTTTGGTCCTGTGGCCCTCTTCATGTATAAACAGTGGAAGAAACATGAACCATATAGGCCCTATGCTGTAAGTTTGGTCCTGTGGCCCTCTTCATGTATAAACTGTGGCAGAAACATGAACCATATAGGCCCTAAGCTATAGGTTTGGTTCTGTGGCCCTCTTCATGTATACACTGTGGCAGAAACATGAACCATATAGGCCCTAAGCTGTAGGTTTGATCCTGTGGCCCTCTTCATGTATAAAATGTGGCAGAAACATGAACCATATAGGCCCTAAGCTGTAGGTTTGGTCCTGTGGCCCTCTTCATGTATAAACTGTGGCATAAACATGAACCATGTAGGCCCTAAGCTGTAGGTTTGGTCCTGTGGCCCTCTTCATGCATAAACTGTGGCAGAAACATGAACCATATAGGCCCTAAGCTGTAGGTTCGGTCCTGTGGCCCTCTTCATGTATAAACTGTGGCAGAAACATGAACCATATAGGCCCTAAGCTGTAGGTTTAGTCCTGTGGCCCTCTTCATGTATAAACTGTGGCAGAAACATGAACCATATAGGCCCTAAGCTGTAGGTTTGGTCCTGTGGCCCTCTTCATGTATAAACTGTGGCAGAAACATGAACCATATAGGCTCTAAGCTGTAGGTTTGGTCCTGTGGCCCACTTCATGTATAAACTGTGGCAGAAACATGAACCATATAGGTCCTAAGCTGTAGGTTTGGTCCTGTGGCCCTCTTCATGTATAAACTGTGGCAGAAACATGAACCATGTAGGCCCTAAGCTGTAGGTTTGGTCCTGTGGCCCTCTTCATGTATAAACTGTGGCAGAAACATGAACCATATAGGCAACTAACACCATTTGAAGTGTGTCATTGGAAAGCCGGGCTTAATGCATGTGCGTAACGTGTCGTCCTGGATCAGCCTGTGTGGTCCGCACAGGCCGATACAGGACGACACTTTCTGCTGTTATGGTATTTTCTGCTAAGAAGAAGTCTCTTCCAAACATAAATCCTCAGTAGGCAGATAGTGAATTCCCGGATTAGGCTGTGCAGACTGCACAGGCTGATTCAGAATTCACATTCACAAGTCCGGTTTTCCCTCGCCATGCATAATTTATTCAAAGTTGTACAGAAATGCGTATTAATTACGTAACTGCTAAATAATGCATTATTTTAGTCAGAGAATGGCTGTGCTGGGACAATCCTGGGCCAGGAAATGTACAAGCTTGTCATCATGGATACTCTTCTGCATGTGAGCAAGATCATGTTTTCTCTGGCCAGAACTAGAGGTGACAAAATCTGATTTTGCCTTTCTTGTCCAATTTTTACAAATGCAGTTTGCTACTTGTCTTTAAAGTGAGTATATAGTTACTGTGCGATTTTGTACGAAAATTATCACGTAAAACAATCCATTGATTATAATGATGTCAGTATATTTTTAAAATAATATTATACTATATGTTGAGGAAAACCTATGTCAATAAATGCGTTTTAAGAGAGAAATTTAAAACTAAACTAATACTTCGCTGCGCAGCGATTTATTATATACATGTATATACAGCGTCTACACGAGTCATATAAATTGATAACGCATGTGAATTCCTTATTTTCTAATTCAAAACCGACTGTAGCTGTTGCTGTGTGATAAACGGGTCTGTATCGACAGAAAATATATATTGGCATTTTTCTACATAGTTTTTGCAGATGTTGACGGTTTTTTTTTTGGATATATACTACGGTTTTTTGTTAGTGGGTAACAAAAGAGACATGAAATAAATCTATACAAATCAGACAGTCCCTTTTTGATGGAAAAATGTCACTTGTCTGTACATGGTGTCGGATCACCTGGGATATATGGACATTTGATGGCACCATTCCTGAAAACTAATCTTGAAAGGCTATGAAGTTATTGTAAGATGTGTGAAACTTCTAGTCAACACATAAACTCATTGGCCACAGGTCTTTATAAAGTAGAACTAATGCTTAGCTTCAATTCAGCCAGTCCAGTTAATGGTTGGAAAACTTCTGTGTACCGGTAAGTATCTATGTCAAGAGATGATATGAGCTGCGTCGTGGGAAAACCGGACTTAATGCATGTGCGTAAAGTGTTGTCCCGGATTAGCCTGTGCGGTCCGCACAGGCTAATCCAGAACGGCACTTTCTGCTTTTATCGTATTTTCTGTTTCAAAGAAGTCTCTTCTAAACATAAATTCACTGTAGGCGGAAAGTGCCGTCCCGGATTAGCCTATGCAGACTGCACAGGCTAATCCGGGACGACACTTTACGCACATGCATTAAGTCCGGTTTTCATACGACGCGCCACATATTGATTCATTATAAAGTCACAGGGGGGAGAAATTTTGCAACCAGTCTGGAACTCAAAGCCAGGATCTCTTGCTTACAGGTTGAGTGTCCTCCTGACTTAGATTACTGGGCGGCTGCAAAACCTCCCCCCTTTAATGACCAATATCATACCGTAACAATTATATCACATTACATAAAAACATCTTTAACAAAAGCAGACTGGTCCATATTTTGTCATTCAACCTTCTAAGCTCAGAATAGCCACATACTCATAACTTCTTGGAGATGAAACTCAAAATGAATAAGACAACTCTTGTTTTCTCATTATCATCATGAGTTACAATTCTCATTATATCCAGAATGAACATGAACAAAATAGCACAAGTATTGCCAATTTCTGTTAATTTGACTCTTAACCAAATCTCTTCCATGAAATGACCATATTTCAATGTCCTTCGTCTACTGTTACAGTCCAGCATGCAGCTGGTAATTCAGTTCAGCAAGTACTTCTGGACCAGGGAGAAAGCTGAGTTCAACATCTCCTCAGCAGTCCTGGTGCTGGTCTACAGACAGGCTCTAGTGTGGGTAGGTGGGGTGTTGGTCTACAGGCATGCTCTAGTGTGGGTATGTGGGGTGCTGGTCTACAGACATGCTCTAGTGTGGGTAGGTGGGGTGTTGGTCTACAGGCATGCTCTAGTGTGGGTAGGTGGGGTGTTGGTCTACAGGCATGCTCTAGTGTGGGTAGGTGGGGTGCTGGTCTACAGACATGCTCTAGTGTGGGTAGGTGGGGTGTTGGTCTACAGGCATGCTCGAGTGTGGGTAGGTGGGGTGTTGGTCTACAGGCATGCTCTAGTGTGGGTAGATGGGGTGTTGGTCTACAGGCATGCTCTAGTGTGGGTAGGTGGGGTGCTAGTCTACAGACAGGCCCGAGTGTGGGTAGTTGGGGTGTTGGTCTACAGACATGCTCTAGTGTGGGTAGATGGGGTGTTGGTCTACAGACATGCTCTAGTGTGGGTAGATGGGGTGTTGGTCAAAGACATGCTCTAGTGTGGGTAGATGGGGTGTTGGTGTACAGACAGGCCCGAGTGTGGGTAGGTGGGGTGTTGGTCTACAGACATGCTCTAGTGTGAGTAGATGGGGTGTTGGTCTACAGACTTGCTCTAGTGTGGGTAGATGGGGTGTTGGTCTACAGACAGGCCCGAGTGTGGGTAGGTGGGGTGTTGGTCTACAGACATGCTCTAGTGTGGGTAGGTGGGGTGTTGGTCTACATGCATGCTCTAGTGTGGGTACATGGGGTGTTGGTCTACATGCATGCTCTAGTGTGGGTAGATGGGGTGTTGGTCTACACACATGCTCTAGTGTGGGTAGATGGGGTGTTGGTCTACAGACATGCTCTAGTGTGGTAGATGGCGTGTTGGTCTACAGACATGCTCTAGTGTGGGTAGATGGGGTGTTGGTCTACAGACATGCTCTAGTGTGGTAGATGGGGTGTTGGTCTACAGACATGCTCTAGTGTGGGTAGATGGGGTGTTGGTCTACAGACATGCTCTAGTGTGGGTAGATGGCGTGTTGGTCTACAGACATGCTCTAGTGTGGGTAGATGGGGTGTTAGTCTACAGACATGCTCTAGTGTGGGTAGATGGGGTGTTGGTCTACATGCATGCTCTAGTGTGGGTAGATGGGGTGTTGGTCTACAGACATGCTCTAGTGTGGGTAGATGGGGCGCTGGTCTACAGACATGCTCTAGTGTGGGTAGAAGGGGTGTTGGTCTACAGGCATGCTCTAGTGTGGGTAGGTGGTGTGTTGGTCTACAGGCATGCTCTAGTGTGTGTAGGGGGGTGTTGGACTACAGGCATGCTCTAGAGTGGGTAGGTGGGGTGCTGGTCTACAGGCAGGCTGTAGTGTGGGTAAGTGTGGTGCTGGTCTACAGACAGGCCTTAATGTGGGTAGGTGGGATGCTGGTCTACAGACAGGCTGTAGTGTGGGTAGGAGGAGTGCTGGTCTACATACAAGCTCTAGTGTGGGTAGGTGGGTTGCTGGTCTACAGACAGGCCTTAGTGTAGGTAGAAGCTGTGGTGTGGGTAGGTGGTGTGCTGGTCTACAGGGAGACCCTAGTGTGGATAGGTTGGGTGCTTGTCTACAGACAGGCCTTAGTTTAGGTAGTCTACATTCAAGCTCTAGTGTGGGTCGGTGGGGTGCTGGTCTTCATACAGGCCGTAGTGTAGGTAGATGGGGTGCTAGTCTACATACAAGCTCTAGTGTGGGTAGGTGGTGTGCTGGTCTACAGGAAGAGTAGTGTGGGTAGGTGGGGTGAGGTCTAAAGACATGCCGTAGTGTGGGTAGGTTGGGTGCTGGTCTACAGACAGGCCTTAATGTGAGTAGGTGGGGTGCTGGTCTACCGACAGGCCAGTGCTGTTTTTTTTTGTTTGTGGGTAGGTGGGGTGATGGTCTACATATACGCCCTAGCCTGGGTAGGTGGGGTGCTTGTGTTCAGGCAGGCCTTAGTGTGGGTAGGTGGGGTTTTGGTGTACAGGCAAGCTCTAAAGTGGGTAGGTGGGGTGCTGGTCTAAAGGCAGGCCTTAGTGTGGGTAGGTGGGGTGCTGGTCTACAGGCAGGCCCCAGTGTGGGTATGTGGGGTGCTGGTCTACAGACAGGCCGTAATGTGGGTAGGTGGACTGCTGGTCTACAGGCAGGGTCTAGTGTGGGTAGGTGGGATGCTAGTCTACAGGCAGGCCTTAGTGTAGGTAGCTGGGGTGTTAGTCTACATGCAAGCACTTGCGTGGGTAGGTTGTGTGCTGGTCTACAGGAAGACCCTAGTGTGGGTAGGTGGGGTGCTGGTCTACAGACGTGCTCTAGTGTGGGTAGGTGTGATGCTGGTCTACAGACAGGCCTTAGTTTGGGTATTTGGGATGCTAGTCTACATACAAGCTCTTGTTTGGGTATATGGGGTGCTGGTCTACATGAAGACCTAGTGTGAGTAGGTGGGGTGTTGGTCTACAGACAGGCCTTAGTGTAGGTAGATCGGGTGCTAGTCTACATACAAGCTCTAGTGTGGGTAGGTGGGTTGCTGGTCTTCAGACAGGCTTTAGTGTAGGTAGCTGGGGTGCTAGTCTACATACAAGCTCTATTGTTGGTAGGTGGTGTGCTGGTCTACAGGAAGCCCCTAGTGTGGCTAAGTGGGGTGCTGGTCTACAGACATGCCCTAGTGTGGGTAGGTGGGGTGCTGGTCTACAGACAGGCCTTAGTGTGAGTAGGTGGGGTGCTGGTCTACAGACAGGCCCGAGTGTGGGTAGGTGGGGTGCTGGTCTACAGACACGCCCTAGTGTGGGTAGGTGGATGCTGGTCTACAGACAGGCCCGAGTGTGGGTAGGTGGGGTGCTGGTCTACAGACACGCCCTAGTGTGGGTAGGTGGGATGCTGGTCTACAGACAGGCTCTAGTGTGGGTAGGTGGGGTGCTGGTCTACAGGCAGGCCTTAGTGTGGGTAGGTGGGGTGCTTGTGTACAGGCAGGCCTTAGTGTGGGTAGGTGGGTTGCTGGTGTACAGGCTAGCTCTAGTGTGGGTAGGTGGGATATTGGTCTACAGACATGCCCTAGTGTGGGTAGGTTGGGTGCTGGTCTACAGACAGGCCTTAATGTGAGTAGGTGGGGTGCTGGTCTACCGACAGGCCCGTGCTGTTTTTTTTTGTTTGTGGGTAGGTGGGGTGCTGGTCTACATATACGCCCTAGCATGGGTAGGTGAGGTGCTTGTGTACAGGCAGGCCTTAGTGTGGGTAGGTGGGGATTTGGTGTACAGGCAAGCTCTAAAGTGGGTAGGTGGGGTGCTGGTCTAAAGGCAGGCCTTAGTGTGGGTAGGTGGGGTGCTGGTCTACAGGCAGGCCCCAGTGTGGGTATGTGGGGTGCTGGTCTACAGACAGGCCGTAATGTCGGTAGGTGGACTGCTGGTCTACAGGCAGGCTCTAGTGTGGGTAGGTGGGATGCTAGTCTACAGGCAGGCCTTAATGTAGGTAGCTGGGATGTTAGTCTACATGCAAGCTCTTGTGTGGGTAGGTTGTGTGCTGGTCTACAGGAAGACCCTAGTGTGGGTAGGTGGGGTGCTGGTCTACAGACGTGCTCTAGTGTGGGTAGGTGGGATGCTGGTCTACAGACAGGCCTTTGTTTGGGTATTTGGGATGCTAGTCTACATACAAGCTCTTGTTTGGGTATATGGGTGCTGGTCTACATGAAGACCCTAGTAAGTGTAGGTGGGGTGTTGGTCTACAGACATGCTCTAATGTGGGTAGGTGGGTTGCTGGTCTTCAGACAGGCCTTAGTGTAGGTAGATTGGGTGCTAGTCTACATACAATCTCTAGTGTGGGTAGGTGGGTTGCTGGTCTTCAGACAGGCCTTAGTGTAGGTAGATGGGGTGTTAGTCTACATACAAGCTCTAGTGTTGGTAGGTGGTGTGCTGGTCTACAGGAAGACCCTAGTGTGGCTAAGTGGGGTGCTGGTGTACAGACATGCCCTAGTGTGGGTAGGTGGGGTGCTGGTCTACAGACAGGCCTTAGTGTGAGTAGGTGGGGTGCTGGTCTACAGACAGGCCCGAGTGTGGGTAGGTGGGTGCTGGTCTACAGACACGCCCTAGTGTGGGTAGGTGGGATGCTGGTCTACAGACAGGCTCTAGTGTGGGTAGGTGGGGTGCTGGTCTACAGGCAGGCCTTAGTGTGAGTAGGTGGGGTGCTTGTGTACAGGCAGGCCTTAGTGTGGGTAGGTGGGGTGCTGGTGTACAGGCAAGCTCTAGTGTGGTTAGGTGGGGTATTGGTCTACAGGCAGGCCTTAGTGTGGGTAGGTGGGGTGCTGGTCTACTGGCAGGCCCCAGTGCGGGTATGTGGGGTGCTGTTCTACAGACAGGTCATAGTGTGGGTAGGTGGGTTGCTGGTGTACAGGCTAGCTCTAGTGTGGGTAGGTGGGATATTGGTCTACAGACATGCCCTAGTGTGGGTAGGTTGGGTGCTGGTCTACAGACAGGCCTTAATGTGAGTAGGTGGGGTGCTGGTCTACCGACAGGCCCGTGCTGTTTTTTTTTGTTTGTGGGTAGGTGGGGTGCTGGTCTACATATACGCCCTAGCATGGGTAGGTGAGGTGCTTGTGTACAGGCAGGCCTTAGTGTGGGTAGGTGGGGATTTGGTGTACAGGCAAGCTCTAAAGTGGGTAGGTGGGGTGCTGGTCTAAAGGCAGGCCTTAGTGTGGGTAGGTGGGGTGCTGGTCTACAGGCAGGCCCCAGTGTGGGTATGTGGGGTGCTGGTCTACAGACAGGCCGTAATGTCGGTAGGTGGACTGCTGGTCTACAGGCAGGCTCTAGTGTGGGTAGGTGGGATGCTAGTCTACAGGCAGGCCTTAATGTAGGTAGCTGGGGTGTTAGTCTACATGCAAGCTCTTGTGTGGGTAGGTTGTGTGCTGGTCTACAGGAAGACCCTAGTGTGGGTAGGTGGGGTGCTGGTCTACAGACGTGCTCTAGTGTGGGTAGGTGGGATGCTGGTCTACAGACAGGCCTTTGTTTGGGTATTTGGGATGCTAGTCTACATACAAGCTCTTGTTTGGGTATATGGGTGCTGGTCTACATGAAGACCCTAGTAAGTGTAGGTGGGGTGTTGGTCTACAGACATGCTCTAATGTGGGTAGGTGGGTTGCTGGTCTTCAGACAGGCCTTAGTGTAGGTAGATTGGGTGCTAGTCTACATACAATCTCTAGTGTGGGTAGGTGGGTTGCTGGTCTTCAGACAGGCCTTAGTGTAGGTAGATGGGGTGCTAGTCTACATACAAGCTCTAGTGTTGGTAGGTGGTGTGCTGGTCTACAGGAAGACCCTAGTGTGGCTAAGTGGGGTGCTGGTGTACAGACATGCCCTAGTGTGGGTAGGTGGGGTGCTGGTCTACAGACAGGCCTTAGTGTGAGTAGGTGGGGTGCTGGTCTACAGACAGGCCCGAGTGTGGGTAGGTGGGTGCTGGTCTACAGACACGCCCTAGTGTGGGTAGGTGGGATGCTGGTCTACAGACAGGCTCTAGTGTGGGTAGGTGGGGTGCTGGTCTACAGGCAGGCCTTAGTGTGAGTAGGTGGGGTGCTTGTGTACAGGCAGGCCCGAGTGTGGGTAGGTGGGGTGCTGGTGTACAGGCAAGCTCTAGTGTGGTTAGGTGGGGTATTGGTCTACAGGCAGGCCTTAGTGTGGGTAGGTGGGGTGCTGGTCTACTGGCAGGCCCCAGTGCGGGTATGTGGGGTGCTGTTCTACAGACAGGTCATAGTGTGGGTAGGTGGGGTGCTGGTCTACAGGCAGGCTCTAGTGTGGGTAGGTGGAATGCTGGTTAACAGGCAGGCCTTAGTGTAGGTAGGTGGGGTGCTAGTCTACAGACAGGCCGTAAAGGTGGGTATGTGGGGTGCTGGTCTTCAGGCAGGCTGTAGTGTGGGTAGGTGGGGTGCTAGTTTACAGGCATACCTTTGTGTGGGTAGATGGGGTGCTAGTCTACATGCAAGCTCTAGTGTGGGTAGGTGGTGTGCTGGTCTACAGGAAGACCCTAGTGTGGGTAGGTGGTGTGCTGGTCTACAGACATGCTCTAATGTGGGTAGGTGGGTTGCTGGTCTACAGGCAGGACTTAGTTTGGGTATATGGAGTGCTAGTCTACATACAAGCTCTAGTGTGGGTAGGTGGTGTGCTGGTCTACAGGAAGACCCTAGTGTGGGTAGGTGGTGTGCTGGTCTACACACAGGCCCTAGTGTGGGTAGGTGGGGTGCTGTTCTTCAGGCAGGCCTTAGTGTGGGTATGTGGGGTGCTTTTCTACAGACAGGCTCTAGTGTGGTATGTGGGGTTGTGCTCTACATACAAGCTCTAGTGTGGGTAGTTGGGGTGCTGGTCTTCAGGCAGGCTGTAGCGTGGGTAGATGGGGAATGTCTTAACGTGTAAGGTATGCTTGGAAGGATTCAAGTGCTTCATTGCTGTTCACTGGAGGAGATATAAATTATAGCTTATAGCTTGTATGTTTAGTTGGAGTCGGCATCTAAGTTAACTTTTGATTTACAGGTACTTAATATTTCAATCAAATGGGTTGAGAAAACTAGGATATAAACCCAGAATGAATAAATGTTTTCTTGTGAACAAGCTGATGTAAAATTCTATATATTCAATATGTCCATGGATATTTGGTATATTTTTAGCTTAACTTTTCGAAGAATAGGTGAGCTTTCCTACTACCCCCGGCGTCGGCGTCCGCGTCTGAATTTGGTTAAAGTTGTTATTTAAAAGTCTTGTAACTTCAAAACTACATAAGTTATTCACTTGAAACTTGGAATATATCTTTGTCATCAACTCCAGTGTCAGGGGCAACATTCCCATAACTCAGTTTTGTATTTTGACAGAGTTATGCCCCTATTTCTTTAGATTTTCTGGTTTAAGTTTATTTTCAAAAGTTGTGTAACTTCAAAACTACATAAATTATTTACTTGAAACTTAAAACTAACCTTTGTTATCAACTCTAGTATCAAGGGCAACATTCCCTGTAACTCTGTTTTGTATTTTGACAGAGTTATGCCTCTTTTTCACATAGATTTTCTGGTTAAATTTTTTATTCAAACGTTTTGTAACTTCAATACTACAAAAACTATTTACTTGAAACTTGGTATATACCTTTGTCATCAACTCCAGTATCAGGGTAAACATTCCCCATAACTCTATTTTGTATTTTGACAGAGTTATGCCCCTTTTTCACGTAGATTTTCTGGTTAAAGTTTATATTGTAAAGTTGTGTAACTTCAAAACTACATAAGTTATTAATTATTTTGAAAGAGTTATGCCCCCTTTTAAATAAGATTTTCTGTTTAAAGGTTATATTTAAAAGTTTGGTAACTTCAAAACTACTTAAGTTATTCTCTTGAAACTTGGAACTAACTTTTGTCATCAACTCTAGTATCAGGGGCAATGTTACCCATAACTCTGTTTTGTATTTTGACAGAGTTATGCCCCTTTTTCACGTAGATTTTCTGGTTAAAGTTTATATTCAAAAGTTGTGTAACTTCAAAACTACATAAGTTATTCACTTGAAACTTGGAACTAACCTTTGTCATCACCTCTAGTATCAGGGGTAACATGACCCATAACTCTGTTTTGTATTTTGACAGAGTTAGCCCACTTTTTACATAGACTTTATGGTTAAAGTTTTGTTCCAAAAATGTATAAACTATACAAGGCTTCACTAAAAGTTTTGTATTTTAACAAATTTATGCCCCTTGCACTATCCAAAATATGTACCAACTGAAATGTATACTTCGAATAGTCGAGAGCGCAGTCCTATGACAGCTCTTGTTGTCTATTCAGGTCGGTACCATAGCATGCCCCATGATGCCAGTGGTGGGCCTGCTGTCCAGTCTGGTTTTCATGTTCGTCAACTACCAGATTGTGTCGCGCACCTGCCGACCCCCGATCAAGAGATGGAACCAGTCCAGAAACACGTCCTTCTTCTCCTTGTTCCTCCTTGGCAGTCTCATCATGCTTATCCCACCTGTGTCCATAATTATCGGCAGGTAACGTTCATTGTTGGGTCATGCTTATCCTCCCTGTCTCCATTATCATCGACAGGTAACGTTCATTGTTGGGTCATGCTTATTCTTCCTGTATCCATTATCATCAACAGGTAACGTTCATTGTTGGGTCATGCTTATCTCCCCTGCCTCCATTATCATTGGCAGGTAACGTTCATAAGGACCATGTTTATCTCCCCTGTCTCCATTATCATCGACAGGTAACGTTCATTGTTGGATCATTCTTATCCCCCTGTCTCCATTAACATCTACAGGTAACTTTCATTGTTGGGTCATGCTTATACCCCCTGTCTCCATTATCATTGACAGTAAACATTCATTGTTGGGTCGTGCTTATCCCCCTTCTCTATTGTAATCGACAGTAAACATTCATTGTTGGGTCATGCTTATCCCCCTTCTCCAGTATAATCGACAGTAAACATTCATTGTTGATTCATGCTTATCCCCCTTCTCCAGTATAATCGACAGTAAACATTCATTGTTGATTCATGCTTATCCCCCTTCTCCATTATAATCGACAGTAAACATTCATTGTTGGGTCATGCTTATACCCCCTGTCTCCATTATAATCGACAGTAAACATTCATTGTTGATTCATGCTTATCCCCCTTCTCCAGTATAATCGACAGTAAACATTCATTGTTGGTTCATGCTTATCCCTCTTCTCCATTATAATCGACAGTAAACATTCATTGTTGGGTCATGCTTATACCCCCTGTCTCCATTATAATCGACAGTAAACATTAATTGTTGGGTCATGCTTATCCCCCTTCTCCATTATTATCTACAGTAAACATTCATTGTTGATTCATGCTCATCCCCCCTATTTCCATTTTCATCGGCAGGTAACATTCATACGGGCCATGTTTATTTCCCCTGCTGAACTCTTTTTGTTTTATATTCTGATTCTGAGTAAGGTGTAAATCAGTTCATTTTGAAGTTATTTCTGTAGGTAAACAAACATGGAAAAGCTAGAAAACACAATATTGGGTGGGTGGTGGTGTTAAAGGAAGTGCAGGGGTGTTTGAAATGCATTTAATCCAAAAACGACCATGTTCTGCAACTACAAAAACATCTCTTAATAAAGGTATTTTAATACGCTGGAGATAACTGTTATACAATGAAAGTTGGCAAGTCCTGTTGTACCTATGTATTGTTGAGAAATAATGATACATATAGAAATAGTTTTAAAACATTCTTATAATGGAATTGTTCTGTGTTCAACATATCTGTTTGTATAGGTCTGAAAAGGTAACCACTACGGTGTATCATATCTTGAAAGCCAGGTGTCATCAACATATGCGCAAAGAAGCCAATGACTCCTTCTGTCTGTCAATGGATGATATGTTAACCTAAGGCAATGAAGTAAACAAAGGGTTTATTTTTTTGAACAAAACTAACATCTATGTTGCAGTTCTGAAGTTGTGAACCTGGGTCACACGAGCCAGGCAGGCGAGTTCTGTGGTCCGTGGCTCGGGGAGAAGCCAACGAAGGCGTACACAAGATTCCGTGCAGAGCAGGCCCGATGGCTCCAGAGTGTGCTGCAGTACATGGTGTCTGAACCTGTCCTTATTCCACTCTTCTTGATCTTCATGTAAGTTGTATTTCAGGCCCTGTGTTCACAAAGCACTGAGCATTAACCCTGGGACCCATCTTATTCAACATCGTAGGGCATATTTACATTACGATACAATTTTCGAAGAAGCATAAATGCTAAGCACCAACATCATTGATTACATTATTTCAGTAATTCTATTCATTTCCTTGGTATCGTTTGCATGTCCTTTATTTCAGGAACATACTGATAATAAATGTCTATTTTTTTAAACTACAAAACTCAGTGGTAACTTAAACTTGTCGTAAGATCTTTGATAAGACAGGGCCCTGGTCCTTATTCACCAACCAATTCTAAGACTTAAGAATGAAGAATATTCTTAAACTGTTCTGTTCTGTAAAGGTTGTTAATTTCTAATTGACTTGGTATTTACCAACATTAATTTTAGCATTGTATAGTTAGAATGATTTATTATTGGTACCTGGCATATATGCGAACGCATATATATTATTTCTAAGTCCATTCTTTATTCTTAAGTCTAAGAATGTATTGTTGAATACGGCCCTGGGCTAATCTCCACGAAGCTTCTTAATAAATCTGAAGTTAAAGTCTTCAAACAAAGATCTATCAATAAATTAATAGATCTCTGCTTAAAACAATATAATTCATATAAAGTTTATGGCTGTTTTTTGCATCTATCTGTTTACCTTCAAATTCTTTTGAAACCTGTTTATAGTGAACATACGGTAATTGTGTTTCTGATTTTTTATATATTTTTAAATCATTGTATTTCAGATTAAAAGTTAGATGTAAAAATGTCACTTAAGTGCAAATTTTCCCTAATTGTGAAACCAAGCCTTAATGGCTGAAGACGTCCTTTTCCTACTCTTCATGATCTTCATGTACGTTACATATCAGTCTCCTAGTTCACAAACGATCAATAGTAGGATTAAGATCAGTCTTAGCTGTTTTAATTTGGTACCGCAATGAGCAGAATCTGTAATATATATATATATATGTAAGTTTTAAATAACATGTAGTCTAGGTAAATTTTTTAAATATCATGCTGTTTTGATTAAAATCTTTACGCAAGACTACAAAATGTTAATGCATTATGTATTATTTGTATTTGACAATTTGGCCCTAACCTTTGGTGTATGCCATTTTTCAGCGCAATCCAGAAATTTCTGGCTCAAAAATAAACTTTACTTGTTTTTTTATCATTGGATCATGATATTAAACTTGATCTCCTTCTAAGTGAAAGTTGCCAAGATAATTGCTTAATGCTCAGTGTGCAGTTCTACTGTTTCAAAGTGAATAAATCCGTTAGCTGAATGCTGCTATGGACACTTTCTTGTTAAAGAGACCTTGCAAAAATGAGAATCATTGAGTTGTATTCACATGTAAAACTTTGCTGATGTTTATTCCTGCGACTGTGTCCTAATCTATTTTACTTCATAAAAATGCAAAGACATGTATCTAAAATAAAAAAGTGCAGGCTATGGTTGTTAAGAAGTTTTCAGGCAGTCCAGTAGGTTATTGTTTCCGTTCAGATCACTGCTGTTTCATTCCAAGCGCAGACTGAGCTCACAAAAAAAGCAGAACATCGTACTGCATGCAAAACTGCAGCAGGTCAGTGTTTAAAAAGAAATTTTTTAAGTGTTGCCTTGCACTCAAGTAATTTGTCATCTAAATACTGTGATATGCATATACATATCCTAACAAGAAACTTAAGTAAATATCTTTAAAACATGAACTTAATTAAACATTGTAAGGAATTTTCATATATTTGACATGGAATAGTTTTATTCCGATAAGGATTGGGTAGTTTGCTTCTTAAATTTAATTGACATTTCTCCCAACATATCTTATTTAATTTCACATAGCAAAATGGTTTGAATATTTCAGTTTTGTTAGATTTTCGGACTATTAATCCTTTGTGAAAACTGTAATAAATTTCTTTAATTCACAAATTTCCTTAAGCGTTACAATGCTTTAAACTAGTAACCTTTTCTCAGATGTTTCGTATTTCTACTTGTGAACGCTCGGAAATTATTAGATTTCACATTGAACAATATATTTGAAATAATCACTTAATAAACTTCTGTTCGTTTCTGTTTTAACTTCAGTGTTCAATTTTCAGGAGCGAGAAGAGAACGAGAAGTTGCTGAAGAAATTACAGAGCATGGGTGTTGGGGTGGGGCGGTTCTAGCACGGCATAGTCTCTATTATGGAACAGTAATATTTATATAATGGATCTTCATTTCGGACATACGGTGTTGGAGGTTATATCACTGTTTTTTTAAGGAATATTAGAACGGCGTTGATCAAGGGTCAAAGTGAACATGCATAAACTATTTGTGAAATGAAAATGCAAATATAAACAGTATAATTATAATACGGCCAGTACTGCGATATCCAAGTGACATGTCAAACAATGATCTGTATTTATTGCACCACAATTGTCAAAGATACTGGTTCTACTGTTAATGCTATCCCTTCACGTGTTTTTGAAGTTAAACACAGTTTTATGTGTTGCTAAAAGTCCCATCATCTCTTTCAGTTTACCCGGTACTAACAAATGTAGAATATATTTTAGTATGGCTCTTTCATTTTATTGGCATCCCATTCATATTGAAATCTGGAACATGTTTTACTTTTTCATTAGAATATGCAAACACTTTTTTATTGGATAATACGTTTACAGATACCCACCGGTATTACTAAGTGTATTCCATACGAAGCGTCGATCTACAGTAACTAACTTCGGCTGTCCTTTTTGTGAACAGCGTAGTATGCAAGTGACTCAATACGTGTTACATTTGCAATGTCAAAGTATTATCTTGGTAATAAAATACAGCATTACTTGACCGAAGCGAACCGTCTACAGTACATATCATGCACGACCAGTTAGTTGATTGGGTTTAAACGAAAATAGAGCTAATTGTGTTCATGCGTCACAACCATTGAATTCCGAAATACCATTGCAGCCTCCAAATCCAAATTGGTAAGAACACCTTTTTTTTTCTTTTTACAAAGTAAACACTTGGACAAAGCGATGTTATTCATTTTAACGACTCTACATAGATCTACATACATAATATAATAATGATTTCTTAAGCTGCAGAATATTTTATCCACGTAATCTGTTTATCAAAACACTGTTTACATAGCCCTTAACTTTACCTTGCTGAATAGACAGAATCAGATAAACGTGGTATACATGTTGTGTTTCATTACATGTAAGTAATTCATCAATAATGCGTACTGACGTTACATAACCAACAATAACATTTTTTAAAAATCCCTTGATTCATGCAGACTATGATCGGATCACCACCGAAATCATTTGTTCATTGGCCCATTTCCAACTTTCTCAGCAATTGTCATGCAAATCGATTTCATTGTTTGGCGTCAAGTTGCTAACTTAAGCCCCAGTCACACTGAGTCGTAGGACTTTCGAGTCGCAGGACTCTTGAGAATTTCGACGTTTTTGCCCAAGCCGCAGGACTCCGCAAGACAAACACAAAACATTAAAACGTCCTACATGGGTCCTGCGCTGGTATTGCGTCGACGCAAGTACAACGCAGGTCAGTTCAGTCGTAGGTTGGCGTAGGTAGTCGTCGGTTAAGTAACGCAGGACCACGCAGGTCGACGAAAGATAACTTACGTGGACGTAGGTAGTTATTTCCTGCTTACGCACGACAACGTACTACAACCTGCGTCGACTTCGCGTGGTACAGTATCCTGATAAATATTCATATTCCTTGTTTGTTTCTGTCTTTTGTTGCACAACTTAGTTCAGCAGCTTTTCCTGGTTGCCAAAATGAAGCAATGATCATAAACCTATACCTGTGATACGATGTCACATGATATCTGGTTCTGGGCTTATCAGTGCGGAAATAATGCAACATGAGAAGCCAAACAGAGCAGATTATTAAACGAGATGTTGCAATACCATGTCAACATCAGATTATTAAACGAGATGTTGCAATACCATGTCAACATCAGATTATTAAACGAGATGTTGCAATACCATGTCAACATCAGATTATTAAACGAGATGTTGCAATACCATGTCAACATCATTTGCTTTTGGCAACAATATTAAAACGCAGTGTAAGAGAAGTATTGTATCTACAAAAGTTACATCTACAAAAGTTACAAGATCACAAAACTGGGCTCCTGTAGCAAGCAACTGTCCCTGCACTTGAAAGAAGTATGCATGACTTTTTTTTTTTTAATTTGATTTTGTTCTCATCCATTTCCAGATGGAATTGAGTGCGACATTTCATGGCAGTGATACCTATATCCAGAACAATTTTAGTAATTGTACAGTAATACGGACAATCAGCAATAACCCGAAATTTCGGAAATAACTTATAAATCGGATCTTTTAGTCAGACAGCCTGATATTTATTTCCTGATTACAATACATATGTATTATGTAAAATGTTTGTCCTTGGTAATTATTGTTATGTTTAGTATGATGTGCACAAATGAGGAATAGTGTAATATCATTTTACACATATAAATCCTTGTATAATAAGACCCGTTTTTAGATCTTAGACTGTTATAGTGTTAACTGTCTATACATAGATGTAGATATTCTTTATACATATAACGTTATTTTACAGGGATTACAGTTAAAACGGCTTCAAGTTAAAACGGCCCCTAAAATGGTTAAAGCGGCCCCAAAAGTGGTCAAAACGGCCACACATTTTTCGAATATGGTTAAAACGGCCTCACATTTGGTTAAAACGGCCCCACATATGGTTAAAACGTCCTCACATTTATGGTCACATTGTGAACAAATCAAAATTAGTTATTACGTTGGGATTTTAAATTGTATAATACATGTATATCGGTTTTAGATTCGAAGTTGTAATAGACAGGTTTGTTGATTTGTAATAAAATGATGTGATTAAACATTACCATTAGTTGTCATTCTTGGTAAATATTTTCACAGTTTGAATCTGCTGAAAAAGTAGTAAAATACCGCTAAATTGGCAAACTATTCGAGCATAAAGTGGTGCTCCTAAATTTCTCGGATTTCAAAGAATAGCGGGGCTCTTTAAGATGTGCTCTTTGCTGTTAATTGGAAATTGAATAAAGAATTATTTTTAATTGAAAAATCTTTGTCGGACTAAAAATTAAAAAAAAGCCGACATCTTTAATGTATTCACACTATTTCAGAATGTATATTGAAGTAGTTTACTTTCGGATATGAGTAAATCGCTTAATTGTTTCGTGGTGCATATATAGCTGAATGCAGTGATATAGTATCATAAATGAATCACAAATAACCAAGTTTACGATTATAATTGTTTCGGAAAATACAGTGAAAATAATTAATGTATTGCTTTGAAACACGTGTGTTCCTTGGATGTATGTGTTGTTGTTGTTGTTTCATATATACCGGCAATCCTTCAAAACATTTGATTTTCAATCTTTAAATCGTTTTAATGGTGTTAAAACTAATGTAAAACGAATGTATATACGTGTATTAATACATCATGTACTTTTTATTAATTTAATTCAAATATGATTTTTGATTTTCAACAGTATTGTCAACTGTTTGAAAAATACAATAAAACAGCGTTTCAATATAACACCGTTTTTATGATTTTTTGGTAAAATGATTTCGCTAAGTTACTCTATCCAACATTGTTCGATGCATGGAACAGGTAATGTAAATTCACCAATTATTATCTTACTCCATAACAATGCCTTATTTATTAATTTAGAGCTAATTGTGTTCATGCGTCACAACCATTGAATTCCGAAATACCATTGAAGCCTCCAAATCCAAATTGGTAAGAACACCTTTTTTTTTCTTTTTACAAAGTAAACACTTGGACAAAGCGATGTTATTCATTTTAACGACTCTACATAGATCTACATACATAATATAATAATGATTTCTTAAGCTGCAGAATATTTTATCCACGTAATCTGTTTATCAAAACACTGTTTACATAGCCCTTAACTTTACCTTGCTGAATAGACAGAATCAGATAAACGTGGTATACATGTTGTGTTTCATTACATGTAAGTAATTCATCAATAATGCGTACTGACGTTACATAACCAACAATAACATTTTTTAAAAATCCCTTGATTCATGCAGACTATGATCGGATCACCACCGAAATCATTTGTTCATTGGCCCATTTCCAACTTTCTCAGCAATTGTCATGCAAATCGATTTCATTGTTTGGCGTCAAGTTGCTAACTTAAGCCCCAGTCACACTGAGTCGTAGGACTTTCGAGTCGCAGGACTCTTGAGAATTTCGACGTTTTTGCCCAAGCCGCAGGACTCCGCAAGACAAACACAAAACATTAAAACGTCCTACATGGGTCCTGCGCTGGTATTGCGTCGACGCAAGTACAACGCAGGTCAGTTCAGTCGTAGGTTGGCGTAGGTAGTCGTCGGTTAAGTAACGCAGGACCACGCAGGTCGACGAAAGATAACTTACGTGGACGTAGGTAGTTCTTTCCTGCTTACGCACGACAACGTACTACAACCTGCGTCGACTTCGCGTGGTACAGTATCCTGATAAATATTCATATTCCTTGTTTGTTTCTGTCTTTTGTTGCACAACTTAGTTCAGCAGCTTTTCCTGGTTGCCAAAATGAAGCAATTATCATAAACCTATACCTGTGATACGATGTCACATGATATCTGGTTCTGGGCTTATCAGTGCGGAAATAATGCAACATGAGAAGCCAAACAGAGCAGATTATTAAACGAGATGTTGCAATACCATGTCAACATCAGATTATTAAACGAGATGTTGCAATACCATGTCAACATCAGATTATTAAACGAGATGTTGCAATACCATGTCAACATCAGATTATTAAACGAGATGTTGCAATACCATGTCAACATCATTTGCTTTTGGCAACAATATTAAAACGCAGTGTAAGAGAAGTATTGTATCTACAAAAGTTACATCTACAAAAGTTACAAGATCACAAAACTGGGCTCCTGTAGCAAGCAACTGTCCCTGCACTTGAAAGAAGTATGCATGACTTTTTTTTTTTTAATTTGATTTTGTTCTCATCCATTTCCAGATGGAATTGAGTGCGACATTTCATGGCAGTGATACCTATATCCAGAACAATTTTAGTAATTGTACAGTAATACGGACAATCAGCAATAACCCGAAATTTCGGAAATAACTTATAAATCGGATCTTTTAGTCAGACAGCCTGATATTTATTTCCTGATTACAATACATATGTATTATGTAAAATGTTTGTCCTTGGTAATTATTGTTATGTTTAGTATGATGTGCACAAATGAGGAATAGTGTAATATCATTTTACACATATAAATCCTTGTATAATAAGACCCGTTTTTAGATCTTAGACTGTTATAGTGTTAACTGTCTATACATAGATGTAGATATTCTTTATACATATAACGTTATTTTACAGGGATTACAGTTAAAACGGCTTCAAGTTAAAACGGCCCCTAAAATGGTTAAAGCGGCCCCAAAAGTGGTCAAAACGGCCACACATTTTTCGAATATGGTTAAAACGGCCTCACATTTGGTTAAAACGGCCCCACATATGGTTAAAACGTCCTCACATTTATGGTCACATTGTGAACAAATCAAAATTAGTTATTACGTTGGGATTTTAAATTGTATAATACATGTATATCGGTTTTAGATTCGAAGTTGTAATAGACAGGTTTGTTGATTTGTAATAAAATGATGTGATTAAACATTACCATTAGTTGTCATTCTTGGTAAATATTTTCACAGTTTGAATCTGCTGAAAAAGTAGTAAAATACCGCTAAATTGGCAAACTATTCGAGCATAAAGTGGTGCTCCTAAATTTCTCGGATTTCAAAGAATAGCGGGGCTCTTTAAGATGTGCTCTTTGCTGTTAATTGGAAATTGAATAAAGAATTATTTTTAATTGAAAAATCTTTGTCGGACTAAAAATTAAAAAAAAGCCGACATCTTTAATGTATTCACACTATTTCAGAATGTATATTGAAGTAGTTTACTTTCGGATATGAGTAAATCGCTTAATTGTTTCGTGGTGCATATATAGCTGAATGCAGTGATATAGTATCATAAATGAATCACAAATAACCAAGTTTACGATTATAATTGTTTCGGAAAATACAGTGAAAATAATTAATGTATTGCTTTGAAACACGTGTGTTCCTTGGATGTATGTGTTGTTGTTGTTGTTTCATATATACCGGCAATCCTTCAAAACATTTGATTTTCAATCTTTAAATCGTTTTAATGGTGTTAAAACTAATGTAAAACGAATGTATATACGTGTATTAATACATCATGTACTTTTTATTAATTTAATTCAAATATGATTTTTGATTTTCAACAGTATTGTCAACTGTTTGAAAAATACAATAAAACAGCGTTTCAATATAACACCGTTTTTATGATTTTTTGGTAAAATGATTTCGCTAAGTTACTCTATCCAACATTGTTCGATGCATGGAACAGGTAATGTAAATTCACCAATTATTATCTTACTCCATAACAATGCCTTATTTATTAATTTATTATTCTTATCTATATCTTATAATGTACAATATGTCAAAATAAATAAATATATATACATATATCCATTCAAAAGTCCATATTTGTATCACTATATCAATTGTAATTAATTCCAATTTTCTTATTTATTCTTTTTTTTCAGTTACAGAGCGGATAGATTGTCTAAAGACAGGCTTCTGAAGAAACTGTCCAACCTGTATCGTCCAGTTGTACGTTACGTCAAGTCACGGAAGATGACCAGCTTCAATGACTGATGATGATCGATGTAGAGCGAAGATGAACGATGATGATCTATCAGTGATGATGAGTGATAAAACTGACAATAATGGACATATTATACTTTTGTGATCGATATATATTTTCAGTATTGTATTCTTCTTGTGGTATGCTTCAGGTTAATTGTTATGCAATAAACTGAAATAAACAAATATTACCATTTTTGATATGTTTGCACATAAATTGAAACTACTAAAATCGCTAAAATAATATGGGGCCGTTGTATCCACATTTATTTAGTAACTTGGGCCGTTTTCACCATTTTGGGGCCGTTTTAACTTGCTTCCTTTTACAGCATTGTTTATTTTCAGATCCGATATGACTGTCCAGCTTTTCCCCCCAATACAGATGTATAGTGATCAGACACAGACACTGCTAATGTTCTGTGCAGCAAAATAATCTGTGTTGTACAGCGCAAAGTAGCATGATTCATAACAAAACAGTACTTGGCCGTAAAATTTCAAGAAACAAATGATAATCAATCTCAGTCAGCCGATATAAAGCAGTGTTACATTATTGGAGCATAGGCAATTACCCTAAATTCTAGTTACAAAACAGAAAATAGTGAATGGACAATACGAATGCTTTACAATACTAAAGTGTTTGTTTTTGTACTATATAGGAATAATTGTTACATTAATTTAGTTATTTGAATACATTTTATTGATATGTATATACAGAATATCAAGTACAATCATACTGTTATATGTATTGCGGATGGAAATGAAACAGTTGTTGTGTTGTGTCAAATTTTGTGATATTTCATGAGCTTTCAAGCACAACAAAGCTATTGCATGTATCACATCAAACAGTATATTTGTAATTTTTTTTTTTAAAACAAGCTGTAACTAAAGTCATAATGGCATATGTTCAGGATACACTTCTCAATTACAGTTTTCAGTTTTGGAACAAGTTTAGTACAACCTGCTTGAAAATGAAGTCATCTCAATCATCTATTTGTACATTTAAGTAAAAATAAATCATCATATATAGTTCAATAAGAAATGCATAGTTATAATACAAGTTATAAATATATTTAAACTAGAGTTGTTTATTCTATTACTATAAAATAGTTCTGTCAAATGTAAAATTAGGTCATTGTTTACTAAAAATGTAAACGTAAGTGACTGGTACTGAGTATTCTTTAATTGATATGCATATTTGTTTTAATTAAAAATACATATAACATATATAAAAACTGCATGAAAGTGCAAACATATCAACCAAATAATTTCTTATAGTAACTATTTAAAACATTAATTTTGTTCCCAATAAAATTACGCAGAATGATTATATATTCTCGGTTATACCAAAATGTGTATTAAAGCTACAAAGTAATTATTGAGACTGATTTATTTTCATAAATACTGTTATTTGAACAGCATTTGGTTTGATTCGTGGCAATTAAATACAGGATTATTCAACTGGGATACTTGTCCGCCAATCTGGCTTTATAGAAATATCTTTATGTAAAGAAATTAGCCGAAACAGGATAGAAGCAGATGTATGCAGTGGTGTGGATTGACTTTATAAATATAGCATGAATTTTGTGTTAATAAAAGTGTAATTCCGTGTTACACTCAAAAAAATGTGAATACTGAAATAAACATGTGATGTTATACTGAGTGAATAAGTTTGAAGCTTTTTACATAATATTGTTTTCCCTTGTTGTCAATATCTATTTAATACAGACACAAACGGTATGAAAACAAACCATTTAACCGAAATCCCTCTAGACTGTTATGTCCGAAATACATTCCACTTGCGGTCTTCACTGTTTTAGCATAAATATGTTGCGCACTACAAAATGGCTTTACTTTTTTGTAATCTGACATAAATTTGCTATTACATTACTGCACACAAACCACCACGTCCGACATTCATTGGTTTGTGCTAGGCGTTATATCTTAGTACGAACCGGTAACCAGGCTAAATCGCGTATTGTCGTCTTCAATTAGTGGAAATTTTGTGATAAAGGGAAGTTATTTAGCTTGCATAAAATAGTATTAAAGGGACTCTATTATTGAAGGTCAAATAATTTTGACAGTTTATCATCAAACTGAGACTTAAAAATGTTTTATTTTCATTGTAAATCAAATGTTTTATGATGGTTACTACATTGTTTAAATGATGTGAGTGACTTGTATGAGAGAGCTGGTGTGTATTATTACATGTGTTGCGATCAGATGTTAATACTTGATTGTATAACAATAAATAGTCATTGTCTGATGACGTCGACGTCATTTCCTGTTTATAATAACAAACCTGATGAAGGCCAACATGGCCGAAACATTGTTTCAGTTTTAAATATAAATATAATTTCCTAGTTGAAGTTGGACTTCTTTTTCATCACTTACATCATACATAGTCTTATAAATAACATTATTATATTTGGGCATTTGAATAATAGAATAGTTGTGTGACAAGTTAAAATACGGTATAGTTATAACATGACGGAAGGTGGAACACAATACAATCTTCGGGATTCAACAAAGAGTTCGAGCACACATACATCAGCAGAAGATAGGTTACGTCGCAGGATCCAGAAATTAGAACAGCAAATAAAGACAGAAGAAGAGTTAGATCTGTTCCAACAGAAGAGAGAAGAATTGTTGCAATTAAGAAGAACATTGTCTTCCCGAATAGCAGACATTGAAACAGACAACGACAGCTCAGAAAGAGAACATGAAGAATTTGATCTTTCAGCTGAAACCAATAAACTACAAGAGAAACTCGATCAGCTACAAGATACAAATGAGTACTTAGCAGAAAGAGAACTCAGACCAGTTACTCCTGTGAAAGTACATTTACCAAAATTTAAGTTGAACACCGATGAAGTAATCCGCAGCAAGGATAGAGATGAAATGAAAACAGAAGTGAAAAGACTGCTATGTGATCTACAACGTAGAACTGAAAAGGTGGACAAATTAAATAAGTTACTTCAGAACAGCATGAACACAATTACCTTGCTACAACTTGAGTTGAAGAAAAAGGAACTTAAGAAATTAGAAGAAATGGGGAAGAGAGATCTACAGTTAAAGAGACACGAAGAACAGTTGATAAAATTACAACAGAAGCTAGACGCCTGACTGAATGATCTAGAAAGAAGAGAACAGAAGTAAGGTGACCGTTTTTCACGACTAGAAAAGCGGGAACAAGAATTGAATGATATATCGAGTTCAACGAGACCCTCAAGTCCATGGAAAGAAAGAGACGAGATAGATAATAAGATTCGACAGCTTGAAATACAGAAGGCTAGACTGGAATCTGGATGTTTTGAGGAGGGACATGATACGATGACGAATGTTGCGAATGATACCCAAATGAATGGGGCTGAATTGAATGAGAAAGTGACTCCGACACCATTTTCCGGGGAAAAACCGGTTCCGAAAAACGAAGCTTCATTCGAAGAATTTAAGCTTGAGTTTAAAAGTGTTAGATATATTCGGAACATATACTGAAACAATCTTTAAGAAAAGCTCTTAGAGATCAGGCTAGAAAATGTATGCTACATTCAGGAACTCACGCCAAGGTTGATGATATCATGAAGAGATTAGAAGAAAAGTTTGGTAACGTAGCCAGTGAAGACTGCATCCTCTCAAGATTCCTATTAGCAGAACAGAAAACAGAAGAATTAATAGTAGTATGGGGTTTAAGATTGGAAGACATGTTGCTGCAGATAGGAAGGAGAATACATATGACGGAAACAGAGAGAAATAAGATGAAGAATAGATTGTGGTGAGGACTCAGAAATGACGAGTTGAGACATGCAACTCGTTCATACTTTGAGAGTGACATGACCTATGAAGAGCTCCGGAATAAAATTAGAGCAGAAGAGTACGAACTGAAGTTAGAAAAGGAACGAACTTGTAACAAGAATAGATCAGTTAAGCTGAATCAGATATCAGCAAATGTGAAACAAACGCCCGAGTCAGAAACCATGATGAAAGTAATGAAACGGCTAGATGACTTAGACAGAAAACTTGACGAATTCAAGAATACACAGCACTCACAGTAGGACTTGGTAGATACAAGACCACAAAGAGGTGGAATACGACAGAGGTCGAGAGGTCGAAGTGGTTATAGAAACCGCGGTAGAGGCTTTTACGAAAGTACCAGAACTGAAGATACATCGTTGAAAAATGCACATGATAACAATGTGTCAAAATCCGGTACTAGTGACACGAAACATTTAAACTAGAAAATGTCACCATTAAGGGCCAGATGTGTGACAACAGTAGTAAAGGCTCTATCAACAGCGTCGTTATTTGTGAGGTTAGTTGGGTACTCAAATAAGTACGAAATTGAGTTTAATGGGGTTCAAACTACGGCTCTTATTGACAGTAGAGCCATGATCACCACAGTCAGTCAAGTGTTTTATGAAAAGTTGGAACCTAGGCCTATGTTAAATACTCTGGAAGAGTTCAATCTTTCTATTAAAGGGGCAGCTGACAAGGAAATTCCTTATATGGGTTACATTGAAGCTTGTATAAGGGTGCCAAAAATAACCAATGTGACGTTTCCTGTTCCTGTTCTTGTAGTCTTTAATACATACTACAGTTTAGACGTTCTCGTCATAATCGGGACAAATTTTATTACATTTATGATGGGTGTGGATAATCTAATTTCTCTGAAGAGTGGAAAGCAGCTCCAATGGCTGTATCCACTCAAGAACCAGTTGGTACGGTTAAAACTACCGGAAATCCGGTTAGTGTCCAGCCTTTTGAAACTATTACACTTTCAGGTTTCATTAGAAAAACATCTGAATGTAATAGTGCTGTAACTGACAGTCGCCACTTGCATCGACTAGAATTGGAGTATGCCCTAGTTTAGTCAAAGACTGTCAGGGTTCCTGTTCGCATATATAACATGTCTGCGAAAACAATACCTATACCCCAAACTCAGTTACCTGTGAATTGCATGACGTAACAGTGTTGAGATTTTGGACTCCTGAAAGCTCTAATTTTGTCACTGATAAGATGTGTCATTCAGATGACGACAGTCATTTGAAGGAAGAATTTCTCAAAAATATAAAAGTAAATCTTGATAATTTAGACACTGATAAAAGGCTTTGTCTAGAGAACTTCTTTTGGAAGTGGCAAAGTGTGTTTTCGCAAGGCCCACTTTATATTGGTAATACAGATCTGGTCAAACATGAAATAACGATGGATAACACAGAGCCTTTCGAAGAGCCGTACTATCGTGTTCCATCAGGTCTTAGTGCGTGACCACTTAAATGAAATTTGGCGATGGGTGTCATCAAGCCATCTCAAAGTCCATTTGCGTCCAATGTGGTGATTGTGCGTAAAAACTCGAAGATGGTATTCTGTATCATACATGTGTAGTTAAAGGTAATCTCAAGAACCAACTTGTGTTGCCAAACTCAGCGCAATTTACATTGTTCAAACCCTACATGATGACCTTGCTCATCAAGGTCGGGATCGAACACTGTTTATTTCGAGATCGATTTTATTGGCCCGGAATGGTCAAAGATGTCACACAGTGGGTAAAGGAGTGTCACCGGTGCATAAGGCGTAAAATTTTACCACAGCGAGCAACAGGTTTGGTGAACATCAACTCATTTCCCCAATGGAATTGGTTTGCACTGACTATCTTTCATTAGCAATTTCAAAGGGAGGATTCGAAAACATTCTGGTCATAACAGACCATTTTTCGCGCTATGCGCAAGCCACTCCGACAAGGAACCAAACCGCCCGTAAAACGGCGCGCGCACTGTTCGATCACTATGGTTTCCCAGGAAAACTACATAGTGATCGTGGCCAAAATTTCCAGTCAAAAGTCATAGATTATGCAAAATAGCAGGCATCCGACGAACGCGCACAACGCCTTACCACCCACAAGGTAATGGCCAGTGTGAGCGTTTCAACCAAACACGACTACAAATGCTCGGCACACTGCCCCTTGAAAGGAAGAGTGATTGGAAATCGGCCATGCATATAATTGCACTATTCACGAGTCCACTAGCTTTCCCCCGTACAGCCTTATGTTCGGCCGAACGCAGCGTTTAGCTATAGATGCGGTGTTAGGTCTTAAGGGACAAACTATAAGTGGCTCTTGTTTTTCCGATTACATGCGACAGCTAGAGACAGACACCCAGAAAGCGTATAAAGTGGCCAACAAGGTTGCATTGCGTGGTGGCGAAAAGGCTATGGCTTATTATGATCGACGAGTACGTGAAGCAAAACTAGTTCCAGGTGACATAGTCATTATCAAAAACCTGGGATTGAAAGGTAAACATCATCTCTCTGATGTTTGGAGCGAGCATGTTTACCGGATACTTGAGCAACCTGACTCTTATACCAGTCTTTAGAGTTAGTTCCGGTATATGCAAAACGCTCCAACGGAATAACTTGTTGCCAATAAAGCACCTACAACTTCCACTGGACATCACCTCAGAGTACGAAGATCCGGAAGATGAACAAGTACATGTCGACACGAGTGCCAGTCCGACATCATCAGATTCTGATTTAGATTCGGAAGTTCAGGTATACAGACCATTACACAAAAGAGCAGCTGGTGAAGTTTGTGTGCTGCCAACACGGTCTAGTCGCGTACGAAAACCGCCAGCGTTGCAGGTTTCCGGTCAATTTGTTAGATAGACATTTATTACCAAAGAGCAGCCGGTGAAATTAGTACGTGTGCTGCCTAAAAGGACTAGTCGCATACGAAAACCGCCAGCGTGGTAGGAGAGAGAGACAGAGTACCAAAATTGAATAGTATCTAAACATTATTCATACATATACTTAAACTTGATAGGTGTAGAATTTAAAGTTCGGGAAGTCATATGTGTTGGTGGTTGTGAAAGTTGTTTAAAATGGTTAGCGTATATATGCTTAGTGTTATATTTGTTTTGTCATTCTCCAATTTTAATTTTGGGGTTAATGAAATCTGCATCTATGTTTGACGGTAACTATGATCACTAAACGCGCTGAGTGTTATTATTGTGTATACCTTCATGTTTAAGCTCAACTGTATTTTAAGAAAATTTGATTTTTTTCTTTTATATACCATATATAAAAGACGACATTTACTGGAGGAGGGAAATGTGTCAGCGGATGTACATTTCTAATATTAAACTTATTATTACTATTTTGTAAGTAGATGTCACATATAAAATAAGTTAATGTATTTAATCTCATTTAGTTGTAATTTGCGTGTAGATTAATACTAGTAATAGCAGTTTAAATTATCTTTGTTAGTAACCGTTATTATCTAGAGCAGAAATCAATGTTCACATTTCCTCGTGTTCACAAATTAACCTAGCACTATAATCAGTTTTCAGTTGCATTTATTTTATATTTATCGATCAAATAGCTGATCTAAATATATTATCCAGTGAAATGTGTCGGTTCAACACGTAGGTGCCAAATGGGCGCATTTTGTCTCATTCTGTTTTCGGCTATTTGTATAACGTGATTAAATATATATTTGGCTTATTATTTCAGGTAATTACAACACTTTTCTTATATTTCTGTCTATGTTTACTTTTTATAAGTAACTGTTGTTGATTTGATATTTAACTTGATATTTGTATTTTACGTAATAAATGAATTTATGATATTTGCTCACCATAAGGTCTCTAATGACTGTATACACTCAAGAACAAACTTTGATAATAAATGCCGTCTTGTAATCGGACTTACCACCATAATAACCCAACGGCAACAGTAATAGTAGTAGTAGTAGTAGTAGTAGCAGTTTTATAAATTTTATTATTTCATGACATTATTTAATGCATGTCATAAGTATTGAATCCATTTTGGACGCAACAAGGTAAATGCGGTTCATACTGGTTTTACTTTGTCTCATGTACTTTAATAGGATTGTGAGAATTCGCATTGTTCAGTGTTTGGCAGTTGTTTGATTCACCCGGTAATCTCCCGTAATACACGGCAAATTCGGTCGACCTATTTTCAGACGCATTTAGTCATGTAATATTAGTTTAAACGCAGTTCGATTTGTTTCCCAAGGGAGTGTCACAGTGTCGATTTTGCATGTTTATTTTAGTATTCTTAAAGTTGATGTTTGTTTCATCATCCAGCTTACTGTGGCAAAAGAGAGCTGGACGTCAACTGCTGACACGTAGTTGCTGATCACAGCTATGGACTCTCCCAATCCAATTTGAGACTTTCCCCTGATTTAAGAGTCGAAACATAACTACGGACCCTTTTTGAGATTTTCCGTGATTTAAGGGTCGAAACACAACTCCCCCCACTTCAAGACTTTCCTGCCAGTTGAGGGTCGAAACACAACCACGGACCCTCTACTTTGAGACTTTTATGCTAGTTAAGGGTCGTCGAAAGTTAACTACGGATCCTCCACTTTGAGACTTTCATGCGAGTTAAAGGTCGAAACACAACTACGGACCCTCCATTTTGAGACTTTCATGCGAGTTAGGGGTCGAAACACAACTACGGACCCTCCACTTTGAGACTTTCATGCGAGTTAGGGGTCGTCGAAACGCAACTACGGACCCTCCACTTTGAGACTTTCATGCTAGTTAAGGGTCGTCGAAACACAACTACGGACCCTCCACTTTGAGACTTTCCTGCGAGTTAAGGGTCGAAACACAACTACGGACCCTCCACTTTGAGACTTTCCGGAGAGTTAAGGGTCGAAACACAACTACACAACGACGGACCCTCTACTGTGAGACTTTCCTGCGAGTTTAGGGTCGAAACACAACTACGGACCCTCCACTTTGAGACTTTCATGCTAGTTAAGGGTCGTCGAAACACAACTACGGAAACTCCACTTTGAGACTTTCATGCGAGTTAGGGTTCGAAACACAACTACGGACCCTCCACTTTGAGACTTTCCCGCGAGTTAGGGGTCGAAATACAACTACGGACCCTCCACTGTGAGACTTTCCTGCGAGTTAAGGGTCGAAACACAACTACGGATACTCTAAATATATAGGTTAAATACATATATATATCAAATCGCGCTGACACTAGTTTAATCTATAAGCATAATTGATAATGTACGATTTTATTGACCTGGCACTCATTAATCTCCGGTAGCGCTCGGCTGTTTTATTTATATCGGTTTAACGTATCTAGCGTGTAAAGCACGGATTTCATACTCATAACAAAAGCCACCATCAACAAGTGTCAGGAAGAATAGCGCGGTGTATAGTGTTTTAGACTTTGAATCACAATGACCGTAGTTCGAATCCTGCCAAAATCTTTCCTTTTTATTTATTAGTATATGTATTTTCTTTCACTTCATTACTTCAACATCAGTTATTCTCATGACATTTTTTCTTTACTTTTTCCCTTTTTTTCTTAGTTTAATTATTTTATCCACATAAAAATGCATTCGCATAGACACTGTTTCGCTCGCAGTATCAATGCAGCTCTCTCCTGTGTCAGAATTAAGGTTGACGATGAGATTCCGTGTGATGACGTCAGCAAAATGATCAGTTAAATAAATTAAAATAAATAAATAACTTGAATAAATTAAATGTGCCTATTCTGGGATTCGAACCCAAAACATCACGCTTTCAAACTGCTCGTAATAACCACAGCACTACAGTATTGACTGTTACGTAGTAGGGATTTAATCAATACATATTCATGTCTGAGTCTCCCATCTGGTTTAGTAGCTTAAAATAGATTTACGAAAATGCACGGAATATTCATTAGTACCAGGTCAATAAAATCGCACAATACTTCAATTATCTCTTTTTATTTTTATTTCGACTCCCTTCGTGCACCTAGAGGTAGCGGCAATTCGCTTTAGTCAGGTATGTTCAGTGGTCGCATCGATTTTCTTACGGCAAAGATATCGCTTATGAAATTGTTCGGTGTTGCTGTCTAAGATCACTTTTGACCTAGATTTCTTGCGATAATGATGCAGCGGGAAAATTGAATGCCAGTAGAATTGGGCACATTTTCTAATTTTAAGGAATGCAAACTTACAACAATATTTTAATGTATACCAAAAACTGTTGCATACTTTGAGGATTAAAATTTACATAATTGTTTACATAAGCGGTTAAAATTACGTTATAAACATATTTTCGACAGTCTAGAACTGAACATAATTATGAACAGCTTGGCTCATTGTATGTCATGATCAGAAAGTTATTTTCTTTCTCATAATGAAATAACTTTGTTTAGCCTACATAATCGGCGCGCTCTATAAATAGCAATTACAATGCTACAATTCACGGGTACGACAGTCGGTCACAACGTACAACGTTACCTGTTGAGCTTGCGTCACGTTTGCATGTCAATAGTGCTAATGATTCTTGTGACAATAACAAAATATACAGTGGTACACTTCTGGTATTTTTCTGATAAATAAACAAAAAATATTAGCAAACTTGATGGAGCGTAGACATATTATTGTACGTTGTGACCGACTGTCGTGCCCGTGAATTAATTCTAGCGAGTACAACACACTCTAGCAGGAGAGTGAATCATTCTGAAAATAGCGCGCGGTAAAGCTGTGTTAATAGACACGCATTAATTAGCTTCCGGAGAATCCTAAACCCGAGAATTTCAATAAATGGGGAATTTATATTTATAAACTTACTGTGCATGTTAATTTATATTTGATTTGTGGTTGCGTCTTTATTAAGAATTATTTATAATTTTACCTTTCTATCCACTTCTACAGTAGATGTTACTCAAGTTGTAAAATGTTCAACATCTTTATATATAAGTAAAATATGTGAAAGAAGTTTCGTAAATACGTCGAAATGTTATTCATATTACTTTAACTTCTTTTGCGTAGCATGAATACACTATGTGCAATACTAATGATACATATAGTATATTATTTAACACAACTATGTACACTTGTATAATATATAATAATTTTCATTCGTGCCCGCTATTATTTTCTGACAATGCTAATTTGTTAAATTTGCCTGACAAATTCATTTATCAATTATGTTTACGTAAATTACTAGCATTTAGGATATTCATGTATCACTGTTGAAAACATGGGGCGGTATATGATCGGTTTTTTCACGAAAAAATCTAGTGTCCGAGAAGTCTCCTTAGTAGGGACCGAACAATCTGGGGTCCGAGAATGCACGTTACCGATCATCTTGGTCCTCTTTTATTATATTTAGAGCAAACAATTACATCTCAATATTAAATTCAACCCCGATTGTCTTTTTTAAAGACATTTCTTGTTTTATAATATACTCCTGTACAAAGGTCAATGTTTGGTTAATTCTTCTGAGCTATACCGCAAACTGCCGGCATTGCAAATGTTTCGTTGCACATTCGTATTGATTGTTCTGATACAAACCTTGACCTCACGAAATGTGATCTCGGCTCATCTATCTGACGCCGTCATTCATAATTGCTTATTATGGTTTTCGTTAATCGTTGGGAGATTGACGCGCTAAAGTCTTTTAGTTGTGTAGGGGTTTTAGACTGTTGGCATTATGAGTCTTTTGAGAGGGTTATTTCCAAAAAAGGCATCGCGGAAAACTACTTATTTTTTTGCAGGCTATTAGTCAGTAAATCGAAACCAGAAAAGGTCTTTCTTCAAAACAGAAAAATTCCAAACCTATTTAAGAAAATGTATGTAATATGTATACAATGTTTGTTTTTTTTGTTTTTTTTTTGTGATCCGATTCTTTATTTACCTCGTCCATAGGTATGTGCAGGTCGAGGTCATCCTGCTCCATACCTTACAATGTTTGATGTTAGTAGACAGACAGTTTAAATACAATAAAAGTTAGTGTATAATAATATTTGTTGAGTTGTCTTTAACATCTTTATAGATTACTGATAATGTTATAGAAGAGGCAAAATAAATATGTTTATATGAATGCATGTACAACAAAATAGCAAAAAACACTCACTTTCGGCATACATACAAACACAAATATGAAAGAAAGAAGAAAGGAAATTAAAAAAACAAAAACACAGAGAATCGTGTTTGGACTTCTGACAATATAATCTTGAAATCATCGCGAGACATACAGCAAAATGGTATCGGGTAAGTATTAGAACAATAAAAAAACTAGTATAATTATGATATTGGATACACTACACTACTTCATCGTGGATTGGATTGGCAAGTAGCTGTACAATTGCCCATTTTTGCTTTTCTTTTTCTTGACATTTGCCATTGTTTTGAATGTCCCATGATAATCGTAAACTTTTACTTAGTCCTAGTATAGTGGGTGGGACCCTTTTTTCTTACACATAAATATATATTTTTTCAATTCTAAGAAAAAAATATTTATTTCACTCATGGTTTCATTTGTACTGCCAAGTATCATAGTTTGACAACAAATTTCAGAGTATTTGTGCATATTATGTGACCTTAAAAATTAAATAACATAATTGACAACAATTTGTGTAAAGTAGCAGTCCCAGAATAAATGTATAATAGTTTCTTCATGTTCTTTGCAAAAAGTACATAAATTATCCTGTGCAATATTCATTTTATACAATAAAGATTTAGTTCCTAGGATTCTGTGCACAATTCTTGTCTGAAACCACTGCGTGTATGTATCTCTGGAAATGTTAAAAACAAGTCTATGTACTTTTTTCCATTCAATGTTATTGAAAGATATATTCCATTTCGATTGGCAAGTTGGTATATCTGTGTTGGAGGTAAACGTTTTATATACAATTTTGTTTTGGTTTTGCATCAAGACTATATTATTTAAATAAAAGGATGTAAATGCACATTCTATATCTGGCTTTTTGATAACATCAAAGCCTGACATTTTTATAAAGTTCTTCACTGTTCTAATTAAGCCTTCATAAAATAGAAAATTAATTTGTATACCAATGTAAGATTCTAACAAATCCTTACTCACAAATAGTCCAGATGAGCTTACTATATCTCTAACATACTTAACTCCTCTATCATACATATGTTTATTATAAATACTATTCAGACCTATTTTAAAGTTGTGGTTATAAAATAAAGGCATATTTAATATATCTTCATGCCTACTAACAACTTGTTTATTGATATATGCAATATAACATGTAAGTACATCTTTCCAAAAACAATTTTTTAATGTTTTTACTATTTTTTCAGCATAATCTTTTCCCACATTCGTCAATTTTTTAACATCAAACAATGAATAAACCAGTAGGAAACATTTTCCAGTACACAATACAGTTTTCCTTAACCATGTCATTTTCATTGTTTTTTCAAAGGCATAGACATCTATCATAGAAATACCTCCATCATCATAAGATTTAATAGCAACATTATGTTTAATTTTAGCAGGCCCATTCCAGACATAATTATGACAGATGTTATTTATCTGTTTTAGTATTATTTCTCCTGGATTAGGGAGGGTAATAAATAGGTGCGTCAACAAGGGGAGTAATAATGATTTGATAACAGTTATCTTTCCCAGGGGTGTTAAGTGTCTTCTACTCCAAAAATTTATGACATTTTGTAGTTTTTCTATTTTACTGGAGAAATTCATGTCTATCATTGTATTCAAGTCAACATGAAATATAATTCCTAGAACTCTGAAAGTTGTCGTCCCCCAGACTAGTTTATACTTAGTTTTTATTGACTGTGTACTGTACTTTTTACAGCCAATCCATATTAGGTTTGTTTTGTCATAATTTATTTTTAATCCAGAATATGAAGCAAAGTCTTGTAACAGATCAAAAGTTGCATTTAAGGAATTTTCCGAGCCATCTAAAAAAAGAGAAGTATCATCGGCAAACTGAGAGATTTTATATTCTATATTATCAATTTCTATTCCCTTAATTGTTTTCGAGTTCCGAATTTTAATTGCCAGTATTTCAGCGCAAAGAATAAAGATGTACGAACTTATCGGGTCTCCTTGTCGACAACCTCTTTCTATAGTAATAAAATCTGATAAGAATCCATTGATTTGAATTAAAATCATGGTGTTATACAAGAAAAGGAATATCCATTTTTTGAATGTTACTCCAAAATTAAAATATTCTAGAGTTTTTTCTATGAAATCAAACTCAAGGGTATCGAATGCCTTTTCAAAGTCAATCGTCATCAATAGTCCAGGGATATCGTTATAATATGTATACAATGTGTATATCATGTGATTTATTATAATTACAGTTTCTAAAAAGTCAATTTATTTTAAAAGTAACTTTAATGACACAATTGTTGTTTGCTGTTTATTTGTATGTAACTGAAATATTCACTCGAATGTCCTGGAATAAGACCATCAAATTTATACGCTACATTATTTTTGACTCGCTGCGAAAGTAATGTTTCTTGTTACCGATTCTAATTCTGAATATTTTGAAAACTAATTACTGCAATTCATTAATTTTAAACTGAAGTATGGAAAATCGAGAGCTTGCATCGTATGACCTACTTTTGACTCTGTAAGCTACAAAGCACTAAAAAAGGGTGCTCCTAGCTAGGTCAAGATCACAATTCAAGGTCAAATATAAAAAAAATCAATCCTTACCACTTTGTTAGGAGCATATCTTTGTCAAACATGAATGGATTTGCAAAAACGTAGCAGAAATGGTAACCTTGCTGAGCCAGAGTTTTGCATGCAAGAACCTGGTACATATGTCCAATGTCAAGGTCACAATTCAAGGTCAAATGTCAAATATAAAAAATCAATCCTTACCACTTCGACCGGAGCATATATTTGTCCAGCATGGATGGAATTTCAAATTACTTGGCATAAGTGATAAGCATGGTGAAACCAAGTGCCGCGCGCAAGAACCAGGTCCCTAGGTCCAAGGTCAAGGTCACAATTTAAGGTCAAAGGTCAAATATAGGACATCAATCCTTACCACTTTGTCTGGAGCATATCTTTGTCCAGTATGGATGGATTTCCAAATAACTTGGCAGAAGTGATACGTACAATCAGACGGTGTGTTGCGCGCAAAAACCAGGTCCCTAGATCCTAGGTCAATTTCACAATTATGGTCAAAGGTCAAATACAGAAAATCAATCTTTACCACTTTTTGCGGAGCACATCTTTGTCAAGCATGGATGTATTTTCAAATAACTTGGCAGAAGTTGTAAGCATGGTGAGACGGTGTGTCGCCCGCAAGAACCAGGTCCCTATGGCTAAGGTCAAGGTCACAATTTAAGGTCAAAGGTCAAAATAATAAATCAATCCTTGCCACTTTATCCGGAGCATATCTTTGTCCAGCATGCAAGGATTTTCAAATAACTTGGCAGAAGTGATAAACATGATAAGACAGAGTGTCGCGCGCTAGAACCAGGTCCCTAGGTTCAAGGTCAAGGTCGCAATTCAATGTCAAATGTCAAATATAAGAAGTCATTATTATTGTTATTATTATTATTGTTATTATTATTTTTATTATTATCATTTTTATTATTATTATTATCATCAATATTATCCATATTATAAATATATTCATAATATTTCATTTCAATATCACAATTATCGCAGTTCGTTTTTTACAATGTGGTCTTATACTGCACAAGTTAAATCAAGTCTAATACTGAAAGCCTACATGCATATTTACAACAATTATTAAATGATACTAATGTTGATAATATAACTATATAGTTATCACATTTTGCAAAACATCAGACAGGTCTCTAAGCAATAGTAGAACAATGTATATTTACGAATAACGTGCTGTTGAATGTTACAATACGCCTTCACCATTCGCGGCCCTTTTTATTTATCCGATCAAGATTCTAAACTTTACATGATAAAATCTATTAAAATCGATCATTTAACTAAATTTGTAATAATAAAAATGCAAAGCCTTAAGTTTGAAACCATTCGCGGCCCTATTTATTTATCCGATCGAGACTCTAAACTTTACATGATAAAATCTATTAAAATCGATCATTTAATTGAATTTTTTATGATAAACATGCCAATCCTTAAGTTTGAAACCATTTGCATCAGCAGTTTTATAAATACAATTATAACATCAAACAGGAATTTTAATATCAGTATGTAAACTCTCTACTGATTTTACACGTGGCGGAACTACAGTGGTGAAGCTGTGGTCTGTGACCTTATCCGATCAAGACTGTTAATTGTACATTATATACATGTATTTATATTTTAATAATCCTCTTAAACCTTTGTTTGGATTTGGATATGTTACAGTTGGATTTTATAATAGGCCATGACCGTTTGCTGCCTTATTTAATTGTATTTAATTATTAAATATCCCTGCATACTAATCATTTGACGTTTGACCTTGTTTAGGTTATTTAAAACAACCTCAAGACCTTTCTCCAGGGCTTGCTAATGTACCGTATATTATATTTAAATTATTTTTAATGTACAAATGAAATGTAAAAATCAGTTTAAGTGAGTTTTTTTTACTTATTCCTACACTATGTTGTAGTTAAATGTTAATATAATGTAATTATATAAATATTTAAAAATTTAATACGACAAAATGTATGGTCGATTGTGTTATTTTTAAATTGATTAGATTTCCGACTCAAATCAAGAATACAAGAATCCTAATTTGAGTGTTTTTATGTTATTTACTTTACATGATATTTTTATGCAACAAAGTACAACGTTTGTTGATTATATTATTATTATTGGTCTTTTTCGAATAATATTTACATTAACTCAATTATTTCTGAATAACGATTTGTATTATTGTATTTTTACGCTGGGATATAAAACATGTTAACTGAAAAAATAGATCTGCGAGGTATTTATGCGAAGCTCGCGCCAGTGCCAAAATGCCATGACCATTATACCAACCAGAGGTCATTGGTAACTATAGCGAAATGGTTGGATTATCATAATCCCACATGTATACGTATTATGGTCCGAAAGTGTTTGCCTCATTTCGGGTGTGAACTTGAGAAAGAGAAGAACTCCTGAGACCTGTGTTATAGACGGTCCCGCAAGGGCTTTCCTGTCTGTTACTTCGGTGCTTCTTATCCAGGGATTGCCATGGTAACGTGCTTTCTGTTTTGTTTTGCTGGGTTCACGTTCTGTTTTCTCAGTGCACTGCTTAAATATGAATTTGGAACTTTTTAAATTCTAAAAAATATATATAATAAATTAAAAATGATACAAATAATCAACTAAGTAATAAGCGAAAAAAAACCACCACCAAAATAAACTTTAGTTTTAATTTTACTTATTAGTTAGTTTTTTTTGTTATAGTCTTTCACATTGTAGATAACATAAATCGTAATTTCGATTTTTCAAGCTTAGTTTTTAGTTGTTCGCAGAACAACTAAATATACCACGACTATACATAGCAAATGCGCTCAAGCGCTATGATAGGAACGCATTTACTATATATACATAAACCAGTCAGATTCGCCTACGCTAAAGTAAGCAGTGCCGTTATAAATATCATGCACGTTTGTCAAATGCTTTTATCAATTTGATAATGAATGAGATGTAAACTTGAATGTTCGGAAAACTCAAAAGCGCCAGGTCACCGCTTTCAATATAGGATCAAATTATACGTGCAATTGCGGAAGAATAAATTAGTGTATGTAGTACATAATTACTGTATACTGTCATTGATTTCGATAATGGGGTCTCATTTATTTTAAAGGTAAACACCATAACTGTTTTTCCTTTTTTGTTCGATACAAAACTTCTCGACAACGGCCAAATGACGATGTTTAAAGTCTTTAAAACAATATTAAACATAATCACACAACATGTTTGCAAATGTGGTTGAAACGCTTTTAACACATACTTGGCAAGGATATATATTATACATATTTAATATTTCAAATTTGAAGGGTCTTAGTGTTTTTATGGAGAAAATGAGTTTGGTCCAAAGCCTTACTAGGTCCTCTTTTTCTTGTCTCTCGCAGAGTATGCCCGCTAATAAAACTGATAACGGTCGTAATTCGTATTTAGTCGTATCTGTATATTCGGCGAATGTGTGTTAGTCACGAACAAATTGTACAATATCACGTAGGTATATCTTTAAAATAATCCATGTATAAAATAATACATAATAATAATAATAATAATGACGATGATTGTATTTTGATGAATTAGTTGTACCAGTTACAATCTGTGAAGTGGAATCCGTAATACATAACCTGAAAAGGAATAAATCATTTGCAGCGGATCAACTCTTAAATGAATACTTTATTGAATCACGCGATATTTTAGCTTCGCAGTTAGGCGAATTTTTTTAATGGTATACTTAATTCTGGCATTTATCCAGACTCATGGATGAATGGACTTATTATACCCATTTTTGAGAAAAATCACCCCATAGATATTAACATTACGTTGAATAGTTGCTTTTCCAAAATATTCACTAGTATCATTAATAAACGTATTGCAAAATGGGCTGCCGATAATAATATAGTAAGTTTTAAAAAAGGGAGTTCCACAGTAGATGCTATATTCGTGTTAAATGCAATAATTAGTAAAATATTAAATGAAAATGGGAGATTAGCATGTGCGTTCATTGATTTTTAAAAGGCATTCGATAGTATACATGTATATAGGAATGGTTTATGGTATAAATTATTTAAACTTGGTCTGAGAGGTAAAACTTTACGGGTAATACGGGATATGTACTCGAAAGAGCGCATGCATAAAAGGATGTAAATCGTATTCAGAATTCTTCGAACGCTCTATAGGTTTAAAACAACGCGAAATAATGTCCCCAATATTGTTTTCTCTCTTTTTAGAAGACCTAGTATTAATCCTTTGCGATGATGTTAATAGTGGCGTATCCAGGGATGATCTTACATTTATTTTAATGCTGTTTGCAGATGATATGGTTATCCTTGGGATAACCCCAACAGTTCTGCAACATAGTCTAATCTTTTACAAAATTAGTGTCATTCGTGGGGACTTGAAGCAAACACGGATAAAAGTAAAGTTTTAGTATTTAGAAAACAAAGTCCTTTAAAGCTTGATAAAAAAAGTGGTTTTACCATAACATCCCATTAGAAACTGTAGACAATTTCAACTATTTAGGAACTGTTTTTAGTTATACATGTAGCTTCATACTTAATTGTGAAACCATTTCTGGTAAAGGACTAAAGGCTCTAAATACCCTTACGAACAATATCAAAACAGCCCTTCTAAAACCTAGTACGATATGTCAATTATTGGACGCATTTGTAGGATCAGTTTTGAGCTACGGTAGTGAAGTATGGGGTTTTGGCAAATCTGCAAACGTAGAGAGAATTCATTAACATTTTTGTAAAAAATCTTCTTTCAGTAAAACAATCTACATGTTTAATGGCTGTTGACGGAGAACTTGGCCGATATCCACTGCATATCACTAGACACACACGCATTATTAAATATTGGTTAAAATATTAAATAGCGACAATATTGCATTAAAGGTAAATCTAACTGGTTAACCAAAGTTAAATCTCTTTTAGAAAGTAGTGGTTTCTCATATGTTTGGTTACCACCTATTTAGTTAATCAGAATAGTTTCCATCTAGATTTTAAACAAAGACTGCTTGATCAATCCAAGCAGTCGTGGTATACTGCTGTTAATAACAGTCGATCATTGTGCACTTATAAGCTGTTTGAAACTGATTTTGACTTTGAATATCATATTGATGAAGTACCATTAAGATATCGTATTGCATTATCTAGACTGAGAGTGTCATCTCACCAATTAACCATAGAAACAGGCCGTCACGGCAATAACAGAATCGAACATCTTAACAGATAGTGCACTTTTTGCAATAAAATTGATTTGGAAGACGAATATCATTTTATATGCATTTGTCCTCCGTTTAGTAACATTCGGACGACATATATAAGTAAATATTACTATACTAAACCTAGTGTGGTCAAATTTATTAGCCTATTTAAATCAAACAATTATAAAACAGTATTAAATTTGTGTAAATATACATACCATGCTTTTAACAGACGAAAGGGTATGATTAATACTGTACAATAATTTGTTTTTCTCTACAGTTGCATATATTAGCGTACATATTGTACATACTGTGATAAAGCTGTCTTGTATTTTTTGTCTTATGTTTTTGTATGAAATCTACAAGTCCCTCCTCTGGGCAAGTACTTTATTAAAACACATTTGTTGTAACTTTCTCTGGATTTTGTTGTTTGCTATGGGAACTAGGAATAATAAATGTTATTTGTTTTATATACATATTAGTATTATACACTGTGTATATATGTACATATGTTATAAGGTGTCATGTGACTATAATTATTATTAATTGGATCATGTTACGAAAAACATGTATATGTTTAAGTAACGAAATAAATATGTTGAATCTTTAATTGTTTTCACTTCCGTAACGTTTTAATTAGTGACGTTCAACAGTGGCTCTTATCTCGTATCAAAGAAAATTGAATTTTTCTGTTTGGGACTTGTGAGAAAAATAAGAAAAAAAAGTGTCAATTTTGGCAATATGTGAGTATGTCCCTTTAAACATTGACCGACGATTGGATTTGACAATATTACAGATGGTGTCGGCAACAGCGCTTGTTGTGGTGGCGATAGCGGTGCAGAGTGCATTTGCAGGTAATGTGTGACCGATAATTCTGTACAACAATTTCTCATTAAAAGTTCCTTTATGATGTTGCAAAAATGTATTTGAGGCGTGTCGTGGGAAACACTTTACGCGCATGCTTTAAGCCCGATTTTCCCACGACACGCCCTATTTGTTTAATGCCAGAGTTTTTTTATTAATTGGTTTACGGGGACTTTGATAATCGAAATAATAATAAAATTTGAAATGTGGGTTTTATATTTATATTTTCCGCCTCATTTACCCTTGATAGTGTTCAATAGTTAAATTGGTGTTCAGTAACTTGTCCGATGTCGTACGATTGCTTACTTTACGTACCAGCAGATATTTTGCTATATTTATATATGCAAATATGGGAAACAGTGACTACCAGTCGCGACAGCGATGTGGGGAAGCACTACTACCGCCTATTTTGGGGGTGTAGTGTTGAATGCCAAACGGGATGAATTGAATATTTGACTAACTTTTACTAGACTAGAGTTGGAGTAAACAACTTTTTTTTAAATAGCGTTAAGAAAATTAATTATTTATTTTAATTTATGAAAAGTTCTTTTAGTGAAACTACTAAATATACCAAGAAGATGTAGATCAGCAAAAAATCATTTAATATATATAAGTTTAATCGTGATAAAAGGTTCTTCAACAAAATGACAGACGTTTCTAGTGCTGTAATACTAACGAACTCTTCCGATCAATATGAACGACTATCAACACTGGTGAATGAGCGACGTGATTACAGACTACATGAGAAAAAAGCTGCTCGGAAGAAGATGGCCGCGACAACAAGATCTGAAATATCGATCACAGAAACAAGCGGAGGAATAAAATTTGTGGTGAATGCCGGACTATACGAGCTCTTGAAAAATGCAACAGAGCAATACTACTCTTCAGAAAAAGTGAGTACCCATTCAAATGTCAGAAAATTCCAGTGCTAGACCAGAAAGGCAATATTGTTGAAACAAAATTTAAAGTTACTTCCGGAAAAAAACTCAACATACACTCTTAATATGTATCATACCAAATCGGGCTGTCTTGTGAACGGTAAGCAAGTAAGACAATTTATGCAAAAAGATTTGCCGAACATTGTGGACAGCATTGATCAATCTCTTGTGGTGAACAACACAACAGTACAAGAAATAAATGAACAAATCAAATATCTTATTATCCAATATAATTTATTGAATGAACAAACGCCAGACATCGCAGAAAGTCGAAATAATGTCGCACGACCGGAAATCGCCCAAAGTACTAAAAGTAAATCCAGACCGGAAATCGCAGAAAGATCTAAATATGACTCCCGATCGGAGATCGCCGAAAATGTTCAGAATGACTCTCGACCGGAAAACGTATTAAGTACGAAAAAGGTCTCCCGACCGGAAATAACACGCAGCCATAAACATGACACCCGAACGGAAAACTCTGAATATCCCAAGAGTGACTCCCGCCCGGAAATCGCAGAAAGTTCTCAGTATAACTCCCGACCGAAAATCGCTGAAAATCTTAAGAGCAACTCCCGACCGGAAATCGCAGAAAAAGTCCAAAATGACTCCCGACCGGAAAACGCAGAAAGTCCAAAGAAGGTATCCCGACCGGAAATTGCAAATAGTCATAAACAAGACACCCGAACGGAAAACGCAGAATATCCCAAGAGTGACTCCCGCCCGGAAATCGCAGAAAGTTCAAAATATAACTCCCGACCGGAAATCGCTGAAAATCTAAAGAGCAACTCCCGACCGGAAATCGCAGAAAAAGTCCAATATGACTCCCGACCGGAAAACGCAGAAAGTCCGAAGAAGGTATCCGGACCGGAAATTGCAAATAGTCATAAACAAGACACCGGAACGGAAAACGCAGAATATCCCAAGAGTGACTCCCGCCCGGAAATCGCAGAAAGTTCAAAATATAACTCCCGACCTGAAATCGCTGTAAATCTTAAGAGCAACTCCCGACCGGAAATCGCAGAAAAAGTCCAAAATGACTCTGGACCGGAAAACGCAGAAAGTCCGAAGAATGTATCCCGACCGGAAATTGCAAATAGTCATAAACACGAAACCCGAACGGAAAACGCAGAATATACCAAGAGTGACTCCCGACCGGAAATCGCTGTAAGTTCCAAAAAGAAATCCCGCCGGGAAATCGCACACAGTCCTAAGCATGACACCAGACCGGAAAGCGCAGAAAAACCCAAGAGTTACTCCCGACCGGAAGTCACCGGAAGTCCCGAGAATAATTATGAAAGAATTTACATATGATGGAGAATTTAACAGAAAGAGTCAGTAATGTCCAGGACTCACTAAAATCGTTTATTATGGACACAGCCACAAACTTTAATATCATAAAAGATGAAATTTATAGCATAAAGAAAACTACACAGATATGTCATTCGACTACATCAAACCAAATAAACGAAAAGACAAACTCGCCGTCATGAAACACGATGTTGATAATGCCAACGAAACAATTGGAAACAAACTAAATTCATTGACAGACATTATGAAGAAGACTAAAGAAAAACCAGATTCAGCAACAGTATCAGCAACAATAAGAATCACTGATCAGACAACAACCTCTCACGAAACTGCTGAAAAATCTTTTGAAAACGTTAAACGGGAAAGAACATTGATCATTGGAGATTCCATAGTGAAGGGAATACAACAATGGGGCTTAGACAGCATCATCACTATCAACAAGCTGAGTGGAGGTCGTATAGCTGATGTACGTAAAAAACTAGAAGACACTGATTTGCGTCGGTATAAAAATATTATTATTTACATTGGCGGAAATGACATTAGCAACGGGACATCTGCAATAGCTGCTTCAAATGAGTTACAACGTCTGGCGCGCCATCTCAAGGACCAACAGTGTAAAGTGCACCTATGCACATTATGTCCAAGAAATGACTGTAACCTTATACAAATGAACATTTACATACGTGAAGTGTGCCGAGAACACGGAGTGACATTAATTGATTGTTACAAATCGTTCGTGTACGGGGATGACACTACCGTAAGGCACTATTTCATGAAAGACGCAATACACCTCAGTGATAATGGATCCAGAACATTAGTTTCAGTATTTAACAAATCGTGCCAAATTATCAAAAAACAACCCATCGCCAGACAAACGAACACCATGACGCTTCCAACTCAAACAAGAAACAAAATATTAAGAATAAACCACATGGAAATCAACTATATTGCAAATGACAAATCACAACACCAGAGACTGTAGAAGAAGCCCACAAAACAATCGTTTCGACAGAAGTAAGTATCCCACCTTCAACAACAATCGAGTTATGAATATTGCTGCAGTTGAATACAGTCCGCTCAACAGACGTTCTACTAGAGACACGATGAACAATTTCTACACCCCTTACTAGACACCCCGACAAAAAAGAACAGCTAAAATAGTTCTTAATAAACCTTCAAGGACTGCTTCTGTAGAACTTTTTAAAACATTACGCTGGATGAAATTTAATGACAGAGTAAAATACCATACTGCTCTACAAATATATAAAACCGTTTGCAATTTGGTGCCATCATATATGAAAGATTTATTAACCTTTTCAAACAATGAATCCCACTATTTACGGTCAGCTATGCACACAGATCTTATTTTGCCAATTAAACCACGAACAAAATACTACAAAGACACATATACATACTATTGCATAATCGTATGGAACAATTTACCATTGGAATTACGAAATAAATCTTCATTACCATCATTCAAACGAGCATATAAAACATATTTACTTGAACAAGTCTAATAGATGTAACACAAATATCACAATTATAATACTGATATAGAAATATATTTATTGAAAATTAGAAAATGTATATTGAAATTGATGTTGTTAGCAAATAATTATATTTGTTTTGTATATGGAGAATTTTTATATAAAAATGTAACTTTTCTATGAGTGTATCAATGCATTGTGCATAATTTCTATTTTCTATTGCTGTCTGTCGATGCATTGTAATTGTTTTTTATTGAGAAAATTATTATTATTATTATTATTATTATTATTAGAGCCATTATCATTATTATTATCATTATTAAATTTACTGTGTGCTTGTTTTGTAATTATATGTTAAATGTGAATTTGGTTGAATGTTTGAATGTGTATGAAGGCCATATGAAAATAAGGTATGTTTTTGTCATGACAATACTATGTCTTATATGTCACCTTCGTAAAATAAAGTGATTATTATTATTATTATTATAATGTTTGCGCAATTCCGAGAAGTGATGCATACGAAATAAACTTTACCGTTTAAATAAAAAATAAATAAATATGGATATTGTTGGAGTTGAACGTTTAAAAAAATAAATAGCTTCAGGAATGCAAGAAAAAGTCAAAACCAAGAACAATACCAAAACAGGTGTGTACACCCCAGAACTTAATATTTTGTTTAGTCATAGCAGAATCCTGAACATAGAAAAATATATCATGTTTTTATTAATTTTTGAAGTTATTATTAAGACTTGAAAAAAATATTGAGTTTATAATTTTATATTTTAGCTCACCTTAGCACAGCGTGCTAGTGTAGAGCTTTTGTGATCGCCGTTTGTCCGTCGTAAGTCGTCGGTCATCCGTCGTTCGTCGTTTCTCGTTAAGCTTTAACGTTGTTAACACTGTATAGATCACATCGTTTTCCCAATCCTCATGAAACTTGTCCAGAACATTTGTTTCAATGATACCTCGGACGAGCTTGAAACTGATTCATTTGGCGTCAAAAACTAGGTAACTAGCTCAAATTGAAGAAAAAGCTTGTGAACACTCTAGGGGCCAAATTTAATGCCCAATTAGCACAGAACTTGCTTAGAACATTTTTTTTTATGATATCTCGGCCGAATTCCAAAATGATTCCGCTCCGTTGAAAAACATTGCCACTAGGGGGCGGGACAGTTTTCCTTATATGACTATATTGAAAACTTTAAAAAATTTCTTTTCTGTAACCACTGGCTGGATTTCTAAATAATTTCACAGAAATTGTCCTTGGCTGACCATCTACCTAATTCCTTCAATTTGAAATCGTTTTGATTCGTTAATAAAATGGTCGCCAGAGGTGGGGGCAGGGCAGATTTTTAAATAAGGCTATATATAAAACTTTGAAAACCTTCTTGTCGGAAACCGCTGGCTGGATTTCAAATTAATTTTATACAAATGGTTCTTGATTGACACTCTAACAAATTTCTTCAAGTCATTTTCATTCGTAAAAAAAGTGTCCGCCAGGGGGGCGGAAAAGTTTTCCATATATGGCTATAAAGAAAACCTATAACATCTTTTTGTCCAAAACCGCTATCTGGATTTTAAATTAATTCCACAGAAATGGTCCTTGGTTGACACTCTACTAAAGTACTTCAAATCATTTTGATTTGTTTAAAAAGAAGGCAACCAGGGGGCGGGGATGTTTTCCTTACATGGCTATATAGAAACCTTAAAAAAATCTTCTGGTCAGAAACCGCATGCTGGATTTCAAACTAATTTCACAGAAATTGTACCTGAGTAAAACTCTACTTAATTCCGACTTTTGTACGCCCTGCGTGCTTCGTCACTAGGGCAAATTAAAGACAAAGCTTGTAAACACTCTAGATGCCACATTTGTTGCCCGATCAACTTAAAACTTGCTTAGCCCCTCAGATGAGCGACCTAGGGCCTTACGGCTTGCTTGTATTATTTTCCCTATGCTTGTTTTTTTCTCATTAAAAAATATCCACGCTTCCTTACGCTCATTTTTTAAAAAATCTCTCGTAATCTATATAAAAAAAAAAAAATCTGACCTAAATGAAATTTGTTTTAATGAATATGTGTCATTTTGTAACGCTGAAACAATTAAAAACCATAGCTTTATCAATTCACTTATTTTCAAAATCAAAGAAAAACGTCTTTAAATAGCTATCAACAAAGGCACTAAATAGAGAATACGCTGTAATATAGAACTTCCTCTGGTTGTTCTATAAGACTGTAAATATAATAAATCTCATTTTGCTTTTAATCCACACGGAAGAGTTTAATTCTTTATTACGCATAAGGGCCTTCAATAACGTAATGATACAAACACCGTCATTGCGAGCACGTCTGTTTCAGGGATCGTGTACATGGGCTGCTACGTGGACAACGCGGACCGTATCCTGCTGCCGTGGATAGAAACAAATGACCCGCAAAACACACCGGAACGATGTGCCAATAAGTGTTTTGACCAGGGGTATAGATACGGAGCTCCTCAGGTGACCGCCGCACACTTTCTTTATAATAAGCTCTATCCGTTTAACATAACTTAATACAAGTTTCAACATAGAATTAAATAAAGAGCGCCTAGTCAACGACACGAATTTTAGGCTGAACGTAAGTTTATTATATATATATATATATATATATATATATATTCTTTTTTTCAGTATTATCATGAGTGTTTCTGTGGCAACAACTACCGCTGGGCACCAGAGCAGCGCCCGGACTCCGAATGTTCGGCGGAATGCACCGGAAATGCGAACCTCATATGTGGCGGCACCTGGCGAATGTCGGTATACAGCAACTGGGGTACTGTCATTACATCTTTTGAACTATTATTACATTTGACTCTTGAATAAATTTAAAACATTTTTCTGAAATTCCGTGGGTCCGTCTGCTGACGGTTATATCAATTTTTAATCTTTCTTACAGAAATATGATTTTAAGAATGTTAAGAATTGCTCCTCTTGATGATACATACTCCATAATTATTGCTTAATAATAATCAACTTGATATGTTTTGGACATGGCCAGCCCTCACGTTTATCGAACCAAAAGTGAATTAACATATACTCATTATTTTGGTTACAGTTTTTCATCAACAACAATGATTACCTTACACGGAGCGTGTGTCATTTAATCTGTTCGGCGGAGTCTTTCAGTCATTACAACAATATATGAGAGTCTGTTGCAGTGGTCAACACGTTATAATAAATCGTATTCAATGTAGTTTTAAATAGTCTGTGTTTGAAGATAAGTTATCTATAACCCCAAAATATGGAACTTTCTCCCCCTCCCCTCCCCCAGGTTGTGACGGATCCCCGTGTGAGAATGGTGCCACGTGCACCAACATCGGACAGGGAGGCTACTCGTGCAATTGCGCGGCGGGCTGGACTGGAACTAACTGTGATATCAGTAGGTATCAGTAGGTGGCAAATAATGATATGAGGCCTGCCGTGGGAAACCATGAATTAATGCCTGTGCGTAAAGTGTTGTCGCGGATTAGCCTGTGCAGTCCGCACAGGCTAATCCGGGAAGACACTTTCCGCCTACAGTGGATTTATGCTTAGAAAAGACTTACTTGAAACAGAATATACCATAAAAGCGGAAAGTGCCGTTCTGGATTAGCCTGTGTGGTCGGGACGGCACTTTACGCAAATGCATTAAGCCCAGGTTTCCCACGACACGCCTCATATGTAGACGAAGAATAAGATAACACGTCTACCATCAACATTATTATCATCATCATCCACAACAACATTATCAGCATTGTTATCTCTAACAACGATAACGGCAACACTATTGTCAAATACGTGTTATTTAAATATCTCTCCGGTATTCAAAATAGTATGACTATGCAGAATTCCATATTGTTTTTCTATATCAGACATCAACGACTGCTCCCCTAACCCGTGCCAGAATGGCGGATCGTGCAATGATCTCGTGAACGGATACACGTGCACTTGCCCGGCAGGGTTCATCCGAAACAACTGCCAGAACAGTGAGTGGCAAGATATAGCACCAGACCAGTTACATTTATAGGAAACTATGTGTTTAAAACTTTGCCCCCAGTTCAATCAATGCCGTAATAGATGTTACCACTTGAGTTGAAAAAGGGATTTACAAACATGGAATTACAATGCATAAATAGTTTGATTCATATGTTTTTCAGTGAAAACCAGGCGTACATTAACAGTTTGATGCTGGATTTCAAACTAATTTCACAGAAATTGTACCTGAGTAAAACTCTACGTAATTCCGACTTTTGTACGCCCTGCGTGCTTCGTCACTAGGGCAAATTAAAGACAAAGCTTGTAAACACTCTAGATGCCACATTTGTTGCCCAATCAACTTAAAACTTGCTTAGCCCCTCAGGGGAGCGACCTAGAGCCTTACGGCTTGCTTGTATTATTTTCCCTATGCTTGTTTTTTTCTCATTAAAAAATATCCACGCTTCCTTACGCTCATTTTTTAAAAAATCTCTCGTAATCTATATAAAAAAAAAAAAATCTGACCTAAATGAAATTTGTTTTAATGAATATGTGTCATTTTGTAACGCTGAAACAATTAAAAACCATAGCTTTATCAATTCACTTATTTTCAAAATCAAAGAAAAACGTCTTTAAATAGCTATCAACAAAGGCACTAAATAGAGAATACGCTGTAATATAGAACTTCCTCTGGTTGTTCTATAAGACTGTAAATATAATAAAATCTCATTTTGCTTTTAATCCACACGGAAGAGTTTAATTCTTTATTACGCATAAGGGCCTTCAATAACGTAATGATACAAACACCGTCATTGCGAGCACGTCTGTTTCAGGGATCGTGTACATGGGCTGCTACGTGGACAACGCGGACCGTATCCTGCTGCCGTGGATAGAAACAAATGACCCGCAAAACACACCGGAACGATGTGCCAATAAGTGTTTTGACCAGGGGTATAGATACGGAGCTCCTCAGGTGACCGCCGCACACTTTCTTTATAATAAGCTCTATCCGTTTAACATAACTTAATACAAGTTTCAACATAGAATTAAATAAAGAGCGCCTAGTCAACGACACGAATTTTAGGCTGAACGTAAGTTTATTATATATATATATATATATATATATATATATATTCTTTTTTTCAGTATTATCATGAGTGTTTCTGTGGCAACAACTACCGCTGGGCACCAGAGCAGCGCCCGGACTCCGAATGTTCGGCGGAATGCACCGGAAATGCGAACCTCATATGTGGCGGCACCTGGCGAATGTCGGTATACAGCAACTGGGGTACTGTCATTACATCTTTTGAACTATTATTACATTTGACTCTTGAATAAATTTAAAACATTTTTCTGAAATTCCGTGGGTCCGTCTGCTGACGGTTATATCAATTTTTAATCTTTCTTACAGAAATATGATTTTAAGAATGTTAAGAATTGCTCCTCTTGATGATACATACTCCATAATTATTGCTTAATAATAATCAACTTGATATGTTTTGGACATGGCCAGCCCTCACGTTTATCGAACCAAAAGTGAATTAACATATACTCATTATTTTGGTTACAGTTTTTCATCAACAACAATGATTACCTTACACGGAGCGTGTGTCATTTAATCTGTTCGGCGGAGTCTTTCAGTCATTACAACAATATATGAGAGTCTGTTGCAGTGGTCAACACGTTATAATAAATCGTATTCAATGTAGTTTTAAATAGTCTGTGTTTGAAGATAAGTTATCTATAACCCCAAAATATGGAACTTTCTCCCCCTCCCCTCCCCCAGGTTGTGACGGATCCCCGTGTGAGAATGGTGCCACGTGCACCAACATCGGACAGGGAGGCTACTCGTGCAATTGCGCGGCGGGCTGGACTGGAACTAACTGTGATATCAGTAGGTATCAGTAGGTGGCAAATAATGATATGAGGCCTGCCGTGGGAAACCATGAATTAATGCCTGTGCGTAAAGTGTTGTCGCGGATTAGCCTGTGCAGTCCGCACAGGCTAATCCGGGAAGACACTTTCCGCCTACAGTGGATTTATGCTTAGAAAAGACTTACTTGAAACAGAATATACCATAAAAGCGGAAAGTGCCGTTCTGGATTAGCCTGTGTGGTCGGGACGGCACTTTACGCAAATGCATTAAGCCCAGGTTTCCCACGACACGCCTCATATGTAGACGAAGAATAAGATAACACGTCTACCATCAACATTATTATCATCATCATCCACAACAACATTATCAGCATTGTTATCTCTAACAACGATAACGGCAACACTATTGTCAAATACGTGTTATTTAAATATCTCTCCGGTATTCAAAATAGTATGACTATGCAGAATTCCATATTGTTTTTCTATATCAGACATCAACGACTGCTCCCCTAACCCGTGCCAGAATGGCGGATCGTGCAATGATCTCGTGAACGGATACACGTGCACTTGCCCGGCAGGGTTCATCCGAAACAACTGCCAGAACAGTGAGTGGCAAGATATAGCACCAGACCAGTTACATTTATAGGAAACTATGTGTTTAAAACTTTGCCCCCAGTTCAATCAATGCCGTAATAGATGTTACCACTTGAGTTGAAAAAGGGATTTACAAACATGGAATTACAATGCATAAATAGTTTGATTCATATGTTTTTCAGTGAAAACCAGGCGTACATTAACAGTTTGATGCTGGATTTCAAACTAATTTCACAGAAATTGTACCTGAGTAAAACTCTACGTAATTCCGACTTTTGTACGCCCTGCGTGCTTCGTCACTAGGGCAAATTAAAGACAAAGCTTGTAAACACTCTAGATGCCACATTTGTTGCCCAATCAACTTAAAACTTGCTTAGCCCCTCAGGGGAGCGACCTAGAGCCTTACGGCTTGCTTGTATTATTTTCCCTATGCTTGTTTTTTTCTCATTAAAAAATATCCACGCTTCCTTACGCTCATTTTTTTAAAAATCTCTCGTAATCTATATATAAAAAAAAAATCTGACCTAAATGAATGAATATGTGTCATTTTGTAACGCTGAAACAATTAAAAACCATAGCTTTATCAATTCACTTATTTTCAAAATCAAAGAAAAACGTCTTTAAATAGCTATCGACAAAGGCACTAAATAGAGATACGCTGTAATATAGAACTTCCTCTGGTTGTTCTATAAGACTGTAAATATAATAAAATCACATTTTGCTTTTAATCCACACGGAAGAGTTTAATTCTTTATTACGCATAAGGGCCTTCAATAACGTAATGATACAAACACCGTCATTGCGAGCACGTCTGTTTCAGGGATCGTGTACATGGGCTGCTACGTGGACAACGCGGACCGTATCCTGCTGCCGTGGATAGAAACAAATGACCCGCAAAACACACCGGAACGATGTGCCAATAAGTGTTTTGACCAGGGGTATAGATACGGAGCTCCTCAGGTGACCGCCGCACACTTTCTTTATAATAAGCTCTATCCGTTTAACATAACTTAATACAAGTTTCAACATAGAATTAAATAAAGAGCGCCTAGTCAACGACACGAATTTTAGGCTGAACGTAAGTTTATTATATATATATATATATATATATATATATATAAATATTCTTTTTTTCAGTATTATCATGAGTGTTTCTGTGGCAACAACTACCGCTGGGCACCAGAGAAGCGCCCGGACTCCGAATGTTCGGCTGAATGCACCGGAAATGCGAACCTCATATGTGGCGGCACCTGGCGAATGTCGGTATACAGCAACTGGGGTACTGTCATTACATCTTTTGAACTATTATTACATTTGACTCTTGAATAAATTTAAAACATTTTTCTGAAATTCCGTGGGTCCGTCTGCTGACGGTTATATCAAGTTTTAATCTTTCTTACAGAAATATGATTTTAAGAATGTTAAGAATTGCTCCTCTTGATGATACATACTCCATAATTATTGCTTAATAATAATCAACTTGATATGTTTTGGACATGGCCAGCCCTCACGTTTATCGAACCAAAAGTGAATTAACATATACTCATTATTTTGGTTACGGTTTTTCATCAACAACAATGATTACCTTACACGGAGCGTGTGTCATTTAATCTGTTCGGCGGAGTCTTTCAGTCATTACAACAATATATGAGAGTCTGCTGCAGTGGTCAACACTTTATAATAAATCGTATTCAATGTAGTTTTAAATAGTCTGTGTTTGAAGATAAGTTCTCTATAACCCCAAAATATGGAACTTTCTCACCCTCCCCCCCCCCCCCCAGGTTGTGACGGATCCCCGTGTGAGAATGGTGCCACGTGCACCAACGTCGGACAGGGAGGCTACTCGTGCAATTGCGCGGCGGGCTGGACTGGAACTAACTGTGATATCAGTAGGTATCAGTAGGTGGCAAATAATGATATGAGGCCTGCCGTGGGAAACCATGAATTAATGCCTGTGCGTAAAGTGTTGTCGCGGATTAGCCTGTGCAGTCCGCACAGGCTAATCCGGGTAGACACTTTCCGCCTACAGTGGATTTATGCTTAGAAGAGACTTACTTGAAACAGAATATACCATAAAAGCGGAAAGTGCCGTTCTGGATTAGCCTGTGTGGTCGGGACGGCACTTTACGCAAATGCATTAAGCCCAGGTTTCCCACGACACGCCTCATATGTAGACGAAGAATAAGATAACACGTCTACCATCAACATTATTATCATCATAATCACCATCCACAACAACATTATCAGCATTGTTATCTCTAACAACGATAACGGCAACACTATTGTGAAATACGTGTTATTTAAATATCTCTCCGGTATTCAAAATAGTATGACTATGCAAAATTCCATATTGTTTTTCTATATCAGACATCAACGACTGCTCCCCTAACTTTTAATAAGCCACAAGAAATTGACACATCCCCGTACATTTGCTTATTATAAGCCACACAAAATGGACACATCCCCCCGTACACTTGCTTATTATAAGCCACACGAAATGGACACATCCCCACACATTTGATTATTGAAAGCCACACGAAATGGACACATCCCCGTACGTTTGTTTATTATAAGCCACAATAAATGGACACATCCCCACACTTTTGTTTATTGTAAGCCTCAGGAAATAGACACATACCCACACATTTGCCTACTGTAAGCCACAGGAAATGGACACATCTCCACACATTTGCTTATTATAAGCCACAAGAAATAGATACATCCACATCCACACATTTGTTTATTGTAAGCCACGAGGAATGGACACATCCCCACACATTTGTTTATTGTAAGCCATAGGAAATGGACACGTCCCCACAAATGTATTCATTATAAGCTACATGAAGTGCACATATCACCACACATATATTTATTATAAGCCAAATGTAATGGACACATCTACACACATGTATTTATTATAAGCCGCATGAAATGGAAACAACCCCACACGTGTTTTTAGTATAAGCCACATGAAATGGACACATCCCCACACATGTATTTATTATAAGGCATATGTGATGAAGACATCTCCACAAATGTATTTATTATAAGCCACGTGAAATGGACGCATCCCCACAAATGTATTTATTATTAGCCACATAAAATGGACACAACCCCACACATGTATTTATTATAAGCCACATGTAATGGACACATCTCCTCACATGTATTTAGTATAAGCCACATATAATGGACACAACCCCACACATGTATTTATGATAAGCCACATGTAATGGACACATCCCCACAAATGTATTTATTATAAGCCACATATAATGGACACATCTCCTCACATGTATTTATTATAAGCCACATGAAATGGAGACATCTCCACACATGTATTTATTATAAGCCACATGAAATGGAGACATCTCCACACATGTATTTATTATAAGCCAAATGTAATGGAGACATCTCCACACATGTATTTATTATAAGCCACATGTAATGGACACATCGCCACACATGTATTTAGTATAAACCATATGAAATGGACACATTCCCACAAATGTATTTATTATAAGCCACATGTAATGGAGACATCTTCACACATGTATTTATTATAAGCCACATGTAATGGACACATCTCCACACATGTATTTAGTATAAGCCACATGAAATGGACACATCCCCACAAATGTATTTATTATAAGCCACATGAAATTGACACATCTCCACACATGTATTTATAGATAGATAGATAGATAGTCACAGGAAATGGACACATCCCCGTACATTTGTTTATTGTAAGTCACAGGAAATGGAGATATCCCCATACATTTTTTTATTGTAAGTCACAGGAAATGGACACATCTCCGTACATTTGTGTATTGTTCGTCACAGGAAATGAACACATCTCCGTACATTTATTTTTGTAAGCCACATGAAATGGACACATCCCCGTACATTTATTTATTTGAAACAACATAAAATGGACACATCCCCACACATTTGTTTATTATATATAAGCCACAAGAAATTGACACATCCCCGCACGTATATTACTGTTTAATTCATATTGTGAAATGTCAGACCTGATCTCCATACAGAGTGTGTCAAAGAGACAAAGGTCATTTTACAATAGACCGAGAAAGGCTCACAATTAATTATATTAAAAGGGTATACTAAATTTATTGTATTATTGAATACAATTCTTATCCAGATATCAATGAGTGTCAGGGAGTCTCGTGCCACCACGGTACATGCATCGACGGTATCAATTCCTATACGTGTAATTGTGAGGCGGGATGGCAGGGACAAGCCTGCAATGTTGGTAATGTTTTAATGCAATTAGGATTTTTGTTCCTGTTCATTAAGTTTCTTATTATTCATCAACTAAATACGTCTGTAAAGTATTTTCCGAAACTAGGTATTCGTTAATATCTATCTCGAACATAAACGTAAAAGACTTCAACTTAAAGATTATGATGTTGCGAGCGTTTCGAAAGTAGACAAAACTTGCTGTTTTGGTAACTGCATAGATAATTGAAAAAATTTCAGATATCGACGAATGCGCAACGACCCCGTGTAAGAACGGTGCCACGTGCATCAACGAACTGAACAGATACACGTGTCAGTGCTCGCCTGGGTGGCAGGGAACCAACTGCGACCAAGGTGAGTTCTTTGTTTCGTATATATATATATATATATATATATATATATATATATATATATATATATATATATATATATATATATATATATATATATATATTCTAGAAGTATTTGCTTTTTAAAACCCTGTGCATTTGTATTGAAAAGATTATTTGTGATTTTGTACTTTTGTTGATTTATTTTCTAATCAATTACCAATTTTAACTTTGCAATTTTAGACATCAACGAATGCGCTGCTAACCCTTGTAAGAACGGCGCCACGTGCATCAATGGACAGAACAAATACACGTGTCAGTGCGTACCAGGCTACACCGGAAACGAGTGTCAGACTGGTAAGAGATTGTGTTTAGTTGATGCCGGCTTTTTTTTATAACCTTTTTGATGATTATCGTTATTTTGAATACTGTGATGTTGATGATGTTGTTGTTATTGTTGACCCCCAAAGGCTCGGTGTCTTCTGCTCAAGCGTCCAGTGTTTTGAAGGCTAGCCTAATTCTGGACATTCAAAACTCTTCTTAGCGGCAAAAAGTCCGACCTTATTAAAGGAAATACAGTATGCTCTAAAATCTTTTTTTGCAATTTTTATTATTCACTACTACACATGATGCACAACATATCCAGCTATCTTTAAGGCTAATATAATTTTCCGAAATCGCGCGATTTTATTATTTAACCTGCATAACTATAAGCGGGTTGCTTTTTGATGAGTATACTGGTGCTGTTCCCTATGACATTTCAAAAAGACAGTTGACAACAGAGCTACATGTAAATGTGCTCGGTAACTAACATTTGAAAACAAATGACAATATTTTAAGGACTGTTCGTTCTCAGTTTACATAGCAGCCAAAGTTTTGCTCGATTTAATATTCGTCGCTCGTAGAGGCGAAGAACGACCAGAAATTATCCCGCGAACATTTAAAGAGCCGAAATCCATTGCGTTTTTGAAATGGAAATGTAATACCGAACATTCCAATTCCGTAATGAAATACCAACCACCATCAAATTTATTCAATGAGGTAAGTGAATTAGCTGGTATATGTTTAACCATACAACTTATGTGTTGGTCAATTTCCTTGCTAACTGCAAAACCTATACATTCAGAAATCTTCGCTTTGAACCTCTATTTAATTCTCTAAAAGGAACCCATAGTTTTAACCTTTGGTCACATATCCATTCTAGACGTTAACGAATGTGCTTCCAATCCATGTTAAAACGGAGCCGTCTGTAACAATCTTCTCAACAAGTACAAGTGCGACTGTGCGGCCGGGTGGCAGGGAACCAACTGCGATCAAGGTGGCTGGAGAAAATGATAAACTAGAACCGTTTTACAAGGGCCTATCTGTCACTTTTACACGTGTTAGATTGGCCTTTGTAATCATACGGTGGCGATATCGACGTGTTAGATTGGCCTTTGTAATCATACGGTGGCGATATCGACGTGTTGACGTTAAACAGTGAAGATTCACAGTCACTACTATATCAGTAATGTTCGCGTTAAAGCACAGTGTGTATTTAAATTCGACAGCCATTCATCACATTAATCCGTGTATGTTTATATGTTATATCTTGTTAGACGTGAACGAATGCGCACCAAATCCTTGCAAGAACGGAGCTCTCTGCCACAACCTACAGAATACACGTGTGATTATGCGGCCGGTTGCCAAGGGACCAATTGTGATCAAGGTTGATAATGAAAGAATAAATCATCATCAGCCTTCTTGTGTTTGTGCTTCATATATTTTTATGTTCTCCGGATAGCATAATAGTCCGTCCTTCCGTCTTACTTTCTTGTCTGGGCTATTTCGCAACAACTGCTGAGAAAATTCAATGACACTTTTTGGGAAGCTTTATTACCAAAAAGAGGTGTGCATAAAGCCAGGACGTTTCGCTTCAATGATTGTTCTAGAGTTTTGGGTTTTACAGATTGCTAAAATTAGTATTTATTGCTACATTTTTGTCTGTGCTATTTCTCAACAACTACTGGCTGGAATGCAATGGCACTTTTATGGAAGTCTCATTACGAAGAGGACAGTGCCAGCACGTTCCGCGTAAATTTTGTTCTGCGAGAATAAGCCTTTGAAGATTGGTGGTACGTATTGATTAGTATACCGCGTACAATATTTGACCTGGCTACTTCTCAGCAATTATTGGTCGGAATTCATGGTAACCTTATGGCAAGCTTCATTACTAAGAGGAGATATGCATTGTACCAGGACGTTCGACTTCAGTGATTTTTCTTGGATTTAAGGGCTTTTAAACATTGCTTAAACTACCGGGTATTATACATTGCACTATTTTTGTCTCTCAGCAACCACAATTCCGAATTCCATTACAATTTATGGTAAGCATCATTTATCAAGAGTACATTTATGTCACATATGTATGCATAGTGTTAGAATCTTATCAATCGTTCATTTTGTTGGAGTTACGAGCCTTTTATGTTAGCTGCTTTAAGTTTATAATTCACAATTCTGTGTAATGATATTTTTCATCTTCAGTATGATGAGCAGATTAACATATTCTTAGGGTGTTCCACTTAAATAATTTTTATTGGCATTATTGGCCTTTGATTATTGCTGCTTTTTGTTTATAGTGTACCATTCATGTATAGGTTATTTCAAAGCAACTACTGCCAGAAATTCACTGAAACGTGATCAAGGTTTCAGGATCAACAGTAGATTATCATATTGTCCAGATGTTATGCCGTGAAGATCTTCCACGTACCCATTGGCCTTTTAAATTTTTTATTTTATTTAGTACACCATTTAGGTCAAGTCCATTTCTCCGGGACTCATGTACAAAATTCAAAGATACTTGATAAAAAGTTAAATAACCAGAATGAAATGACAATATTACAGTGATGTTCCACCACTTTGATTTATTTTGCACTTATGGGCCTTGGATTTGTTTTGAAATTTGCTTAATCTGCATGTTCGTATGGTGTTTTTGCTCAAATACCGTTTTGACAACAGATTCGGCCCTGTAGTGATTTTTAGTCATTTAAATAATCAATTTATTATCTCACCCAATTACTTGACAAAGCGCATTATTTAGCCTTGTTCGTTTTAGGTACTCAGTTTGTCCAAAAGTTCTCACGAATTCCAGTCTCGATATTTTCCGATGTGTCTTACTGTATGAAACTAAATTAAATTTTTGTTATCTGCCATTGAGTAGTGTGTGTTTTAAATCATTGGTTATGTTCGGAATTAGGCATCCTAAAATATATTGGTATATTACACGTTAAAATGATCATTATTACGTGAGTTATGAATATATAATTTTTAGATAATAGTTACAGAATGACTAGCTTTTGCTTTAAGTCTTTCTGTTCATTGTTTCACGCAATCAGACATCGACGAATGTGCCAGCAACCCGTGCAAGAACGGAGCCGTCTGCAACAATCTTCTGAACAAGTACGCGTGCAACTGTGCGGCCGGATGGCAGGGAAACAACTGTGATCAAGGTGCGTTAGGATATTGAAGAAGATATATATTGAATTTCAGACAGAAAAGTATTGAAACATCAAGAGATATGAATAAGTGTTTGTTATTATGAAACAATAAACAGCAGTTATTACGTTCACTAAACCATTGCTAGTTCAAAGCAGCAAAATATAATCCTTAAACAAACGTGTTTAAGTTGCTAGAGTTAAATACATATGGTCATTCGATCGCAATAATTGCTTTTTAGCTCACCGAGCACGATCACGAAGTGCTCGGTGAGCTATTGGTATAGGGGACCTCTCCTGCGTCGTCCGTCGTCCGTAAACCGTCAACAATGTGTTCGGTCTCACCAATGAGACTTCACCTTTTATCCAATCTTGACCAAACTTGCACAGTTCGTGTATGACCATCAAATCTCGGACGGGATTGTTATTGGACAGTGATTGTTCCGCTTCAGTGATTTTTCTCAGAGTTATGGAACTTCGAAGATTTGTGAAATAAGTATTTAAAGCACAATTTGTTTTCAATCTATTTCTACACAACTACTGGCCAGATTTCACTTAAACTTTACGGGAAGCTTTATAAACAAAAGAAGGTGTACGTTGAACCAGGACATTCCGCTTCAATGATTTTTCTAAGAGTTGCGAGATTTTGATGGTTTCAGAATATAGTGAACAATTATTGTCCTGGCTATTTCTCCGCAACTACTGGCCAGAATACAATAAAACTGTATTTGATACTTCATTATCGAAATGAGGTGTGAACAGTACAAGTTGTTCCCTTTCAGTGATTTTCCTTGGAGTTATGGGACTTTACAGTTTTCTAAAATTAGTGTATAGTATGCAATTCTTGTCTGGACTGTTTCTCAGCAACTACTAGCCAATATTCAATGACACTTCATAGGAAGCTTCATTACTAACGTTAGGTGTTCACTGTACCAAGATGCTCCGCTTCAGTTATTTTTCTTACAGTTATGGGACTTTGTTGACTGCTGAAATTAATATATAGAACACAATTGTCTGGACTCTGCTCTTCTGATTGCATTCCTTGCCTTACTTGGCAAAGCGCATTGGGAAGCATGTATCAGTTCACTGATATCCTTGTTAAACCGGTCACAACAGTATGGTCTTCATCTTAGCCAGTACGCAGGTGAGCGCTTTGGGTCATCATGACCCTCTTGTTCTATTTACAGACTTTGACGAATGTGCCTCAAACCCATGTAAAAATGGAGCCGTCTGCAACAACCTACAGAACAAGTACACGTGCAACTGTGCGTCCGGTTGGCAGGGAACCAACTGTGATCAAGGTGGGCCGAGACATTTACTAACCAAAAAGACCGTGCCTATAACCTTAAATACTAGCTCTTTAGTTGTAGTGTAGCATAATATTAATGCTTATTATATACATGTTAAACATTTTAACAAAATACAAGCTTTATCAATCGGTGAAATACTTGTCGACAGAAAAAAATCCCGTATATGCTACTTGCTAATTTGCCGATCCCGTATATTAATTACCATACCAGCTGGACTACATTTTTAAATGACGTCATCATAGAGTTATGTAAACAAATACAATCTATACCTGGCGCTAAACTAAAGCGTCACTTTAAAAGTCGGACACCAAATTGAATGTCGGCTACAATGTCTCCAAAATCCACGACCGAAAACTGAGTTTTCAACAAACCTTTACGGCAGCAGACTGTTTAACTTCTCACCTGCAACACGACCACTACGTACGCCGCCATTTATGATTTAATCCTCGCAAATCTCCAACTTGCTCAATTGTTCAGTTGCAGCGTTACTATCAATAAATACTCTGCCAAATCCCCGACACAGAAACAAAAGAGACTTGGCATAACAGAGAATGACAGCAATTTTTTAAAGTTTGTGCTAAATCCACAAAACTAAAAGAGTTCATACAAATGCCATGTTTTTGTTTCACATCGTTCCTGGTTTGTTTGAATGATGACGTCTTAAATATTATTCTTACGCGTCATACGAAATCAAAATATGTCCTGTCATATAGTTTGTATTGTAGTGTTAACAAAAAAAATAAGGTAAATGTACATTTGAAGTTTATCGTGGTATATATGTATACTAAAAGCCTCTCGTGTGATACGTCATCACACAAGCCTCTCAACTAATACATACTCTTTGGAACAATTGACTAGTGTAATATTCCATATAGATCTATACTATAACTATTATTGTGTATGTATTGGAATTAAATTTCATAGCAATCAAAGCCGATTGATAGATAATTTTGTAAAACACAAATAGGGCATAGTCATAAGAAATCCTTAAAAATGAAAAGGATTGACGCATCCGATTATTGCAATACAATTAGCTTTATGTGTAAGTCAATTAACAACATATATATGTAATAGTCCCAAATACAGCCCCAATTTGACTGTTGTAGACATCAACGAATGCGCCAGCAACCCGTGCAAGAATGGAGCCGTCTGCAGCAATCTTCTGAACAAGTACACGTGCAACTGTGCAGCCGGGTGGCAGGGAACCAACTGTGATCAAGGTGCGTTCAATAATTTGATGAAGTGAGATTTCAAACCCACCGGGTACCATCCACACTCGATAACTTTGTAATTATATAAGTGTTTGCGACTTCTGTGTGTTTATGTAATTGTGTGCGGATTGTTAATACAAAATGCTAGTTATTTGGCATAAAATTCATTGAAGTTGATGAAATCATGTACAACGCCTACATAATAGCACAACTCAATATCCGCAGTTGTGTTCTTTCGAACAAGCAAATTGATGGCTTAGCGCAAAACTATGCTATATACCAATATAACTTTATAGACTAAGCATAGTTGTGCGCATACCCATCGATATGCTTTAAGGTCATATTAATAAGCTATATTCTCAATGTATCCCAGATATTGACGAGTGTGCCAGCAACCCATGCAAGAACGGAGCCGTCTGCAACAATCTTCTGAACAAGTACACGTGCAACTGTGCGGCCGGGTGGCAGGGAACCAACTGTGACCAAGGTGGCATATAATAAGTTACTGTAAAAGTTGATCGAATTATGTCTCAGATAACATGTAATACATTCAGGATATCAATAATATAAGTACATGTCCAAGTGTTATTCATGTCGTATATCCTAATATTCAACTTATATTCGACGCGATATTGTCTACATCTGCCGAACGACTGATTACATTTTAGATATCAACGAATGTGCCAATAACCCGTGTAAGAACGGAGCCGTCTGCAACAATCTTCTCAACAAGTACACGTGCGACTGTGCGGCCGGGTGGCAGGGAACCAATTGTGACCAAGGTTGACCATAAAGCAATAAAGAAGCAGAAACGTTCTTGTTTTAGTTGTTCTACCTTCTTTAAAAAAAATTAATAAAGCAACTCATCAAGGTATCGTCAACTTATTTGGTTGAATACGAGTGGCAGTCAAATGTTCATGGACAATCTCATTGTTTTCGCATAATTTTTTACCTATGTAGATGAAAATACAGCTATAAAATAGTTAATGTGTGTTGAATAAAATCAGAAAACGCATTTGATTAGTTTAATAAATAAATATCTTCAGACTATTTCATTTGAATATATCGTGAATAGTGCGGGGCACGGCAGATAATCTTTTCTTTAAAAATTCGATACTATCTAAAGAATAATAGTCCTCGTTTCTCTGTCATACGATGCTCATGGTACATTTACCACCATTTTTGCATTAGAATGTAAGTTACTAGTAGCAAAGACGGGCTCATTATTTTTCGGATCCCCGGTGACTTGTGGCCAGGGGTTTTGTTCAGAAATAGGCAGCCTTCAAATACGTTCAGTATTTAAAGCATTGAAACCTAGAAATAACTTTTCGCAAGTATTATTGTTACATTCAGACATCGACGAATGTGCCAGCAACCAGTGCAAGAACGGAGCCGTCTGCAACAATCTTCTGAACAAGTACACGTGTAACTGTGCGGCCGGGTGGCAGGGAACCAACTGTGACGTGGGTACGTTGCGTGCGAAATGCATTTATTTATATGACTACGGCGCTGAGGTATAAACCGTTCTATTAAATACAGCGGTGTTAACATGTTGCCAGCTTCATGGTCTATTGTTTATTTATAAATTGTAAAATCTTATTACCTCATGTAACGAACATAAGGCCTTGAGTTCAAACTTTTTCGATGTTTTTTTTTAATAGAAAAAATCTTGACAGTTTGTGCATGACCAGCACATCTCAGCAGAAGCCAAAAATGGGCCAGATCGTTTTACATTCACCTGAGTTATTGCCCTTTGTTTGTAAAAACAATATCCAAAAATCTACATTATTCAAAATAGAGACTTCATTTTTCATCCAGTCTTCACCAATCTTGTTCAGTTTGACCATAAGATTACAGGTGAACTCGAAAATAAACAAGATCGGACCATAAACACCAGAGTTTTTCCCCTTGTGTGTTGAAAAACCCCCACTATATATTGTCAACGATTGGCTTGCACAGACTGTGTAATGCACACGCAATTCTTTATTGCATGATGACCAAAACTTGCATAGTTTTTGTATGACCATAAAATGTTAGTTGGGATCCAATGGAAATGGCCAGATTTCACCATGAAAACAAGAGTTATTGCCCCTTATTCATTTGAAGAGAAAATTCAAAAATGCCTTCTTTTCTGAAAAACAGACTTCATTTTCATCCAATCTTGACCCCTTGTTTTGAAAAAATATGAAAAAATAGACTTGATGCTGGATAGAGACTGTATTTTTAATCAAATCTTAACCAAACATTCACAGTTTGTGTATGACCATATAGTCTGAGCAGAAGCGAAACATTGGCCAAATTGGATCACAAACACCAGAGTTTTAGCCCTGACTTTGTTCAAGAAAAGCAAAAATTGAACTTATACATGACTGAGATTTCATTTTTCGACATCCTGTGTTGTCACAAGCAGGTGAACATGCATGCACTGTTACCATTTTATTTATGCAAAATGAGTGACTGTAGTGTCGTTGGCAACAAACCAGATACTATCACAGAGTTTTGCATTTACATGTCAGAGCAAATTAAAGACTTACATTAATGGCTTTTTTGGTTGAAAATGGATGAAATTGGATTTCCAACTATTGCAAACCTTGCATGCAATTATATGTACATGCAACGTTGATGGCTTCAGAGCCTATATTAACATCTTTTATCACTATTGGACATAAATTTATCAAAGAAAGGGCAAAACTTGACCTTCAAGCACAGCCATCGCAATTATCAAATTACAACTTGTTATCCAAAAACTGCCTGCGGCAAGACAACAAAATCTACTGTTTCTGCATTATCCAGAACTGTCACTGACTTAATAAAAAGGGGCAGAAAAGAATATCGAGAAAAATGATCCGAGAACCATAAGCAAAAACCCAAATCGTAATTTAGTTAGGACATAAAACTAACCGATGAATAAAATAAAACCGATCCTAATCCCCTCTGCGGATACATGAGTATTCTTCAGATACCTTAATTTTTAAGCTCCCCGAAATAGTTTCGGGTAAACATATAGTCACCGCTTTGTCCGTCCGTCCGTCCGTCCCGTTTTTTTGTCGGGAGTATTTCGCAGCAACTACTCACCAGAATTCAATGAAACTTCATGGGAAGCTTCATTACCAAGAAGAGGTATCAACTGAATCAGGATGTTCCGCATCAATGATTTTCGTCAGAGTTGTGGGACTTTGAAGATAACTGAAATCAGCATTTAGTGCACATTTCTTGTCCGGTCTATTTCTACGCAACTACTGGTCTGAAATTAATGAAATTGTATAGGAAGCTTTAAAACCAAGAGGAGGTGTGCACTGAACCATGGCTTTCCGCTTCAAAGATTTTTCTTAGAGTTATGAGACTTTGAAAATTTCTGAAATAAGCATTTAGTTCACAATTATTTTGCCTGTCTATTTAAAAGCAACTACTGGCCATATTTAAATGACATTTTATTACCCAGAGGTGGTGTGCACTGAACCAGGAAGTTCTGTTTCAATGATTTTTCTTAGAGTTATGGGACTTTGAAGATTTCTGAAATAAGTATTCAGTGCACAATTATTGTCTAATCTGTTTCTACACAACTACGGGCCAGATCTCAATTAAACTTTTATGGGAAGCTTTAGTACCAAAAGGAGGTGTACACTGAACCAGGATATTCCGCTTCAATGAGTTTTCTAACAGTTGCGGGATTTTGAGGATTTCAGAATATAGTGCACAATTCTTGTCCAGGCTATCTCTCCGAAACTACTGGCCAGAATGCAATGAAATTGTTTTTGATGATTCCTTATCAAAATGAGGTGTGTACAGTACATGATGTTCCCCTCCAGTGATTTTTCTTGGAGTTATGTGCAATTTTTGTCTGGACTGGTTCTCAGCAACTACTAGCCAATATTCAGTGAAACTTTATAAGAAGCTTCATTACCAAGAGGAGAGGTTCACTGTACCAAGATGCTCCTCTTCAATGATTTTTATTACAGTTATGGGACTTTGATGATTGCTGAAATTAATATATAGAACACAATTGTCTGGACTCTTAACTTCTGATTGCATTCCCTTTACTTGGCAAAGCGCATTGGGGAGCATCTATCAGTTCACTGATCTCCTTGTCAAACCTGTCACAACAGTATGGTCTTCATCTTAGCCAGTACTCAGGTGAGCGCTTTGTGCAATCATGGCCCTCTTGTTTTATTTTACAGACGTTGACGAATGTGCCTCAAACCCATGTAAGAACGGAGCCGTCTGCAACAACCTACAGAACAAGTACACGTGCAACTGTGCGGCCGGGTGGCAGGGAACCAACTGTGATCAAGGTGGGCCGAGACATTAACTAACCAAAAAGACCGTGCCTATAACCTTAAAGACTATTTTGATTTGGACGAAAGAAATACGACACCAGTATAGAAGTGTTTCAAAAGGTAGACAAAGTCATTGGACTGACCAAATGCGTATACTAGCTCTTTAGTTGTAGTGTCGCATAATATTAATGCATATTATATACATGTTAAACATCTTAACAAAATACAAGCTTTATCAATCGGTGAAATACTTGTCGACAGAAAATAAAATCCCGTTTTATAATACTTGCTATTTTTCCGATCCCGTATATTAATTACCATACCAGCTGGACTACATTTTTAAATGACGTCATCATAGAGTTATGTAAACAAATACAATCTATACCTGGCGCTAAACTAAAGCGTCACTTTAAAAGTCGGACACCAAATTGAATGTCGGCTACAATGTCTCCAAAATCCACGACCGAAAACTGAGTTTTCAACCAACCTTTACGGCAGCAGACTGTTTAACTTCTCACCTGCAACACGACCACTACGTACGCCGCCATTTATGATTTAATCCTCGCAAATCTCCAACTTGCTCAATTGTTCAGTTGCAGCGTTACTATCAATAAATACTCTGCCAAATCCCCGACACAGAAACAAAAGAGACTTGGCATAACAGAGAATGACAGCAATTTTTTTAAGTTTGTGCTAAATCCACAAAACTAAAAGAGTTCATACAAATGCCATGTTTTTGTTTCACATCGTTCCTGGTTTGTTTGAATGATGACGTCTTAAATATTATTCTTACGCGTCATACGAAATCAAAATACGTCCTGTCATATAGTTTGTATTGTAGTGTTAACAAAAAAAATAAGGTAAATGTACATTTGAAGTTTATCGTCTTTGGAACAATTGACTAGTGTAATATTCCATATAGATCTATACTATTAATATTATTGTGTATGTCTTGGAATTAAATTTCATTGCAATCAAAGCCGTTTTATAGATAATTTTGTAAACCACAAATAGGCCATAGTCATACGAAATCCTTAAAAATGAAAAGGATTGGAGCATCCGATTATTGCAATACAATTAGCGTTGTGTGTAAGTCAATTAACAACATATATATATAATAGTCCCAAATACAGCCCCAATTTGCCTGTTGTAGACATCAACGAATGCGCCAGCAACCCGTGCAAGAATGGAGCCGTCTGCAGCAATCTTCTGAACAAGTACACGTGCAACTGTGCAGCCGGGTGGCAGGGAACCAACTGTGATCAAGGTGCGTTCAATAATTTGATGAAGTGAGGTTTCAAACCCACAGGGTACCATCCACACTCTATACCTTTGTAATTATATAAGTGTTTGCGACTTCTGTGTGTTTATGTAATTGTGTGCGGATTGTTAATACAAAATGCTAGTTATTAAGCATAGAATGCAATGAAGTTGATGAAGTCATGTACAACGCCTACATAATAGCACAACTCAGTATCCGCAGTTGTGTTCTTTCGAACAAGCAAATTGATGTCTTAGCGCAAAAGTATGCTATATACCAATATAACTTTATAGACTAAGCATAGTTGTGCGCATACCCATCGATATGCTTTAAGGTCAAATTAATAAGCTATATTCTCAATGTATCCCAGATATTGACGAGTGTGCCAGCAACCCATGCAAGAACGGAGCCGTCTGCAACAATCTTCTGAACAAGTACACGTGCAACTGTGCGGCCGGGTGGCAGGGAACCAACTGTGATCAAGGTGGCATATAATATGTAACTGTAAAAGTTGCTGGAACTATGTCTCAGATAACATGTAATAAATTAAGGATATCAATAATATAAGTAAATGTCCAAGTGTTATTCATGTCGTATATCCTAATATTCAACTTACATTCGACGCGATATTTTCTACATCTGCCGAACGACTGATTACATTTTAGATATCAACGAATGTGCCAATAACCCGTGTAAGAACGGAGCCGTCTGCAACAATCTTCTCAACAAGTACACGTGCGACTGTGCGGCCGGGTGGCAGGGAACCAACTGTGACCAAGGTTGACCATAAAGCAATAAAGAAGCAGAAACGTTCTTGTTGTAGTTGTTCTTCATTCTTTAAAAAAAATTAATAAAGCAACTGTTCAAGGTATCGTCAACATGTTTGGTAGAATACGAGGGGCAGTCAAAAAGCTCAAGAACAGTCTCATTTTTCGCATAATTGTAGACCTATGTAGATGAAAATACAGCTATAAAATAGTTAATGTGCGTTGAATAAAATCAGACAACGCATTTGATTAGTTAAATAAATACATATCTTCAGACTACTTCATTTGTATATATCGTGAATAGGGCGGGGCAGTTTAGATAATCTTTTCTAAAAAATTTCGAAACTATCTAAACAATGATAACGATCGTTTCTCTGTCACAACGTGCTTATGGTACAACTATCCCCATTCTTGCGTTAGATTATAAGTTAACACAGACGGGCTCACTATTTTTCGGATCCCCGGTGGTCGTGTACACAGGGGTTTTGTTCATATATAGGCAGCCTTCAAATACTTTCAGTATTTAAAACATTGAAACCTAGAAATAACTTTTCACAAATATTATTGTTATATTCAGACATCGACGAGTGTGCCAGCAACCCGTGCAAGAACGGAGCCGTCTGCAACAATCTTTTGAACAAGTACACGTGTAACTGTGCGGCCGGGTGGCAGGGAACCAACTGTGACGTGGGTACGTTGCGAAATGCATTAATTTAGATGAATCCGGCGCTGAGGTATAAACCGTCCTATGTAATAAAGCTGTGTTAACATGTTGCCAGCTACACGGTTTATTGTTTATTTCTTATTACCTCACGTAACGAGCATTAGGAATCGACTTTAAAGGGACTATGTCAACGAAAAATTGTCTTCCAATTACACTATAAATTATATTATTTGATAGAAAAACGATTTACTTCGACATGTTTATTAAATAAATAAAAAATAATATAGTACTGTATTATGTACTACATAATACGATATTTCATAGAAACTAATAAGCAAAAATGTCTGAAAAAATTAAAACCCCAAGCGGGTATCGAACTCACAACTTAGGAGACATACGAAGAAATGACAGTAGACAGCGCTTTAACCAACTGCGCAATCATGCTTGATAAGGAGTAGTGTGCAAACTATGATTTTACATAATGCTCACAATTTTGACGTCAAAATGTAAACAGGAAAAGGGCCAAACACACACAACTCATATTATAAATTGATTTTTATCTATAAATGCGTACACTCTTTTCCCATTACATATACCCTGTTTTAACCGTTATTATTTGCCAGTATTTATATCTAAATTTCAGATTTTTTTTCAGAAATTGCCCCTTTGAGGCCCTTTTCGATGACATAGTCCCTTTAAACTTTAACAATGTTTTTTGTTGAACCGAAAAAGACAGTGGTATACAAAAATAATTAGAAGACTTGCTGCGTGACAGTTTTATATTGAATATTTTTGATATTGTATTACCTGTCATGTTCAAACACATATGTGTAGACATTGACGAGTGTGCTGGAAACCCGTGCCAGAACGGCGCCACGTGCAACAACCTCCTGAACGAGTACACGTGCGACTGCGTGCCTGGATACATCGGAAATGACTGCGAAACCGGTAAACAGTTGCTATATTATATCTAACGAGGACATATTTGTGTTTTTGTACCTCATTTTTCTGTTTTCCTTCTTTGTTGATATAAAAACAGAGCAGTCAACAATTGGAAACACAATGTGACAATGACGTTGTGGCAATAGACAATAGAATGATAGGAGTCAATAGGCACAAATGGGACAGTAAATGGGACAGTGAATAAATTACTCGATGGTACAAACACTCATCGTTTGCATCTCTGCGTCGGTGTAATAAAATAAGGCTTCGCCTTGGGCAACATTATTTTCTCAGGTTGACAAAATACACTATCTCCAACTATTTATAAAGTGTGTCTTGTTAGTATGTCCACCCGTCCGTCTGTCCGTTTCCTAAATATGTTACAATTGTAGGCAACAAAATGTATTGCATAGAAGTAAGCTTCTGTTAAACGATGTGTATAGCGCTCAGCCCTTTGAGCTGTGGTACATGTTGTTCGTCATTGGATGGCGCCGGAGATATGTAAAAGGTGAAAAATAACAACAAACAAAGTTAAATGTTGCTCGCGATGGTGATTTGTTACTGTGATGATTTGTTACGTTTATACGGTCACATATCTGGTTGCAGACGTTGACGAATGCCAGACAAATCCGTGCAAGAACGGAGGCACGTGCATGGACCTTATGAACGACTACAGCTGCACTTGCATATCGGACTGGGAGGGAAAAGACTGCGAACAGGGTTAGGGAGAATCTTTACTCTGAATTATGGTTGAATCTCGCATTAAGTCCGTACTAAACTGCAACTGGTACGGAAATAAAATTCGTTTCTACAGATCTTTCTCGAATAGTACAATGGTTCCAAATATTTAAAAGTAGACTAAACTATAAAGAACTAATCCAAAAGTTTTAGACTGCATTACTAAATATGCAATGTTAAAAACAGCGTTAATGTAAGAGTCGTAAAGTATGACGCAGCCACGAACGTAACCATATCAAAAATGCGCGTAGTTGGGCACATTTTGTAGTGCAGGGTCACGCACGGATGCCTGTACACTCAAGAAATCTGATTTCAGATGTGGACAAGTGCGCGGACCACCCCTGCCAGTTCGGACAGTGTGTGGATAAGCCGGAAGGCTTTTTCTGCAACTGCGTACCTGACTACACCGGTCGCCTGTGTGACTATGGTAACGATGTTTGCTTTCGCGTAAATTATAATCTACTCTTTAGAAAATTCTTTCTACACAGTATATTAGAATTTACGCGAAAATAGTTTAAAATTTCGGAATTAATTTGATTTAAATTAGTAGATCTATAACTGATTTATTACAGGTCGTGAGTCCATGCACGCGTTTTTAACTTAATTTGATTGGCAACTAAGTAATGACTCACCTTCTTGTATTTAGTTCAATACCAACTTTTGTGTGTAACCAAAGCATATTGCGGAACGAAACAATCTGAGCGAAGAACATTTACAGAAATTAATATATGATTTGAAGAGGTCTTCTACGACGTTTACAAGTTAGTTAATGATAAAAAGACACCGTAACAATTGATGATAAAATATATTTATTTTATATTCCAATCATCCTCTTTGCCTTAGAGATCAATCAGCCAATGGACGGCCAGTGGAGCGCGTGGCAGGCATGGCAGGGGTGCTCTGTCACGTGCGGGGACGGCGTGCGCAGACGATACCGCGAGTGCGATGATCCGGAACCCGATTATGGCGGGAAGCCGTGTGTAGGAGAGGCGTTCGAACAGGAAGTGTGCTCCGGTGCCACGTCTTGCCCAGGTAGGCGTTGTTAACGAATGCTTGACCTGTAACAGCGGATGCAATTTCCAACCATACGGTATTGCTATTGTTAATTTACGGGTATACTGTGATATACTCTATTATATAAATTGAGCCTGGCTGGAAAAAAGCTGTTGGAACCAGTCTGTGTTAGTTGCTTTTAGGAGTATTCCTTCTTCGGCTGATAGTTTGCATCATTTTGTTTTATAAACTGCGGACTATAAATCGTGTACGTTTGCAAACATTTTACAAAAAAATTTAATCAAGTAAACAAAAGTCATTGGCATCGTTTGTGTTCCATAATGTTTCTGATGATTAATTCATGTCCAGACACTATTATAACATAGAAGTCCTATTATTCCACTGCTGTTTAGCAATCTGCATTTTTTATTTATTTTAGTAAACCTTGAAATATACAAAAACTATTATTTAATAATTATAACAAATATTCCAGTGGCTGTAAGCGGACAATGGGGCTCGTGGTCGGAACCAGGTGGCTGCAGTGTCACGTGCGGGGAAGGAGTTGTCATGAGAACCAGGTCTGAACAGTATAACTGTGTATGTGTAAAACTTTGTGTAGCAAACAACTAGTGATTACACTGCAAGCGTACTTGATTTCTCAAGCAATATTGTGCAGGCTATTATTCCTCAATCGTTTATAACTCAAATGAGACACACATTTTCAAATGCAGGACACGAATCAACGGTATTTCTGATCTGTTGTGGATTTTCAAATGCAGGACACGATTCAACGGTAGTTCTGATTTGTTGTGGATTTGTTAGTGTTATTGGTTACACATTTGCTTCAACATGTGCTACGGGCATATCAAATATAACGAAGTCAATTTGTTTGTTTTATTGGTTACATGTTGGCTTCAACGTTTGCAAAAGACATGTCAAATATAATATAACATATCAAATATAATAAAGAAAGTATATATATCATAATAATAGACCCTGTTAGTATACATATGTACACGTACTTATATTTCCTCAGGTTATGCGACAGCCCTGCCCCCAAAAATGGCGGCAAACCTTGCCAGGGCAAGTTGACCCAGACCGAGAGCTGCACCAAGACGAAATGCACGAGCGACAGCATCAGCTACAGCGACAACTACAAGAACGTAAGTGAACATGTTTGAGGTGTGTCGTGGGAAACCGGGGCTTAATGCGTGTGCGTTAAGTGTCGTCCCGGATTAGCCTGTGCAGTCCGCACATGCTAAACCGGGACGACACTTTTCGCTTTTATGGTATTTTCGGTTACGAGGTAGTCTCTTCTAAACATAAATCTAAAGACGACACTTTACGCACATGCATTAAGCCCGGTTTTCCCACGACACGCCTATTTTGTTTATCACACATTCAGTAGGCATGCATTCAAGTGACCGTACAAGGTCTCGTCTGCTGTATGGGTGCTTGGTCACTGATCTGAAATAAAACACCTTCAGATGTTAAAAATGGTTTCTTTATTGATGCATCTTGAGTTTTGTTGGTATCTGTTCCCTTGCTTAATGCAATTTAAGTGGACATAGTTGAAAGTTCTTTTTTCTAAGAACTTGAGGGGCCTACCGGTAGGTAACAATAATTAGCGGTTTATTGACATGGCAGATGCATAAGACATAAATTGGTACACACATGTTTAATTAATAAATAATTTTAGATTTAGAGTTGTTAACCGGCTTATAAACAACGATTTGGAGTTTATATGCGCAGGAATTAAACTACTGTTTAATATACCGCATCAGAACGACAAATCGTTGTTTATTAGCCGATAAACAACGATAATGCGAAAATTATTTCGATTCTAACATGACCGGACAATATATTTTTCATATGCATTTTATAATGCTGTATATTCTACAGTTTCGAAACTGTTGTTTTTTTTGGGATGTTTATTGGTAGTTTAACAACGGAAATTGTGTTCTTTGTCTATAGAAAACACTCTGCGTGTCATGTTAGAATGTACGTTTTGTTTCAATAATGGACTCGTTTATTGTTCAAATCGTATTGTCTTTCAAACATGCGAAATAAATGTTATTGACAATATGAGCCTCCCATGGATATATTAGAGTAAGTGACTTAAAGGTATTTCCCTATTTCAGTACGATGTCTATAGACACTTTTATTTATTCAGAGATATCAACAAATGCATTCTATCACTTTTCACAAATGCCTTACGCTATTTTGTCGTATGCTAAGCTCACATATTACGAGGATGAAACAATATAGTGTTTGTGAGAATAAAGCTTAACCACTTTGCACTGTTGTTCAGAGTTGCCCCAAGAACTACTTCACGTGCGCTAGCGGAAGTATCACGTGCATCGAGAAGGCATTCGTCTGCGACTGTACGAGTGACTGTGATGACTCGAGCGACGAGCAGCCCCAATGGGCCGGATGTAAGGACTTCTGTGCCGGAAAGAGTGGCGCCGAGGGTGAGTGGTTATTTTCTATGAGAATTTTTTGAAACATCAATTCAGACTGTTTTAATACCTGATCAGTCTTAGGTACCGGGCCGCCTTCTGCATTAATTTATTCTACACAATTGAGGCGTGTCGTGGGAATACCGGGCTTAATGCATGTGCGTAAAGTGTCGTCCCGGATTAGCATGTGCAGTCCGCACAGGCTAATCCAGGACGGCACTTTACGCCTACAGTGGATTTATGTTTAGAAGAGACTTTCTTGTAACAAAAAAGACATAAAAGCGGAAAGTGCCGTCCTGGATGACACTTTACGCACATGCATTTAGCCCGGTTTTCCCACGACACGCCTCATTTTTTCAATGTTTGAAAAAAACCTTTTAAAGCCACACAATCCGTTTCCATTTTTCCTAAATTTACCGGAAGTTCAATGTTTCAACCCACTTATAGTCGTAAATAGCTCTGTGGTTAATTTACTTGTATTTATTAAGAGTATTAATGACGTTCTCACGAAATTAAGTGTCAACGCGGTTTGAGTCGGAAAATATCCGAAAACTTGTTGTGTTGCAAATATAGGTTTCTCGATTTTATTTGGAATGGTTTACGTGTTTTATTACTACTTATCGACTAGTTTGATGAACACCTTGTGTGGTTATTATTTCGTGTTTAAGGGATTAAGGGAAACCGTTGTTAACTCTTATCGTACTAGTCTACCGAATATTGACATGTCTGTGGATGTTTTAACTTTAAATGGAAAAGAATACAAATACCTATTCATTTTATGCGCGAAGCAAATGGATGTCGTTTTAATGTTGGTTGCTACACACAAGAATTTAATAACTTTAATAAATTTTTATCGAAATCAGCTAACAGTAATTATAATAAACTTAATAAAATTGACCGGAAAACACCACTTCAAAAGTAATTAATTCTAGACTATTTCGATTATGCATTTTGGTGTCAAACTGACTCCATTTTCAGGGGCAAACGGTCTCACATTTCTGATGTTGCTGGCCGGTCTGTTAGCTGCCCTCTTTGTACAGTACGTGTAACATGACCGAACTTCTGATTCCCCGCTCCACACGACCAGGACAACGGATAACATGGACTATGATTGAACGCTTTTTTTGTGATACTCATATCAATATTCTATGGTGGCATATTGCTGCCACCACTTAACTATCCGATTTCGCTAAAACAATGGGGGATTTCATGAAAACAGATAATTATCATGAAGGCAAGTAAATCATCTTAACATGAAATTATGTTTGTTAGTGCTCTGAACTGACACCACATAAAGGTTATGCTTTCACGAAAATAATGGTGGTTTTCATGAAACCAGATACGTTTTTCATGAAACCAGATAAATGCTTCACGAAACCAACAATAACCCTTACCCTATCTCCTTTCTTGAAAAAATTCTACTTTCGTGAAAATTTAGTTAGTATCATGAAAAATTTAACAGGTATGTTGTGGCAGTTTAAAGCAGTAACTAGCAAATTTTCACGTTAAGATATTTATCTTGCATTGATGATATTTTTATGTTTTCATAAAATCCCCCATTATTTTCGCGAAAGTTTTCATGAAATCGGATAGTTAAGTGGTAGCAGCAATATGCCACCACAAGATTCCATTTATTATGTTTTGTATTTGATAGTCGTTATAACGAGTGTGTATATAAGCGCGTACTGATTTTGTATTTGATAGTCGTTATAACGAGTGTGTATATAAGCGCGTACTGATTTTGTATCAAGTTCGTTTGACAGTTTTAAACGTTTGCCGCACATTCCGTTTATACAAGATCACTAAGGCCAGAGTTTTTATATTTCTTGGTTCTCAGACCTGCCGACCCGATTTTTTTCCAAAAAGCAAAAAACAAACAAAAAACAATTTTTTTTACATGTAACCGATATCATAAAAATGACGTTGTGAAATGGTTTCAACCTGTAACACGGAATGCAAAAAAAAATTAATGTCATGGTTATCATGTAGATATTAAGTTAATGTTGTGTAATATGATTTTTGTAAGTAATAATGCATTAAGATTTTAATATCAATGTCCATTTCCATTTATGAAATTCTAGTCATTAATTTACTCAATTCTGTGTTGTTGTTTTTTATTTTTATTTTTTCCCCTCCTCCAACCGGACACTTTTTCAAAAATGTCCGAGAACCAAGAAATAAAAAAAATCTCTGACCTAAGGGACATTGGTAATGCAAGTATGATACGTACGCTATTAAAGTGCATAGGAAGAACAAAGTAGTATCCTAATATAGTACATGTACCGCATGGCCATTCCCTGTACCATTTCGTAAGCTCAGATTGTTTATTTGCATACTAGTTTGAACAATACAGTTATATGCCTCCTTTTGTAACGCAGGAATGTGAGCACATTGCAACATCACGTGACCAATAAAAGTAACAACAATGGCGACCAGTACAGGACCGTAGATGATTTTTACGTATTGATGCATATCATATTGAAAAAAACAACAACACTTTCATCGTACTGAGTGTTGTTTTGTAAATGCGTGTACTTACATGCCCTTGTTATATTTATTTCTTTATCATTAAATATGAAACTCAGCCATGTTTTTTTCGCTTTGATTTTAACAAAATTAATAATATTTGAACTAAACAATATACTATTTGTGGCAGAACTGGGACGGTAAAATATGGCAAATCTAGATTGTTTTGATGGACGACAGTTCCTTGATTTTGCACACTTTATGCATGACAATATGATCTCAGAAGGAACCTAAAAAGGGACCTGATCGGGCTACACACCAGAGTTATTGCCCACTGTTCGCAAAATGCAAAAATGATTGTATGCACTACTGGCAATTCATTTTTATTCCATCTTGACCAAACTTGCCCTGTTTGTGTATGACCATACAATCTCGGACGAAGCCGAATATGGCCAAGAACAGACCAAAAACACATGTGTTATTGCCCCTTGTTCGTTTAAAAAACTTCATTGTTTTTATGTTATGTTGATCACACTAGCACAGTCTTTGTATGATCATATTATCTCAGAAAAAAATACTGTTGTTATATTATGATTCAAACACCAGAGTTATTTCCCCTTGTTCATGTAAAAGACTGTACAAGAAAGGGACTCATTGCTCATGCAATTTTGAGGTAGTTTATTTATATATTTATTATCATACGGTCGGGGAGAAATTCCGTAAGTGGCCCAGAATCGAGGATAAACATTAAAAACACGGTCTCCAAACTAAGCTACTCAGTTTTACACTTTACCGTCTATGATAAGCTAAGCGTCGTTCTTACATATTTTGATACCCACTTCTCAAAGAGCCAAGGCCGGCGTCGGGTCGGATGATCGCACGGCGTCCAAATACTTTGTCCGGAGCACAACTGTGTCCGGCATGGAATGTTATATACAAATAATGATTTCAGATGAACATTTTAAGTCGATGTGCTGCGCGCAAAGACCAAGTTCCTAGGTCCAGGGTCAATGTCTCATATAAAGATCAAATGTCAAAAATGAGAATGACATTTTGTGTCTGAACCACATAATCAGCATATATTAATGTGACTATGTCTTCAAAAACAGCTTCGGAGGTGGGGGGATATCAGAATACAATCGGATATAAAGATAATAACATTGACATATAATAAAAGTACAAATTATGTTTACATACTGGCAAAAGCGTTTTCGCATACTGAGCAACAAAAACTTACGGATTACTGAAATACTCAACGAGACACACCGTGTGAGACAAAAATAACCGTGAAATTGTTGGTTGCTCCCCAATAATGCGCTTTTTCACTTAATGAGAATGCAATAAAAAATAAAACAAAAGGCTACCAATTACTGCAAGACCAACTTTTGTAATCATGAAACAAAAATACCAAACCAAACTGTAACTGTAATAACAACCGTGAGGTGGAACACCACCACTAGTAGCTTTATTTATTCCCACCCAGTATCATTGAATTCCAGACGATTGTTCCATAGAAACAGTCGTGACAGAAAGAATGATCATAATTATTTGAAAATATAATAAAACCAGCGACTTTATGTTCCCCCAAACATTTTCGGCAAAAATCAAAATCAGATTGGAATTACCCTACAGTTTTAACATGTCATCTTGGTAGCCATGCGTCACATAACGATTCATTGAAGAATACCACATTTTATAATCAAAGGACAACAACTCGAACAAAAATCATCCGACTGAATAGCCAAACAATGCTATCAACTAGCACGGAAACAAACAATACCATATTTTATAACCAAAGGGCAATAACTCTATAAAAATAATATGACGAAAATCACCTAATAATAATAGCTCGGACCAATTAACCTGACACTGACCTTTATGGCGCGCATATATTAGGCCGCTTTTCCATATGTCCGCATTTACATCCCTATCCGTTAACGCGTCCGTATCCGCATAATTACTATTCGGAAAGCGCTGCTCCTGAATCCACACATTCACCGCCGAATATTTTAATTTAACTGTGTTCTTATTTGCAATAAGGAAATATGTCTGAGTTAGAAGAATTTCAACAACTTTACATTTTCGGCTGCAAATATTTCATGCGATTATGTGAACGTTATTCAAACATTAATCGTTCGAGTCATTAGTTCCTGAGAAGTAGCGTAAGAAAATACCAAATCTTATAATCAAGCCGTGAAAAATCCTCAGAGCGGGACGACCTGACTATATGGACGCCGGCACTGTCTTAGGTCTACAATATAATTATATTATGTTATGTACAATCTTTACTATATTATGCACCATCTTTTTTTGCTATGTACCATCTTTATTATGTTATGTGATAATCTTTAATATGTTATGCACCCTCTTTACTATGTTATGTACTGTCTTTGTTGTGTTATGTACCAACATTATTATGTTATGTGACATCTGTATTATGTTATGTACCATCTTTATAATGGTATACGCCATCCTTATTATGTTATGTACTATCTCCATTATGGTATGTATCATCTTCGTTATGCTATCTGACATCTTTATTATGATAAGTACCAGCTTTATTACGTTAAGTACTATCTTTATTAATTGATGTGACATCTTTATTATGCTATGTGACATCTTTATTATGTTATGTGACATCTTTATTATGCTATTTGACATCTTTATTATGCTCTGTGCCATTTTTATAATGTTATGTGGCATCTTGAATATGTTATGTTACATCTTTATTATGTTATGTTACATCTTTTTAATATGTGCCATCTTTATCATGCTAAGTGACATCTTTATTATGTTATGTGACATATGTATTATGCTATGTGACATCTTTATTATGTTATGTGGCATCTTTATTATGTTATGTTACATCTTTATTATGTTACTACCATCTTTATTAATATGTGCCATCTTTTATATGTTATGTGACATCTTTATTATGTTATGCGACATCTTTATTGTTATGTGTCATCTTTATTATGTTATGTTACATCTTAATTATGTTACTACCATCTTTATTAATATGTGCCATCTTTATTATGTTATGTGACATCTTTATTATGCAACTACCATCTTTATTAATATGTGCCATCTTTATTATGCAATGTGACACATTTATTATGTTATGTGACATCTATATTATGTTATCGCTGAGCCCTAATCAAGTACTAAACATGGAGTAGTACAGGGCCGACATGGTGTCAATATGCCCGCGGAACTATATCTAAACCAGTTTAAATGATATAATTATTTGTCCACTGCGAAAAAAAACAATGACCAGCAATACATGTGGTGACTTAACGTCATGACATCCCATGTTGTTTGTTGGTATAAATGTATTTTTTAAATGTGGATTATGTATACGCTTTGTTCTCGCTTCGATTCGCTACATATATTACGGACATGTCAATAACAAACACGCAATTATAAAAACTTTTATTGTTGGTTATCAAAATAAATAAAAAATAATTATTAGACTGTATAAATGGCGCATAAAAAATTACCTTTTCAAGACTTTTAATCTTATGTTTAACATGACGTAACATAGAAAACACTACAAGATGTTGAAGTTGCCTTATGGCTTCATATCAGCAACCTTTCTATACTACCCAATCTTTTTCATGTTGACCCTGGCCCCGTTTTCACTGAAGGAAATGTTCAAGCTATTTCCAAAAGGAAATAGGGTGGCGACCTCTACAGCTCCCGCGCCAATAAGACCGGAAACAGAAAACTGTGGTTGACGATGTTGTCTGGCGAGTCTCCCGGCATTCCGACCCGTCTTAAGACCACCCTCTGATATTTGTGAAACCTGTCTGGCATTCTGTGACGAGGTGGTACCCTGCGCATCTGACGAAATATGATAGACGAGATCGTCGTGGTATACCACAGTTTCCTTGTTTCTATACTCTAGCTTTTCTGGGATGGCAGTTGTCTGTTGTTTTTGTGACAATTTCATCTGAAGTTCAGTTGGGTTACGAACATTATTCGGCTTGGTACCACTAAGGGTCGATGTGGCTTCTGAATGGTGAGGATTAAGGCGAGAAGTAATCGAGTTTGTTTCAGAAGAAGCTTGAATCAGCGGTTGCATGATGGGTAAAACCTCGTGACGTTCCAGTAATGCAACTGACGTCGCGGACACATCATTCCGGGATGCATTCAAAGGGCTTGCGAGAGAACTTAAGTTCACCGCTTTGGCCTCCGTTTGTCGTGGCGAGCTTGTGGCCTGATCAGAAGACTGGAATGCTTCCAGCCTTGTTTTCAAGATTTCCAGCTCTGTTAAAGCTTCTACGAGCAGCTCAATAGTGAATTCCTGCACGCTTGCGTTGGTTCCCAATCTTGTCATAATGAAGTCAGGTAACTGAACGTTTCCGGAGAGGTCCGTTTGTGTTGATGACTTGCTTAGTTTTGCTGCTGGAATCACGGTTACTGTCTCGCCCTTTGGTTTATCTGTTTGGTTTTGAATATCTGCTGAACTGGTGTTAGACAACATATCCCTTGTGTTAATTATTGTTGTAGTTGTTTCCGTAAAACCGCTGGTGCTCGCTGTTGGTTGATTTTCACTTCCAAACCTTTCAGTGGTTTGTTCCATGGCAGGAACACTGTATGTAGTCACAATTGATCGATCGGTTGTCGATGTAGAAGTCATCATAGATAAAGAGTCCTTCATATTTCCGGTGACATTCGAGGTCTTAGCTGTTGATGCGTACTGGCTTGTAACGGGCAATTCATACGTTCTAGTACTAACTTCATCGTTTCCATGAACAGATGATGTTGCTGAATATAGTGTCCGCGTTGCAACATCAATATTGTCCTTAACGTATACGGATGATGTTGACGGAAATTCATTCGAAGTTGTGGTACTTTCGGTAATGTTTGTAAACATTTCTGGTTGTATTGTTGTGTCAGTATTCTGCATTGCATGGTCGGTTTTGCCATTCTTAAACACGTTGGTACGGGTATTGTACTCCAGACTCAATTTTCCAGAAGTGGTATCAGGCGTCGAGACGAGACTTGCTTCAGGGGAATTTGTGTCGGTATTGTCGGTTGATTGATCAAACGAACTGTTGAAAATGTTATAATATTCGCTAGCATTCACATGGCCATCTGCACTTGGAACCGTAGTTTCGTTTGGATATACTAGTACATGTTGCGGTACAGCGGTGGGATTGTTATTAGTGTTGCCTGTAGTGTCACTGGTGCCAATTGTTGTATCAAGCTGGTGGTCTGATCCGTGTGTTGTTCCGTTCTTCCCGTTCTTCTCAACTATTTTCCAATTTATGACGTCCTTTAGAACGTTGATCATAGAGTCCTGTTTAGACATTCCCGATTTCTCATTTCCAGTGGTCACTTCCCGTCCAGCTATAGGGCTAACTGTACTAGTTAGCTGCGTTGCATTTTCGTAAGAGTCGTTAGTCGTAATCCACGGTGTAACAAACTTTATGCCTTTGGTCGATGCTTGTGTACTGGACGTCATATTGGGACTGCCCCCAGGGGTCCCGTCAGCTTGCCACTGAAAGCTCGTTTCAGAAGAACTGGAGGCATAATATGCCTCAGTGGTAGAGGTTACTGTTAAAGGGGGTTGCGTATTTGTCGTCATTGAGACTTGCACCGATGCTTGCTCATAATTTCTCGTTGAAGCTAGTGGGATGATAGGCTCGTGCGAACTTGTTGTAACAGGGAATGGAACAGGTGTTTCGCCAGTGATTGAGCTTGGTACACGTGTACTGGTGGTGCTGTTTGTAGGTATATAAGTATCAATAAAGTTGTTGGTTGGTACAAGCGTGCCGATAATACTGGTAGTTGGTACATGCGTACTGGGTTTGCTAGTATTTGGTGCTTGTGTTCCGGTTGTTAAAACGTAGTTATTGGTGGTGCTTGTGGTTGGAACTTCCGCATTGGTTGATGGTAGATAAGTTTCGGTTGCCCTGGTATTTGGTACAGAAGTATTAGTAGTGCTTGTGGTTCGAACTTCCGCAACGGTTGTTGGTAGATAAGTATCGGTTGCCCTGGTTATTGGTACAGAAGTATCGGTGGTGCTTGTGGTTGGAACTTCCGCATCGGTTGTTGGTACATAAGTATCGATTGCAATGGTTGTTGGTACAGGAGTACCGGTAGTGCTGGTGGATAAAATGTGCGCATCGGTTCTTGGTACATATGTATCGGTGGTGCTGGTGATTGGAACATGAGCATCGGTTCTTGGTACAGAAGTATCTGTAGTGCTGCTGGTTGGAACTTGCGCATCGGTTCTTGGTTCATACGTATCGGTAGTGCTTGTGGATGAAACTTGCGCACTGGTTGTGCTTGTCGACCATTGCGTATCGGTTGTTGTGGTGGACGGTACTACGATGGTTGTTGTAGTGTTTGTGCTCTTGATACTGGTTGCTGCGGAATTAACCGAAGTAGTGGTTGAGAAAGCGGCATTGTATGAAATAGTGGTTGGCCAAACGGTGGTTGTTGTAGTGGTTGGCCAAGCGTTGGTTTGTCTATGGGTTCTGGTTGTTGTGGTTGGCCTATGTTTACTGGTTATGGTGGTTAACCTCTGGGCACTGGTTGTTGGGGTGGATGGTCGTTGCGCCGTATTATTGGAAGCCCGTGGATATGGTAGAATAGAGATGTCGGCACAGTTGTATATCTCTGGCTGCTCCCCGCAACCCTTGCCCCAGCGTCCGTTGAGACACAGCCCGTAGTTGTTTGCTAAAACAATGTTCGAATTTGCTAGATGGTAGTAAAGTCTGCAACATCTCTCGTGTAGACTAATGTACATAATTTAAACGAAAGGTAGCAATTACTACTTTTCAGTGCAGGAACAAAAAATTTTGAAGTCCAGTTTACCCAACGTGCGATAGAAAGTTCATACTATTTGTTGAAAGTAAACCTTAATAAACGGGTAATGATTGACATTTTAGGTTATTGTTTATATATAATTTATTTTTATTTATTAACTTAATAATTTTGAAATAAACAAAGTTAAACAAAGTTAATGAAACTAATAGTTTTTTTTATTAAATTTAACATGACATTTGTTTAACTGGGCATGAATAAGTTAATAAACTGGATTCAGTTCGTTAATCAGCTAAATGAATAAAAGATGCACACCTCCATGCCAGCGCCACTGTAGCACGCACTGTGTACACTCCATGTCCGCCGGTACCTCTAGCTGTAGTTGAACCACCCCAGGCTCTCCTTCCTCTACGTCCAGCGCGTATCTGTCACCGTACCGCGTCGTCCCGTCCGGGCTATATATCGTCAGCAGGTTCTCTTTCAGACATTCGCGCGTCACGACCTTTGTGACGTCATTGTTCGGACACAAGAAGAACTGGAAGTAACCTCCCATCGAAGAGGTGACCTGGACGACCGTGAATATCATGCGGTCCTCGGTGGAGTACTTCCTGCCGATGATGCCACGCGCGTACACTCCGCCGGCCTCGTTAAGGCGAGGTTCCGGTGCGTCCCACGGGTCGCCGCATACACCGCACCGCCCGTGATTCTCGCGCAGTTTCTGGAAAATGAATACTGAGAATTAAACGGGAAGCATATATTTATTTTTATAAATCCAATGATGCGTTTGTCTTATGATTCATCTATTCAGTGAAAGATATGGTGCGGTTGAAATTCGAAGCCGGGAACCGTAAAGAAGAGTTTATGGGACTGAAAGTAATTCAATTTACAAATTCAATTTCACCATGCTCTTGGAATAGAAGTAGAAAACACTCGCAATTAAGTATTTTTCGCTTTATTAATAATTTATATTATTTCCATTGTGTCTTATAAATATATTTTTCAATTTAAATTTGAAAACAAAATCACTGTGGATTAATTGGTTCACATAAGACACCCCGTAGCTGTACATACATTTAAAAAAAAATCGATCGTTAATAGATACACACCGATTCACTACCACTAAAGAAACTCAATGACTAACTGATATAAATGTTCGTTATCTTTTTACTAACCCCTTTCTCCGTACCACACGCCTACAAAAAGCGTTTGAAACCAAACTATAATAAAATGATGTACCGATTGAAAAAAAAAATGTTACAAAACTGGATTCTAGTTTGTATTTAATAAAACGCCCACAAAACATTTAAAAATAGAACTGCAAACTTACAACTAAAATAAAAAATATTCAATAAAAATACCATAACCAGTATAAGTCTTACCCAATAGCCCCCACAGTCGAGGGTGTGGTCGTCGTAGTTCCGGAAGACGTCATAGTTGTTGTAGAACTCCGGCTCGCGCCACAGACTGGAGCGCTGCGGAGGCACCAGCAGCCGCCCATTTCCGGTCACCGACGGGACCAGGGCGCTCACGATAAAAAATAATATTTCTGGTATTAATGTGGCCTTCATGATTTCAATGTATTTAAATCGTCCTATATCAGTATTCTCTATCAAGTGCTGGTTTATTCGAACATTATTTATCCGGTCACTCAGCGCGATCTTTATTACACTTTATTAATATGGTCCTTTAAATGGAATAGAAGCTATACCGTGTGTTTCCTTGACAATTATTCAAGTAAGTACGTGTGGAATAGAAACTATACCGTGTGTTTCCTTGACAATTATTCAAGTAAGTACGTGTTTTATTTGTTCACTTACTTACACCACACTCGACAAAGAAAGTTTTGTTACAAATTCCGTCGTATTCTTAAAATGCCACAAGGCTGGATGAATGATGGGATAAACACATTGCTCGGCTAGAAAATATTTGACCATTCCAGCTGTCAATCACAGCTCCAAAAACTCTTTAATGTTACATTAAACTCGTGTTTCGCTTTGTCAACTTTGCCAGAAAACGTCAGTCGATAAATAAATGATCAATTTGATCGAAGAATGCTGCTTGTTTTCTCGTCCATTCGGTACTAAATCATATTTTCTCACCCACGTTTCATTAGTTCTCTAGCCATTGTTGCCTTCGATCCAACAGCAAAACACAAAAATCGAGAAAAACATGTCATATAAAGGGCGGACACACGATTTTGCTTTGTTTCTTCATGTAATAATATGTCATATTTAAAGTCTAAAGTTACTTGATTCATAAGTTACCAACGACGGTGCATCACCTGTCTCAAATAAAGATGACCATTATGGGTGGTCATTAGTCTAAGACAGACTTCACGTAAATATATTGCAATTACACGAACACATCATTTCTCGTGTCAATCGGTACATACAAGGCGAATGTTTTAGGATTCGTTGTCAAGTACTTGAAAAAATCTCTGAGCAGAGTTGTCGTTCGTTGCTCTCACCATGTACCTCTGCAACGGGCTCAATGACAAGTATTCTGGATTACCTGTCCCTATCACCCCGTAGTACGAACTGGGAACCTGGCTAATTTACAAGAATCTTGTCAAAACGAAAACGTATTGAACGCACATTTAGGTTGATTTTTAGGGCCACAAACATAGAAATAACGAATAAATGGTTTGTAAATTATCTTAAATTGGAAAAAAAATAATTTTGATCCTTATTATTTTAATTATTTTCGCACCAATTTACGCAAATGAAATCAGATCGCAGATGTTAACAAAATGGGTGGATGGTATTGTGCGTTGCGTTTGAATGTTATAATCATTTGACTAGAGTTATTTGGGACTACTTTCCGAGCCAACTACAGAGGTGAATGGAATGTAGTCGGCGTGCACGAGATTTCTACTTGAAATAGTAACACGATTCCAAAAGTCCGACTTTCAAAATGACTTGACAGTTTTGTGCTAATGCATATGAAAACTTATTATTCAAACATTTTAAGTAGATTTATAAGATCATAAAATATTTCACTATATTAATAATATTTCAATATACAATAATACTCTTTAGTGTTGGCGGAAGCCAACTGTCTTCAGAGAGGGTAATTTCAGGATCCTGTAACGCGGGAACTACTTCTTTTCTTTGCAGGCAACGAGTCAGTAAATTGAAACTAGAAAGGGTATTTCTTCAAAACAGCAAATGTCACGCCTGTTTCCGTATCAGTTAATAACTATAGATTATGCATGCCGTGTGTATTATAATGTATTATAATATCTCGAAAGAAGTGCATATATTTATTAGTTCGAGTTTGCTTTTGTAGTAAACAAATAAGTAAATAGAGTGAGAAATTGAACTTCATTCAAAACAATTTTTCCTTTTTTAACAAAATTGCACTCATAATTGAATTGTTTATAGTTCCTTTTCTTGCCGACAGCCTTTCTACGCTATCAGCGTTTTGATTTAATTCATCTACCTAAAAATATTCTTTCCAGCGTGTCCTTTTAATTTGTCTTCATACATGTGTACATATATTACAATTATTCTTGAAATATACATTAAACAAGAAACTGTGCTAATACATTTGCACTAGTTATTAACTTTATAGTTTAACCATTAGTTAATGCCTATACTGGCGCAGTGCCTAAATCCGCCATATCTTGGGGTATTTTTACGATATTTTCAAAAGTTGTTTACCGATTGACATAGCAATTTGCACAAATCAAGTTAGGTTTAATGTGCATTTGCTGGCGTATTTTGGTTACATTTAAAATACTTTGCAAATGAAAAATATTTATAGAGATTGAAGGCCCAAACAATGATTAAAAAAATGAGCGCGGGTGTGCCTAAATCCGCAAGCCCTCTTTAAAATGTTCAAACTGCTCAAAAATAATAATGTTTGATGAATCTGTTTTCAATGCAACTTCTATTGACTACTATTGACAAAACTCCCACGTTCGATAATTTAAGGTTCATTTTCTAGTATTTAAAAAAAACATGGTGATCCGAAGTTGCTTGGCGAAAATCGTAGATCAGGAACCGTGATATGCTTATTCCAGATTTGTTTCGTGTTCTTATTCAATTTGCCATATTAAGCAGCTTGTTTTCTGTTGTTAATACAATGTTTCAATTTATTCCCAAAACGCATTTGTTTTTATAAAAATAGGTCTGAAACTGAGGCCCTGCGTGCATGTGGGACAAATAATGAGGGATTTGAGTAGCGCTCTTAATATATATAGATTTTTCCGCATTTTATTGTATGGAATGCCAATGAATAATGGTTATTTTTATGCTGCACATGCTCACATGGACATAATATTAAAATACGATAATTTAATTTTATCATGGACACCATGCGGGGCCTCAAAACTGCGCATGCGCAGTATGAAATAGATTCCCCGCATGCAGTTTGTTTGCATTTAGGGGTTAGGTACAAAATAATTGGATTAAATATTTATTTATGCACACATCAAGATGAAAATTCGTCATTTTTGTTGAGGGAAAGTATCTGATTGACTGAAATCAACAAAATAGAAATCGCCGGTATAAGAACGCTTTTCGGATGGGGTGGTGGATTAAGGCAAGTGGCGGATTTAGGCACTGCGCCAGTAAGGAAAATAGAAAACCAAACGACCGTTTGACAGTCAACACGCAATAACTTGTTAAGTAACGATATACATGTCAATATAAATGGATTCATTGCCAGTTAATAGTGGCAATTTGTTACCGAAGATCACTAAATAAACGGCACATATTGCATAGATCTCAGTTCAACATCGCATTAGTGTTGGGACAATGAAATGTGACATGTCGATAGTGAGGGTCTAGTTATCGAAAGTTAAAACAACTTCAACAATCAAAGTGCAGAACGTATTCAAGTTGTATGGCGTTACACTGGAAAAAAAATCAGTCTTCTCAATTATTAATTACCACACATTTTTAATTGAGCATTGCAGTTCCGAAAGATATTGTTGAGATTTTGCCTTAACACAATTATAGACGCTTCCACAAATGTCAATCATATTCAAATTTATCTGCAATTTTATCCAATCATCGCGCTTGGATATCACGTGTTTAGCGGTTAAACTATTTCATACAAAAGAGCACGTGCATAATGTTTGTGATATTCAAATGAGCACGAGGTAATGTTTGTGATATTCGACGAATGGAAATTAATCCTTTAACAATAGATGGGGAGTAGTTTAAACTATTCCTTGCAAAACCCGGGTCGGTGTATTTCTGCAGTCACTAACGTTTGTATATTGTAAACAAATCAAAAAATCAAGTTGTATGATTCTCACTCAAAACCCGTTATTGAAAATGTTACTGCAAAGTACAAATACATTTTCAATATAATCTAATCACAATAGGTCCGTTGAAACTCATTGATGAAATGCATTCTTCTATGACTAAACCTCATTGCCACTTTATAAAAGAGGACTAATAGTATTTTTTATATCACGCTCGGATGTGTTTTAATTATTTTGTTTCCACTCAGTATATATTATATGAACACATTTTTGAATAGGGTTGTAGTCTCAGCGGTTCAATTTCATCAAACCAATTGCATGCTTTTTTTTTGGAACAAAAAACAACAACATGTACTACAATGTGTGTTACAACTGTTTATTTATTAACAAACTAAACACACAATAAACATAACGTGCCAATTATAAAAGTAAGCATATCATAACACACAAAACATGTTCAGTTAGAAAATACATATATACATGTGTACAGAATAGAATCCAACAAATATTTGCACACATAGAGTTTGATCGTCAGTAGTTAAAAACACGCTATTTATTTTAGCTCGATTGTGTCCAAAGCCACAGGTTATTTGAGACACTGTCCTCGTTGGCGTTGCTCACCTTCCAGGCGGCGATATCGCGCTCTACCGGCGTCCCTGGGGGAACGGACGTGTTATTGAGACGGTTTAACGATAATACTGTAGTAAAATAACAGCTGATAAAAGGCATACAATAACATATGTCTGAATTTTTATCTATAATTAATATAGATTATATGATATTACAGTGTTATAACAGGAATATTCGTACTGGTTTCGTGATATGGTAGCAATTTGTTGGTTTATGATATACAAACACAGTCCGAGAACATGCATTATCGACAGTTCGTTCAGCGCTCTAGTTGCGGTGTATACAAGAGAAAGATCTCCTTCCAAAGTGATGCTCACAACGAATAGGAGGTGGGGTGGGGAATAGACGGAGCAGTTCTTTGACATTTTCTTATAATTTGGTAACTCCAATGTGTATTTATCAGTTTAAGACTAATAAAAGTTTAATAGTCTAATAAGGGGTTGAATAAATGCATTCTTTATTGTCATTTGCAAAAATTCTGAAATTCAAAAAAAAAATTCAACCTAGTTTTGTGTTGACCAGGCCAGGGGGACGGGCGTTCTATTATGTTGCTATTGTTTGTAAGAAGCTCAAAGTTTCTTTTCACTTTCAATAACTTTGCATGTAACACTTTACTAAATTCACGTATTCCGTACTTTATTCTAGTAGTGTGAAACCCACCTGGTATTGTCCAGCACGAACGCAATAATCGTCCCGACTAAATTTGGATTTCCAAGAAGCATGGACATTACCTTGTCAAACACCAGTTGACCTGAAATATCCGCAATTGCTCTTAAGCTCGATATTCACGTGACGACAATACTCGACAATATCAAACAAACAACATGACAAGAACATCAACCCATCAAGTCTTTGATTGAACGCTGACGTCTACAAACACACTATTGTTTTAGATAGTCGTTAAGTCGGCGTTTTTTTTTTCATATTTTGTCAGTTCAGGGAATATAATTTGTAAAAGTAATATTTTTAACATATTATATTAGCTAAGCATGTATCCTGCAGCTTCGAAAGTAAACATAAACATTTAGTACACATGCTCAAAAAGGATACGATTGCCCGGACGGTTTACGCAACTATTCTGCGCGTTATCTATCATTGATTCAACTAGTAATTCAGGTTCAAGTCACACCCTAGCAAGCGCATCAGTCTTACAAATTCATATGTTATTATATAATATAATTGAAATTCGAATGTGTTAAAAATGGTCTTAGTATATATATTATTTTTATATAGTTTTATATATCTGTGTATAATCCTCTGGTTACGGGAACGCAGATGTTGCCTGTCAGGTTATGTGACAGTTGGACAATAGCGACATTACTCGATTAGCGACACCTATTTTTAATATCGCGGATTGTTAGGAGTTTATCTACATGTGTGGGGTACTTGCTGTCTACCTGTTTGCACGGGGTTTTTCACCTTCTGGGCCCACGTCGGCACGCACAGTCCGATGAACACGGACAAGGCGAGTATGGCGATGTTGCGAGGAGATGACATGTTGGTTACATACAACACATACAATAATGTGTAGATTTATTCTTCTGTGAAGGGAGATTAAATAGTTTTGAGGCGTGTCGTGGGAAAACCGGGCTTAGTGCATTTGCGTAAAGTCCGCACAGGCTAATCTAGGACGGCACTTTACGCCTACAGTGGATTTATGTTTAGAAGAGACTTCATTCAAACAGAAAATAGAATAAAAGCGGAAAGTGCCGTCCAGGATAAGCCTGTGCGGACTGCATAGGCTAATCCGGGGCAACACTTTACGCACATGCATTAAGCCCGGTTTTCCCACGACACGCCTCCTTTGTATTTTCTGTGTTTTTTTAACAGCGTTTTAATCAGTGTACAATATTATCTAGCTTCTCTTTAAAGTTATTATTAACAGTAATTCACAGAAGTTGATGTACTGTGTTGTATAGTGAAGTACAGGGAAGCATAAACTACCTTAATTCTCATAACGCTGTAAAATAGTTACACGATAAAACAAAAGATAGTTCATTATTGTGGATAGTATGCATTGACTTAATGTATTCATTTGTTCTAATAACAGAACACATTTCTTTCGATCGTGATAAAACATTAAATATCAACTCATTTTTGAAATATATTATCAAATGAGTGTTCAGGCGCTTCCTTCCGTAATATATGCTACATAGTATTCTTTATGTAAATAACGAAGGGGTACTAGTAAGTACTTCAATATAGCGGCGGTCTCTGTTACAAAATAATTATAATGATTGTTGGATGGAAAATTGCAGTTAATAAATATCAAACTCAAAATCTAACACTAAGATACACTTAAGAATTGAAACGCTCTTTTCGGCGCTTCATCGATGCATGAAGGTCAGTTTTTTGGTATCTAATTTGCATAAAGCCGAAGGCTTTATGTACAAATTAGATACAAAAAAACTGACCTTCAGACATCGATGATGCGCCGAAAAGAGCGTTTCAATTCTTATAATTACAATTATAATTACAATTGTGTGTATACTTTAAATTTTTACCTTAAAAGAGTAAATTAATTTGGGATTTATTTTTTGCAATTCGCGCATCAATACATTGAAGTATGATTCGTAGGCTCCGCCCTTGCACAGCAGTAGCGTTGTGTAAATGTCGCATCGCAGCGGTATCTTAAATAATACAGAAGCTCTAGTTATTTACCTTTGATTTACTTTTGTTTTGATTGATATTTCGTAAGAGCAATTTTGAACAGGGTGTTTTGTATCCATAATATACATGTAGAAGGAGACGGAAATATTGAAACGCGTTCCAGTTTAGATTTACGACTGAAGGCTAAACGAGTCGAAAGTTGTTTTCAGATAGCTGCAATTTTGTAAACGCCCATATACGTGTGTGGTTGGAACCGTCGTTTAGGCGTAAAATATATTTAAATAATTAATGTTTATTTTTACATTTGAAACGCAATGCTTCATATGTATGTTTTATTTATTTCTTTAAACGACCCGTTAGGCCCTCGAAGTTAGTCGATGTTTACACCCATTATGGCATGCATTTTAAAACTGTATGTTTAGCAAATATTTCAACACCACTTTTTTTTGCACTTCGTGTTGAAACGTTTTGTGTAAGAAATTCGGCATAATATAACTTACAGTGTGGATACAAAATTAAGACCAGAAAAAGGTAAACGGCATTAATTATTTTACTACTGATCAAAATATTAAATCCATGGAATTGTGTGTCATCGGCCGAAAATATCTACTGTACAGTAGATCTATACCTATGCTTTTCATCACCTGTGTGACACAAATTAAAAAGGTCAATTGTTATGCATCTTATTTGCATAGAACTATAAACATGAAGACAGTTTTAATTGTTTAAGTCAACGCTACTAGTAAATGACAATTCTTTCATTTTAATTTTTTTTTTTTGCTTCAGCTACTGATGAAACTCCAGGCCCCAAGTGATAGAATTAGTAACGTTTCACCACAATAAAGATTCGCCACATATCGATTAGCAACCACACTTAATTTTTAGATGTTGATGATTGTATCCGTTTCATTGCAAAGATTATTAAAAGACCTTTTTAAATCAGTTTAAATTTTGAAAATACCTCTTCTGGAACAAAAGTTATGAAGGTTTAAAGTTAGTGAAAACACATGATTTCGATGAATTTTTTCACTATATACATATAAAGAACTCGAACAGCAGTTTGCGGACCCGATTCGTTTCATAAAAACACTATTTGTTTAATAACTTTTGTTCTGTTAAAGATATATTGATGAAATTTTGTTTACATATATATTTTGGCCTGGGAAATCCAATAAACATACTTTAAATCTAATCAGGAAACACATATGTTTAAGCAAAAGATAACATGAAATCAGTTTCTTTTTTTTTATTTCCGAGAAAAAAATTACTCATATCAAAATCTGAGTGAAACAACCAAAAACAAACATTTCCATACAATAACAATGACAGACACTACCTAAACATCCTATTAAACTAACTAAAGTAAGTGAAAAGAATCAATGATAATTAAAATAATGCTTATTTTCAGCAATGTTCACTTGTTGTCACCACTTTATTTTACTTAATTAAAATACACTGATCTGTAACAGTCAAACAGTTTGTCATATTTTTCACTGTCTTTGATTGACCATTGTCGTCCAGTATTAAGACAATCTGGAATTATTCCTGCATCTAATAGAAAGTCAGGATTCACTTCTTGAATGTCATCTGTCACGGGCCACATGAAGATGCCCTTTCTGCGACATGGTGTCATAAATTTTACTGACAGTAGTTTATGCTCGGTGTCAATCTTCTGTACGCACCCTGGATACCATCGGTCTTGGTAAGCAATAATCACATAATCATTTTGTTTAACAAAACTCAAGTCTGGTTGCTGAAGACCGGATGCACTAAACATGTCTATTTCTTCCTCAATACATTCGTCAAGGTCATGAACCTTCCGTTTTTTAACTTTCCGTTTGCTCTCATTTTCCATGTTTTCAGCAATTTTACTGTTCACTCGTTTCTCCTGGTCTCGGTGTTTTTTCCTTAACGTTCTTCCACCTTTCCGTGCTTTCATCCATAACTCCATTCTCTCTTCTCTTGACAAACTTTCGTACCATTTTGTAATACCGTTTCTATTTCTTTTAAGCAGTTGGACTGACGAATGATGATGTAGAGATGCGTTCGGCCTTCGCCTCTGGCTGCTATCTAAATCACCAAAATGGTGTTCACATCCCAAGCTTGTGACATTAGCAAATTTTGTTTGACTTAATGTTTGTTCATCTGCCGGGCTACTGAATTGTCCACCAGGAAGAAATTCAACCAACTGCTTTTCAATAATCTTCTTCATGGACTTGGCCATTGTCTGTATCACTGACATAAGCAAGGTCTTGTTTATTTCAGTTGACTGCACTTGTTCATAACAGCGTTTGTCTAGAGAACTTGCAAAATCCTCCCCATGCCAAGATGAGTCACCAGTAAGCAGTTCTAGTTTTTAACAAATTTCACTGATATACTTGTGTAGCTTTTGAATGTGGGGGTAAAGTTCTAAGTAACGAATACCACCGGAGGTAACAAGTTCCCAATACGGACCACTTACTTCCACGAAAATGAAACCCAAGGCTGTCAACATGGAAACAATGTCATTACTGTTCAAGTCCGCTTCAACAGCCTGAAGTTTCCTGTTTGGCTGGCTAACAGTCTTCAGAACGTGCAGGAAGTCACTTCTATGGATCAGTATCTCAGCGGCTGTTTGAAACAGTCCATTGAAGCGGTTGTCTTTATAGTTGCCAATTGTAGATTTAATACCTGAAATAGGTAAAACAAAATTAGCAACCCTTTAAGTTTCAGTTAAGACCGTACAATATAATATATAATCCTATTGTGGACATGGACATAGGTCTAGTTGACAGTTACAAAAATACCTTTTAAATTTAATTTAAATACTTTAAATTTTGATATATATTATACAAACAAACAGTTCAAATGAAAACATTACTCATTTTCAAATTATTTTATTTCATGAAATACCATGATACTGATAGCTGTTGAAAGTGTAAATAAATTATATACATGTATTGTTAAAATGGATTACACAGAATGGTTTAATTAAGTTCCTTTTTCCGAGCAGTATGCCTCCCATCTATCACGCAGACCCAGATGGTCACCAGTTGGTCCAAAGGTGTCGGCTGTAGTACTGACAACACGCTCGATGATGGTACCAGCTTTTGACCAGAACTTGAATGCTGGTATACTGTAGCTTTCCATTGTCTTGAACTATCTGCGTTTCCAGTGACTTCATGTCGTCGCATATGTATTTATGGAAGCCTAGTAGAACATGAGCCATCCAGTGAAAATTCTTGACCGATTGGACCTGCAATTCATTGTCACCATTTTTAAGCATCTCGTCCCTCCACTGACCTAAGAGCTTATCTGCAAGCTTTTCGTTGCTGGCCCGGTCGCTCATTGTAAATGCAAGTTTCGACAGCGAATTAACAATGAAATCGTCAGACATGGAACTCTCACAATTAGTAACGTGTAGATTTGACATTTCTACCAAGTGATCTCGAGTGACATCCTGTATAGACTGAGCTGTTTCTTTTGCTACTCTTGTAAATCCCAAACTAGCTATTTCACCAATATCAAGGGTCACTGACGTGTCCAGCAGCTTTTGCTTTCTTCTGGTTGTCCCATCTCGACTAAGTCCCCAGTTGTCGCACTTGTCAAGCAATGTATAACTTCGCAATATAGTGTCCTTCGTCAACAATTGACTGCACAGTGGTACTACTAGGCAAATCATGCTTTGAGAAAACTTTTTTGAACATTGTTTCGCTGACGACAGAAATGACAGGAGTTATTTTTTCTGTGGCGACTTCCAAACAAGTTGAATGACACAAAGCCTTAAATTGTCACTAAAAGTTCCATCTTCTAGTTTTGTTTGGGTTCTGTTTGACACTTCCTCATATAAACAGTCTTTCAGACCATCAATTTCAAAATTTAGTTCATCAATCATTGTGTCACTTTCTTCGATTTTGTTTGTCAGCATGACAAGTTTCTGAGTCAATTGTTCATTCTCGTCAGTTAGGCTACGAACCGGTCCATTAGTCCATTCTGACTGAATCTGACGTAGCTTCTTTAGCTGCTGTCGAATTTGCTGTTCAAATTCTGGGCAGATACTTTTTTAGCCATTTCCGTGTCAAGTCTGGTAGTAGCACACCCGATTTCACACTTAAGTTTTGCAACAGTTTCCAAAAGTTCTTTATTTTGTTGTATATGTTCCGACCAAGACTCTTGGCCAACTCGAGTTCTCTTGTTTTCTGTTTAACAAGTCTCTGAGCATCCCGAAGAAGATGCCAGTTATTCTGGGCCGTTTCATTACGTTTGTTAACATTTTTTACAGAATAGTGTCCAACGCGTTTATGTAACGAATCCAATGTAGCCGTTTGCTTATCTGTCAGTTTTCTTAGTTTTTTTAATTTTCGAGCTTGGTTACACAAGTGCTTTCGTAAATTCCATGTTTTCGTCGTCTGAGTATCTGAGTCCGAGTCACTTTGAGTTCCGACACAATGTGCTGTTACAAATGTATCGCCCACAGACTTGTTTGTACTATCATGAACCTGTCCTGGCGTAGGACACATTTCTGGCACCGTTGTTTTTTCATCATTTAGTGTCTTCAATGGAATGCTTGAATCAAATTTGTTATTCAAAAGTTCACATACATTTTTTACTCCGGGCACTTTTTTCTTGCTACCAAGTTTTTTTCTTTTTCTCAATGACAGAGTGCACTCTACTAGATAATGTTGACTGATTCAGTAACGCACAGTTTACATCAAGAGAAATCAAAATGTCACAAAAGCCACTAAATGGCTGATTGTTTTTCTTCGTGTGTTGTAAAATTTCTAGTACTATTCCATTTGTTATTTGGTCTATTTTCCCAACCGATTTGTTAGTTAATTTGTCAGTTGAAAGCCCAGCAAGCTGGCAGTGGAGACCTGGGAATTCAATTTAGGGTCGAATTGCATCGTTTCTGAAAACAAAAATACAAGAAATTATAAAACTTATGAAATATATATATGTATAAAGCCGCAAACGCCAACAATATATTGGGTACGAAAATGCTCGAAACTATTTGACGTTCGTACTCATTTCGTACCTATATGTTTAAAAGCATCTTAAACAAAATTTTAGCACAAAGAGATGAAAGTTTTTGTAGATAATAACATTATTTATACAGTAAAGTAGTATTCTTCACTTTATTATAGGCTTTGTTCAATTAAACAAACGATACGTTTACATATTCAAGAACGCGAAGCTGTCAAACTTCGCATCGATGTTTAACCCAGGGTACGATCGATATTTTTAATTACATCATTAGAAAACTACTGATAATAAAATTACAGTGCTATAGAACTAAGTATAAAATATATTTACCTATCGAAAGCAGCCGGGTTGCATTCGCTAATATATAAATTTTTAACGATATTGGTTTTTTTTCCGCAACGCTGAATGTTGAGTAGTGAAAACAAAATGGCGGCTCCGCCTTCGTGTCAAGTTTGAGGTCAGATTTGCGGATGGTGCTATTTCCTTTTAAAAAGCGGACCACTAAACCTTCGTTGCGAACAATAATTTTGGTACCAAAAGAAAGCTTAACCTTTCGGCTTTTTCATGGTTTATTCAAAATATTTATATCTTATGCGAAACTTAAATAAAATTGCATTGACTTTAGGAACTATTTTCTCTGTGTAGGGTAAAGATATGCAAATTTTGAATGCATCAATGGATTTGTCATTTGTTGGATAATTAAATGACGCATGTCTCATTAATATTCATGAGCGTTATTTAACCCGCATTTAATAAATAAACACATGGGGGTCACGACGAGTACGCAGGAAATAGCAATTAACACAAAGCGGTCAATATTGATAAGAGTTTGAGATTTATCTGATAATAAGGTAATGTTAATATTCGCCACCGTTTAATGACGAATCGCCAGAGGGTGATAACGATTCGCCACTGTGTGTAATAACGATTCGCCACAAACTGGATTTACAAGATATACTTCGCCATGTCGTGCAATGTAAATGGATAAATGTTGGGGAAAATGAACGGGTGCAAATCATCCTTGACTTATGCTTAATTGACCAACGTGAGCCTACTTCGCGGAGTGTTTAGAGCTTCGCATTTGCGTACTTGGAAATGGGATTTTTACAATGATAAATGGGACAATCAGCTCCCAGAGGTGACAATTTGATGCAGCTCGCACATTTTTCGAGGTGTTCTTGTGGTATTCTTTTGCAAGCTCCACGGGATGATTGCATGCCATGCTCGCTTGGTTTTCCGGTGGAAAAAAAAGTGAGACGTTTGTTCAACTGGATGTCTGTTATTTGACTGAAACCTGTTGTTTCTAAACCATTCTTTGCCCTAATCTGTAAAATTGTGCATTTTTATGTTTGTGTTTGCTAAATTTCATTTGTTTTCCTCTTTTGATAAATATAAATATAAATTTAATTATAAATATTCAATATTTTTATCCAAAAAGTACTTTTTTATGTGTGGGTTGAATTTCCTTCCTATGTTCTTTCTTTTCTTTCATGCATAATGCTCATCAAATAGGCAAAAAGAAACAAACAACATACATTTTACATTGTTTATACTTTATTATTAATTAATTAATTTATTTATTTATTATTAATTCTTTTTTTTGACAATACCATGTATAAATGTGAATAAATCTGTTAAACTCTATTTCTGTTTGTGTGTGTGTTTGTGACAAGCACTGCATGTAAACAACAATAAAAAGTAGTCCCTCATGAATATTAATTTAGGCAACCAGCTTCATTGAAAAATAATTGCCTGTCACATGATGCATTTCAGCCAATCAGAACACTGTAAAATGATGAGACCAAAGGAAATTGTAATTATTAATAAATAAAATACAGTTTATAAATACAATAAAATACACTTTAAGGAAATATCGAACCTCGTCGTTCCTCTAAATTCGATATGATGACGCCGAAGAAGATCCCGAAGTTTACGACAATGGCCCCGCCGAGTACCGGATATGGTATACTGCTGAAGAGAGCCGAGAACTTGCCGAATATGCCGAACAAGATATAGATGATGCCGGTACACACAAACACGTGGCGGCTGGCCAACTGAATGGAAAAATAAAATTTAATACACGTTTATCTTATTCTAAACTACATCTTTTATCCATATACGAGGGCTGTTTCATAACTTCGCGGAATTACTCTATTTCTTCTACGTTAGGTGATTTATAGAGAAACAGAATACATTTTGGAATACGTTAACTTATCACTGACTTTCAGACCAAAAGTTATAGTGATACACAGAACAGTTAATTTTATATGGAACATTGAACAAGAGTACTGTGTAGTACTTGAAGCACGCCGACGTCAATTTAACGTCACCAACACGTCAAATTGAAGAGTGCTGTTCCCTTTCTCGACGTAGTCACCACCTGTAGCCACACACTTTCAATGTCTATTTCCCCACTGGTCAAATTTGACCTTGAACCAAGCCTTATTGAATGATGAAATAATTTCTCTCGATTAGTTGAGTAGTTCTAACGATGTTTTAAAGCGTTGTCCTCTCAGTTCATTCATAAGGTCGGGAAATAAACGAAAGTCCAACGGGGCTAAGTCCGGACTGTAGGGAGGGTTTCTACCGTCCCTAAATCGCGCATGCCATTTGTACACAAATGTCTTTCCACACTTTGGTAATGTATCCGAGTTTTTGATTTGTTTAAATGTTTCCGCCGAAGATCGTTTCAGTACAACGCAAAATTTGACAACGGAACGTAACTCAACATCGTTCGTTGACGTAACGCGATTAAGCAAAGTCATAGCGATAAAACGATGCTGGGAGGTAACCGTTCAACACAATGTTTCTGGCTATTTCTGCGTCCGCAGTAGCATTGGCTCCGAAAGCGCTGGAGTTAGCTCCTACAATGCTACTGGTCTGACCGCTTGCTGAAAGAAACATACTAAACTTATCAGTAAAGATATTGTTAACACTTTACAACAAACATGGGACGCAACAAAATAATTGCGAATATAACCTATTTAGTAAGACCATTGAGCCTCTTGTAGTTGCACAGTGTATGCATTGGGGTTATGCCCCATTTACCAAACCAAATCCAGTTATAAAACATAGCTATTGAGATTTAGAATGACCGTGATTTAAGTTGAAAGAGCTAATTTGTTTTACGACAGAGGGTAAATTGGATTAAGTTATGTGCTGTAGGCAAAAGTGGATCATCCGAAGAACAAAGTACCTTCAAAGATCATACTCGCTTAAGTTTGGTCAGAAATAGTGAACCAAACACTGCGCTGAAGGAATAGCCACACGACACTTATTACTACCACTACTGCGGCACTCGATAACAATACAGCCCCACACTGACCTGGCGTGGCGTTCCTGCTGCTACAAAAGGAGTCATCGGCGCTGGCCACCAGCAGCAGTGGTACCACGTACGCCGAGGAGCCCCCCCCCCCCCCCCTGGAACAGCGGCAGTCTGCAGAGGGGGCATAGCACATGGTACATGACACGTACATGTATAAAGCAGATTGCACGGTAAATTACGTTTTATTAATATAGGTAAATTGTTGTTTAAAATTGGAGAAAACGAGTTAAGGGAGGCAACGACTACCATAATAACGTACACAATAATCAAACCAGTGTATGCCTATCAGGTTACGCATGCGCAAATAAATTCCTTCTTTGTTACCTATAAAATATTCAAAAGTTTGATCTCAATTTTCACCATGACCAAGCGTCTTCCCAATATATCACCATACATTGTTGGAAAGATAAGGCCATACACGTTTGAATAAACAGCATGTCACAAATTTATGTACATTGTAACTCAAAATATTTACCTTAGAATAAACACACAGGTTTTGACAGGCAAGGGGGCTTCTATTTTGTGCATGAATACATGGGCCAAACGTTATAGAGCTGGGAACCACTAAGACGAAGTAGTGCCTACAACTGTCTTTTTTTCTCTTATTTCTTACATATATACCTTTAAATTGATACCAAAACATATAATTTAAACTGTATTTTTAAAATCATATGCATTATACACTGAACCCTATGTGTTTATTATCTAACTGACAGCATGTAACCCTGAGGATGTGACTTCCGTTTTGGTGTAATTTGACCATCATACGTATAATCGGTCATGTAGTTAACCAAACTCGTTGCAGCGGTTACCTCCCCGGTGCGGTTATCAGTAACCGCCATTTGCAAGTTTTACTTATTTAAAGCAACTCATTGCGATTTGCTACATAAATGGCCTAATTATACATCATTTAGGGTCAATAATGAAACGAAAGAATTGAAAAAACTAGTCAAAAGCATAAGTAATAACTTGAAGATTTGAATCGAACATCATCACGTGGTTTTGACAAGACGGCAAGGAATTGATTTGAGCTATGCTCGGAACCAGTCAAATCTCTGCGCGTAGGTTTGCAGTTAAAGGACAAAACGAGATTTCAGTGACATGCCATTTTTACGCATTACCGTATCCCAAATAGGTTCATGCATATGATTACACATTACCGTATCCCAAAGAGGTTCATGTACACGGTGGTCAGGCCGCTCATGAAGAGAGTGGAGCTGAGGAGCCTCGCCTTGAACACGTCATTGGTGGAGGCACAGACTGCCTCCGCCACCAGGAGCGACACGATCAGCTGACCGGACAGCGACAGGAGGGCTTGCTGCAGAGAAAAGCATAAGAGACGTGTCGTGGGAAAATCGGGCTTAATGCATGTGCGTAAAGTGTCGTCCCGTATTATCCTGTACTGTCCGCACATGCTAATCCAGAACGACACCTTCCGCCTACAGTGGATTTATGTTTAGAATAGACTTCATTGAAACAGAAAATACCATAAAAGCGGAATGTACAGTCTCGGAATCCGGGACGACACTTTACTACGCACATGCATTAAGTCTGATGTTCCCACGACACAACTCATATTAAACCGTTAACACACATTGAACAATACTGTAAAGATCTATTCTAACAGCGTGTTGCAAACATATCTGATTACCATTTGATGCTATGGCATACAAGAATCGGAAAAAGGTATGATAACATCTTTTTACACTAAATACATTATATAACCTTTTATTTAATGCTAAGTAGTGAAATATAGCAAAGTATCAGTGAGATATATCCCTATATAACTTACAGTGAGGGACTACTTTTTTAAATTTCATTTGATTTGGACAATATTTAGTTGTAGGTATTGTCACCATTTATTATACAAAATTACCAAAAAGAGAAGTAGTATAAATTAATAACAGCAAATGTTAAGAATATCTCTTCGATATACTGAACTGTATTTCCTCTTTTTTTCTCTTGATTTTCCTCAGTCGTATTGAGCCAAGGAGACTAGTACAGACAATGTCTTGCGGGTACAAGTTTTACCCACAAGGCATTGGAGCTGGTCACCTTGGTCCAAACTTAATTTTAGAATCCAACGTATTTATTGTATCCTTTGCACGTTATTAATTTCCGCATACTACACTTGCAGTTGCGCTTGTTGATTAGTGTTGCTGTGAACAGTAGTCTCCCTTTATTATACTGTACAGCAAAGTAGACTGTTGTGCTGTAAACACGCTTCCATGATAATGCCAGTAGAGTCAACAAATTTGCGGTTGAAATTGCTTAACTAATCCACGGCATATTTTATTGTAATCCAAGATGTCGCAGGAATGTTTATTACACCGAATACTACGCATTATAGAGAAAATAGTACTGACATAAAACTGAAAACATCGTGTTAAAAATCCTTTCAAGATAATTCAAATGTAAAGAATACTCAATAGCATTAAAATAAAAAGAAAATGTGTTTGTTTTCGGTGTGATAACGCGTGATATCACCGGAAAGGGAGACAATTTATATATTTTCACTCGCGCGAGCGCTCGTGAAAATATTAATTGTCTCCCTTTCCGGTGATGATATCACGCGTTATCACACCGGAAACAAACAAATATCCTCTATATATCCAAGTTTAACTACATTTCTTGTTTTAAGCAAAATTTATAGATATAGTTCGCAGTCTTTACAATATACATGCATATTCTATTGTATCAGTGTCTTTGGAACCGGTCTCAGATTCGTTCTTAATAAAAAACCAAGAACATTTTAGTGTAGTCTTCTGCTGTATGATTAGAATACTAACTAACATATTTTACATACAATAATAAATTTATATAAACTAAACATGTGTGCCTATTACACCTACGTTAACAAAAGTAACATCGACGTATGCTGTTTTGTTACGTGCTAATGTAATAGGTCATAAAATAACAGCTTTTGCCACTCAGTATGCATTCGTTTATTGTACTGTTACTGCACTTAATTATCATAACCACTGATGACACCAGAACTGGTAAGTATAAAGAACAATATGGTCGAAAATTAAGAGAAATCTTAGCATTTTCTGAACTTTTATAATTAGATTTTCTGACAAAGAATTGCATTGTTTTCAAGGCTCTGTCACAGAAGTTGTAATATTATTTCATGTGTGTAAATATGTATTGATCTTGCACAATATCCAAAGGATAGTGTTTGAAACACAACATATTGTTGTCTGTTTTTAACTTAAAGTTAGAATAGCTTAAGAATGCGTGTAGTACATTTTAGCTCACCTGAGCACAAAGTGCTCATGGTGAGCTTTTGTGATCGCCCGTTGTCCGTCGTCCGTGCGTGCGTGTGTGCGTGCGTGCGTGCGTCCGTCCGTCCCTCCATCGTCAACTTTTTATTCAAACAAAATCTCCTCCTAAACCACTTGGCAGATTTTCACCAAACTTCACAGAAATGATCATTGGGTATCCCTCTTTCAAAGTTGTTCAAATCATTACGGTCCGCTGCATATGTAAGTCACCAGAGCTAAAAATAGATTAAAAAAGTGTAAACTTAAAAAATCTTCTTATCTAAAACCACAGGGCCCAGAGGTTTCATATTTGGTATGTAACATCCTATAGTGGTCCTCTACAAAGATTGTTCAAATGATGCCCCTGGGGTCAAAACTTGCCACGCCCCGGGGGTCACATGTTTTATATAGAATATATAGCAAAATGACTCTAAAAATCTTCTCCTCTGAAACCACAAGGTCCAGAGGTTTCATATTTGGTATGTAACATCCTATAGTGGTCCACTACAAAGATTGTTCAAATTATGCTCCTTGGGTCAAAACTGGCCACGCCCCGGGGGTCACATGGTTTATAAAGAATACATACCGAAATGACTTAAAAAATATTTTCCTCTGAAACTGCAAGGCCCAGAGGTTTCATTTTTGGTATGCATCATCCTTTCGTGGTCCTTTACAAAGTTTATTCAAATTATGCCCCTGGGGTCAAAACGGGTCACGCCCCTGAGGTCACATGGTTACTATAAAATATATAGCAAAATGACTCTAAAAATCGTCTCCGCTGAAACCACAAGGCCCAGAGGTTTCATATTTGGTATGTAACATCCTATAGTGGTCCTCTACAAAGATTGTTCAAATTATGCCCCTGGGGTCAAAACTGGCCACGCCCCGGGGGTCACATGGTTAATATAAACTTAAATAGCAAAATGTCTTTTAAATTCTTCTTCTCTGAAACCGCAAGGCCCAGAGGTTTCATATTTGGTATGTAACATCCTATAGTGGTCTTGTACAACTATTGCTCAATTCAGGCCCCTGGGGTCAAAACTGGCTACGCCCCGAGGGTCACATGATTTATATAGACTTTATAGCAAAATGACCTAAACAATCTTCTCAGAAACCGCAAGGTGAAGAGGTTTCTTATTTGGCACGTAACTTCGTATAGTGGTCTTCTATAAAAAAAAAAAATCAAATTATGACCCTGGGGTCAAAACTGACCACGCCCCGGGTGTCACATGGTTTATATAAACTTAAATGGCAAAATGTCTCTAAAAGTCTTCTCCTCGGAAACCGCAAGACCCAGACGTTTCGTATTTGGTATGTAACATCCTATAGTGGTCTTCAACAAAGATTGTTCAAATTATGCCCCATGGGTCAAAACTGACCACACCCCAGGCGTCACATGGTTTATATAGACTTAAATAGAAAAATGACTTTAAAATTATTCTCGTCTGAAACCGCAAAGCCTAGAGGTTTCATATTTGGTATGTTACATCCTATAGTGGTCCTCTACAAATATTGTTCAAATGATGTCCCTGGGGTCAAAACCTACATTAGCAAACCAATAAACCCCGTCACCTTCGATGGGGGAATTATTTAACTATGGATATTCTAATCATTTACATTACTTAAATACAGTTTTTGTTCGGTTAGCATCCCATGTATATGCAAGTAAATACACAACAAAATCTTACAAAACCATCATTGATAACCAATTCAATTTTCGTTTTCACATTCAATATCACTAGAACTATCATCATCGCATAATTGTTGACTTGCTTCTTTTGTCAACCTGTTTTGACAGTGAATTTTCTCATAACAGTTGCAAAATATTGTGGCGAGCCAAGTAACAACCAAAACGCAAAAATACACATGGTTGCTCTGACGCTCAACCGTAGGCAGATAAGCTGCATGACAAAATTGGGGCTGGGAATTTGTCATCAAGATTTGTTGTTGGGATGAAAATCTTTGACATTATATTCTTGCTCCGTCTCAAGCTGATAGGATCTATGTTAAGTGGAGCTGGGTCAAATGCTGCCCTCTAAATGCATGTCTGAATGCCACAGGCTTGTCAACCGTCTGTACAAAACCTAGTAATTGAAATCATAGAAAACTAGGAAAAAAAAACTAGGAAGTCAAATGTAAAAGCTAGGAATTTATTAATGAATCATGTTATATTTGTAGATTTTATTAAAAACTGAAAACCGTATGTATTACAAAGTACACGAATTATAACGTAACTGGTTCCGTGTTTCTGTCATCGTGTTTAGCACCATACAGCAAACCTCAGTTTGCAGTTTATGCAGATGTATGAAAGAATATTTAGGCTGCATGTTTGCCTGAATCAACAGACCTCAGTTTATGCAAAGGATTTTGAAAACTAAATAAATGTCCCCTGGTGTTCTTCTGCACATACATATTTCTGGACAATAAAAATAGCAACCAGTATATATCAAGACTACTCTAAAGTTACCGTAAATCAAGAGAGTTAGTGCATTATCCAGGTCAGAGCTGTTTCTCAAAAATGAATTGCTGGATTTCAATACAATACATGTTGAGGGTACCAGAATAAAATGAGCACTATGTTGTGATATTTTGCATCTATGTGCTATTGACCTTAATTATTTCTGTGTCCCTAATATGCAGTGCAACTACTGGTCGAAATTCAATGACAACTATTCGTGGCTTTAATACAAAGAGGAAATGAACATATTGCAAGATGTTCATTTTTTATGAGTGTTCAGCGGGTTATGTTCTTTTGATTATATTTTCAAAAAGTATTTGTTTAGCATTTTTGTCATGGATATTTCTCTGTAACTAATTGTTGAATTGTTTTAGTTTTACATTTGCCACTGTTCTTTCTGTGGCAGTTTTGCACCTTCTGCAAGTTGGTGTGGATTTTAATGTAATGTTCATTAACAGGGTAGACATCTGAATACGTTTAACAATGCTAGAGATTTTAAGATGTTATTTTCCTTTTACTAGTTACTATTGACAAAGAACATAATTCGAGAGGTTCAGGGTAATTCATTTCACCGTTGTATTTTGAATTTTAGTTTTGAAATATATATCTTACCTCCTGACTTCATTAAATTTATTGTACAAGTATCAGTTTTACTAATATCCTTGTTTGGTAAGCAATGGTATGTCAAAATATCTTATGCGACAATTAATCAAGCAGGTGAGTAATATAAGACTTTTAGTGTATTAATCAAAACTATAATTAAAAGTGTACAATACCAAAAAAAACCATCGAACACAAGGTCCACGGGCTTTGTTAACAGTTTGATCAAATTGTCCTCTGGTGGCAAGGCTACACCGACCCATAAAGAATAAACAGTAGAATGGTGGCAAGAAACTGGTCCTTGATTAGCCAAATTCAACTGACATAATACTAACACACATTGGTGTTGTCTTATACTAGTTATGCTTATAACTTGCACCACCACGATATATACAAGCAAAACTATACGAATTCAGCAATCCAAAGGCATACATCTCATCACACACAAAAATACACATGACTGTACATAACACGCACGCAAGCACGTGCACACACACACACTCGCACACACGCACACACGCGCGCGCGCACACACACACTTCCACACACACGCACACACACACACGCACGCACGCACGCACGCACGCACACACACACACACACACACACACACACAATAAGTCTATCCATTCATAAAGAATAGCTAAACCTACAATTTTCGTTATAAACCTTAAAATGGTTGCTATTTATAATGTTATCAAAAGCAGGGATAGTTTGGATAAATAAACGTCGCTTAACATTGCATATACACGTAAATACAGGAACAGTGTATTGATTTAATTCTTGCGGTATAGTTATACGTTGTTATTTTATTAACTTAAACAATTAAGATATTTTAATAAGCACAAATATATTAATATTATGACGACATAAAATGTAGAATATGGTATGTGTACATGTTTCTATTATTTCTATGACTTATGCACTATAAATAGCCTTTAAATATTTTTCAAAAAAGAGTTTACATGTATACGCCGGAACTGATTATTGATTTAATTCTGACTGCATTGTTATGCATTGTTACTTTATTAACCTAGACAATTTATTTATTTTGTCAACTTTAATTAGCAAAATATGTATAATTTTATGACGATATAAACTGAAAAGTATGGTAGGTTAGCACGTTTTTTATGTTCAACGTATTATGCACTTATAGATAGTCTGGAAATAATGTTTAAAAACAAACAAATAGTACAAGTTATTTTAACAAGTAAATGAGAAGTGTGTCTTTTTTGGTTGTTTATTTTTGTTAATAGGGTATACCCGGGTTCGTTTATAATTTTAAATGTCAAAACTTCAACTTATATTTATCTGTATTTGTATACTACCAACTTACTTTAATAGTCTTTCCTTTGAGATTGGAAACTTAAGTTTAAATCATACTAATTTAATATCTTGATAGCACAATATCTGCCAAGCATTCCAACACCTAAATTATTTTGCTGTTCGCACCCAGTTTAGGTGTTATTGTAGTGCTTCTTATCAAAACTTTTTCAAATAATGACCCCTCAAACACTTTCAATTCTTCCATACATTATTGTGTCTAAACTCTTGTAATATGTATATAAACATATTGAAGGTGTCTAATAGGGGAAAATATAAAAAAATCCACTTTATATTGTAACCTATAAAACTGTAGAACACATTATAACTGTCATGAGACCGAGAACTTGTTGTTCTGAATATTCTACTCAGTACAAATGTAAATATTTACTTACTTGTGTGTGTTTACTTTTGTATTCTTTTTGTTTTTTGATGCATATGATGGTAACTTATTCTAAGTATACTTTTTTACGTAGGTTTTGTCACTACTTCCACAAAACATTTGTTCTTGTGTGTAAGCCACTCAAAATATGTTCCACATACCTGTATATTAATTTATTTATTGGAGATTTATTCTGCTGTATTCTGTTGCTATATCTTGAAATTATATGAGCTCTGTAAAAATTGCCTCCCTGAACTGCCGCGGCCTTTATTGTCATAAGAAAAGAACTGATGTCCTACATTTTCTTAAAAATAATGAATATCATATTTATTGTTTACAAGACACACACTGGCCCAAGCAATTAGAAAAAGAAATAAACTCTAGCTGGGATGGGCAATGCTTTTTTAGTCATGGAAAATCAAATGCCAGAGGTTGTGCAATCTTAATCAAAAAAAATATTGCTTTAAAAGTCCATAACATAAAACATGATGAAATTGGAAACTTATTAGGATTAGATATTTCTATTGGTGAAACAAAATTATCGTTAATTACCATTTATGGTCCAAATTTAGATAGTCAACACTTTTATGAAACTGTTTTTAACATTATTGATGAATTTGGAAATGAAGATTTTATTTTGTGTGGGGATTTTAACTTGGTACTAGATCAACAACTAGATTATAGTAACTATAAAAATTTAAATAATAACATAAACTCCAGGAACTTTATTTTAAAGGAAATTGCAACGAGAAATCTAAAAGATACCTTTAGGGAATTACATGAAAATTGTGTCCGCTTTACATGGCGACGTACTAACCCATTGCAACAAGCAAGATTGGATTTCTTTTTAATTACTCCAAACATGCTCAACTTTTTAAAAACATCAAATATCAGAACAGGTATTAAAACTGACCACTCTATTGTTGATATTTCATTGGATTTTCATCATATTGATCATGGTAAAGGTCTTTGGAAGTTTAATAACTCTCTGTTGCATGATATTGATTACTTAACCTGTATAAATAGTAAAATTGAAGAAATTAAAAAACAGTACTGTCTGCCAATATATAACGTAGAAAATATTCATACAATAAATAATAATGAATTATGTTTTACAATAAATGATCAGCTTTTCTTGGAAACTTTATTAATGGAAATAAGGGGAAAAACTATTTCTTATTCGAGTTTTAAAAATAAAGAAACAAAATCAAACGAACAACAATTGTTAAATAAAATTGAATTTCTAGAACAAAACCTTAATGAATCAAACAAAGAAACACTTGCACAACTACATGCGGAATTAAACAGCATAAGAGATGCTAAACTTAAAGGGTATATTATCCGATTCAAAGGTCAGTGGATTGAAGAAGGCGAAAAAAATACAAAATATTTTTGCTCACTTGAAAAGCAACATTACGTTAATAAGAACATACCTTTTATTCAAAAAGAAGACGGGGAGATAATATATCATCAATCTGACATTTTAAAGGAAACGTGTGATTTTTACAAAAAACTATATGAAAAAGTTGAGCCAAAAGAAAACTATATACTAAATGATTTACAAAATATTAATATAAATAAAGTAAGTTCAGCACAATCAATCGAAATTGAAGGTTTGTTAAAATATGAAGAGATAACAAATACTCTAAAATATATGAAGAATGATAAAAGCCCAGGATCGGACGGTTTTACAACAAATTTCTTTAAAGTCTTCTGGAATAGAATTGGTGTTTTTGTTATGAGAAGTATTAATTTTGCATATGCAAATAATTCATTTTCAATAACTCAAAAACAGGGCATTATAACGTGTATACCAAAAGATAACAAACCGAGACAGTTCTTAAAAAATTGGAGACCTATTACGCTTCTTAATATCGTCTATAAACTAGCTTCTGGATCAATTGCAAACAGACTGAAACCTCTTTTACAAAATCTTATATCGAGGGATCAAACTGGTTTTGTTGCAGGTAGATACATTGGAGAAAATACCCGCCTCATATACGACATAATGAATTATACTGAAAACAATAAAATACCGGGCTTAATAATGATGATAGACTTTGAAAAGGCCTTCGATACCTTGTCATTCGATTGCATTGAAAAAACGTTAGACTTTTTTAATTTTGGACCAAGCTTTAAGCGTTGGGTATCGATTTTTCTAAAGGATACTCGGACATGTGTTCAGTTAAACGGATTTTTGTCCGATAACTTCACAGTAGGCCGCGGCTGTAGACAGGGAGACCCGATTTCACCATATATTTTTATTCTATGTGCAGAGATTTTAGCAATCAAAATTAAGAATAATAATAATATAAAAGGAATATGTATTAACGGCATAGAATACAAAATTTCTCAGTTTGCAGACGATACTTCTTTATTGTTGGATGGTTCTGAAAATTCTTTAAATTCCGCTCTAGACACACTCCAAGATTTTGCATACTTTTCCGGATTAAATGTAAACTTCGATAAAACTAATGTAATTTGGATAGGATCTTTAAAGTACAGCACCCGAGCGATTAAAACAAAATACAAACTAACATGGGAAACAACAAGATTTAAATTGTTGGGAATCATTTTTGATGTCGATCTCAATCTGATTGTTGATTTAAACTTTTCCGACAAATTTATTAAAACCAGTAATATTATTAACCAATGGAAAAAGAGAAAACTAACACCTATTGGTAGAATTACCATTGTTAAATCCCTTATACTACCTCTTTGTACTCATTGTTTCTTTGCAATACCTACTCCAAAAAGAGATATTCTTGATAAATTGAATAAAATGTTATTCGACTTTGTGTGGGATGATGCGCCTTACAAAATTAAGAGTTCGACCCTTACACAAAGCTACGAAAATGGTGGATTACAAATGGTAGACATCTTTGCTTATTGTAAAAAAATTAAAGTGTCATGGATTAGAAAATTACATACATGTTCAGAAAGCAAATGTGTTATTCTTATGAGGTCTATTATTGATGTATGTAAACTCTTCAACACTGGAAAACAATATATTGCTATAATTAAGAGCGCTGTTAAAAATGATTTCTGGTATGAGGTATTTACGTGTTATGAACAATTTCTAGATGTGTTAAAAATTATTGATGTTGAACATGTTCTTAGCATGCCATTATTTTATAATGAAAATTTTACCGTTGGTAATGAACCCCTGTTTTTAAAAGCACTGTACGATAGAGGCATACGATTTGTGAGAGATATTGTCATTGATTCAACAATTTTTTTAACAAAATTTCAAATGGAAAGTATAACGGGGAAACCTATTAATTTCCTCCAATATGAGGGACTAGTTAAAACAATAAAATTATTTTTTCGGAAAGTAAATATACATTTTAACTTCAATGATGTTTTAAAATACGGCCCGTCTCTGTCATGCTATACAAAATATTTTATATGCCTGGACAGCAAAGATAAGACAATATATAACTGTTTTATCCAAACTGAAATTGAACCCGTTTGTAAAAGCAAATGGACTGACTTTGTTACTACTAACGAGGAATGGAAACATATTTTCAAAATAGTTTTTGACATAACACGTGATAGTTACATACAGTGGTTTCAAACGAGAATTATTTATAATATATTGGGTACAAACTCCCTTATGTATAAAATGAAACTGGTAAATGATAATATGTGTACTTTTTGCCATGAATTCGAAGAAACGATTCGTCACCTTTTCTGGTCTTGCAAAAATGTCCAATGCTTGATCAAGAAATTAAACGAATCTCTGTTAAATAATAGAAGTTATACGACAGAAATTGATTACAAAACATTGATGTTAGGTAATTCAGACAAAAACAAGCAAAATCTAAACATACTTTGCCTCGAAGTTAAAAAATACATATTTACGTGTAAAAAAGGTAACATAATACCAAACTATACAGGTCTTATAAATAGTTTAACTTTTACCTACAAAATATACAATTCATTTAAACTCACAGAAAAGGAAACGAGGAGTTGGTCGCTGGTAAAATTAATATGTGAACCAAATATTTTTGTGGAACATAACATTGAGTGAAAATTTCTATAGAATCGAGAAAAGGAAAAAGAAGTGATATTTCCTTAAATATGTAATTATTAATTGCCAATAGAAAAGTACCTTATATATGCTTTTTGCTCATATTTTTTTGCCTTTTTGCGTTTCCTGTACATTTAAAAATGTAACGGTCTGTATGATACTTCATTTTGCTAACATTGCTTTATGCATGTATGCATGTTTAATCATATTTTCCCTTTCAATCATTTGTTAAAAAAAGTTTTTTACTTAGTTACTAATGCTATTTGCATGTATTGCATGTACAATTCAATATACTGTATTTTGTGTGTAAAGGTGTATGCATATATGCGATTGTACACTTAAAATGCAAATAAACAGAAGTTACCAAAAAAAAAAAAAAAAAAAAAAAAAAAAAAAAAAGTTTGATCAAAATACCTCCCGCTGGCGCTGATAAATAATCCTAACAACCGTTATGCATTTTGCTATGTGTAACTTTCATCGTAGGCCTGCAACCACAAGAAAATATGTTTTAAGTGAACACTCCTCACAGTATGCTTACGCTTGGTAATGAGACTTCTCTCCTGCTGATGTCTATCGAGTTTTAAAATTATTATATTCATATAAGAAATTATTTTATTCAATGCAACTGGGTGATGATGATTTGTATCATGATCTCATTTCAATTTAACACACACAGAAAATAGAACGCAGGTCAATAAGTACCACAACCGCTTAAAAGTTAGAATACTAGATGCATTTAAAAAACCAGAACAAACTAGGAGCCCTCCTAAACTATGAAAATGTAGATACCAGGAAAAACTAGTAATTATCGAAATGTGGCTAAGGGCAGCGGGTAACCACATGGCTCTGTTTTTGTGATGCTAAAAAAACATGTCTTTCAGTTGGACATTGATGGCTGTGTTTGTCAGGACAGTATGTTGAGACAGTAGCGGTGTCGTAGGATTCAGTTTATGATTGATTGCAGTCTTCTGACTTCGTAGTGTGTTAGTGTGCTACTCTTAATGTTGTATTGGTAATGTTGGTCGAAGACATACCACCAGTAGTTATACATGACATTTTGTACAGTACTATTTGAAGGCCAGAATATACACCGACTAGAGGATGCCACATCCATCAATTATTACTACATCTGATTTTCCAGTTCTTCCAACTGAATTTGTGAAATTCTTGAAATTTTTGAAGTCAATTGTATGTGTTGACGCCAGCGCCATTACTTTATAGTAACACCATACATCCAGATTTAGCACCTTTAAGCATTTCTAGCTGCAGATAAAATAGTAATTGGTACTTGCCTTCAAAATATGCTAGGAATTGTCATGTTATAGTTGTTATAATGCTGGAAAGATATACTCTGCAAAACATAACTCTTGAAAATTTATTACAAAATACTAGTAACTAATAAGGGAGACAATCATAAAGTTAATGTTTTTACACAAATTGCCATTCAAAGAGCTAAATATTTATATCACATGGATTCGTTTTATTACTTTCATTCTATTATTCATAAATAACATACAAACACTAATTCTGTTCTCAAAATCTATATAAAAAAAATGTACAAATACTATTTTATTTGAGAAATGATAAATTTTGGAAGCTATTTGTCGGCCATTTTTGATTTTTCAACTGTTGTTTTGCTTAAAATGTTTGAAAAAATGTTGTTCGTGGTGTTGCAAACAATAAACACAATGCATATGCTCAAAGTTTTTTTGTCTCAAGTTTTCATGTAAGTTAAAGGACAGATGTCGATTTTAAAATTTCGGCCGCCATCTTGGAAGCCATCTTGAATATATCAAAATGCTCAATGATGACAAAGTTGCATCATTTGGTTTTTTAGAAGGAACATGTTAAAGAACCATTTCATACAAAAACATTTTGTGCATACTATTTTGGGGGGTCAGGTCACTATTTGGTGTGTGGCATACCGACTAGTACGTAATATCGCATAGTGGTCCTCTACAAAGATTGTTCAAATTATGCCCTGGCGTCAAAACTGGCCACACCCCGGGGGTCACATGGTTTATATAAACTTAAATAAATTGTAAAATGTCTTTGAAAGTCTTCTCCTCTAAAACCGCAAGGCCCAGAGGTTTTGTATTTGGTATGTAACATCCTATAGTGGTCCTCTACAAAGATTGTTCAAATTATGCGCAATGGGTCAAAACTGACCACACCCCAGGGGTCACATGGTTTATATAGACTTAAATAGCAAAATGACTTTAAAATTATTCTCCTCTGAAACCGCAAGGCCTAGAGGTTTCATATTTGGTACGTCACATTGTATAGTGGTCCTCTACATATATTCTTCAAATTATGCCCCTGGGGTCAAAACTGGTCAAGCCCAGGGGGTCACATGGTTTATATAAACTTAAATAGCAAAATGACTTCAGAAATCTTCTCCTCTGAAACGACAAGACCCACAGCTTTCCTATATTTGGTACGTAACATTGCATAGTGATCCTCTCCAAAGATTGTTCACATTATGCCCCTGGGGTGAAATCTGGCCACACCCAGAGGGGTCACATGGTTTATATAGACATAAATACCAAAATGACTTTACCTGAAACCGCAATGCCCAGAGGTTTGTTCAAGATTGTTTAACTTATGACCCTGGGATAAAAATAAGCCAAGACTTTGGGATGCGAATTCCAATGGGTTACACGGTCTCAGGTGAGCGTCCTAGGGCCCTTAGGGCCCTCTTGTTATCGGTTGCACCTGGATTCTCTCCCATACAGCCCTGATTGCCCCAAGAAGACTCGGTAGTTGGTTACGGGGGATAATGCGAGATACGGGAGATATCCGGGTCTTTTAGTGTCCAGTGTGCAGCACCGGGACGACCCTTTACGCACTTGCATTCAGCCCCTTTTCCCCCGACACGGATCAGTTTTATGTTACTTGCAGGAGTACCCACCTGTATAGCGCACACGACCGTCACGTGCAGCGGGGGCGAGTCGTTGACGCCGTATATCAGGTACCTCTCCGCGAGGCTTTCCACAGTGAAATCTAGCAGTACTTCCGGCTTTTCGTCTGCATCCGCCGTTCTCGTTTGCTCAGTGTCGTCTGCGTTTGGTTTGAGTTCAATGGCAATGCCTTGTACAGTGTTATCCGTACAACAGACGTCTGCCAGGTCTATTTCTCGTTCACTACCGCGTTCATTATTTTTAACTACGCCGTTGACGTTTGCCATAATTACAATGCAAGCAGAAAGTTAGTTAGTTAGATGGAGTTAGGTAATTACATTTGGTAATAAATAACGCTTGCCAAAAGTAATAACTAAGTTTATAAATGTCAACAAACGCTTGTGTAAGATGAATCTTATCATGCGATTAATTATCATTTAGATCTACATCGTATAGAAAAAAAACTACCGTGCCTATCAAATTTGTTTTACTCTACATCTTCAGTAGCTAATTGCCTTTGAAGACAGTTTTTAGCTTGTAATCTAAGGATGACATTCACGTCTTGATTAATGTTCTTGTTTTGACGGCCGGACCAGGATATACGACGTATGCGTGAAAAATTCGACCCTGGTTTGTATGTAAAATGAAACTCATCATAACACCGTTAATATACTTCATCATGTCCAGAACAGAACATGCTTAAAGGGATTGTTGTTCGCACTTGTATGTTTATAGTGATTTAATAATATCATGCTTTTAAGCGTGTTTTATCTCAATAACATGACATGGCATATATTAACGTTAATAATAGAGGCTCGTCGTGGAAAAACCGGTCTTAATGCATGTGCGTAGGCTAATCCGGGACGGCACTTTCCGCCTATAGTGGATTTATGTTTAGAAGATACTTCCTTGAAACAGAAAATACCATAAATGCGGAAAGTGCCGTCCTGGATTAGACTGTGCGGACTGCGCAGGATAATCCGGGACGACACTTTACGCACATGCTTTATGGTATTTTCTGTTTCAAAGAAGTATCTAATAAACATAAATCAACTGTAGGCGGAACGTAGCACAACATGAACATAACGAGAGTCCTGTAAATTGTACGTTATGTTAGGTTCCCACTATCGTACGATCCGTCACGATCGGCCACTCGTAGCTGATCGTGGTATTTCTATGAGATTTCAGTCTTGGATAAGATATGATGCGAGTCCATACGTTTTGATACGATATTTTGCGCTCTGTTGCGATCAGGTCACGATTTGTCAACTACAGGTGTCACGATATGTCACGGTCTTATCCCCAGTTTAGATTCGGTTACATACGTTCCGTTGGGATTGTTTCCATCCAATCCACGATTGGGTCTCGATCTGACACGATCGGGTTCCCCGAATAAGGACGTTCTAGTACGTACAGATAAGTTCCGATACGCTTATCACGAATCAGTGCGCTCTGTTACGATAGGATACGATTGTGGTCGCGATGTCTTTCAAGATCATGATCGATGGAGATCACGATTCGAGCTACGACTGGACCCGAATGATATAAAATTGACTTTCAGTGTTTTTTGAGATCGCAACACATCTTAGCAGAGCTTGGTGGTTTTTCTTGTTTACGATCGATCTCGATCACCACGATTTAGATGTACGATAAGATACGATTTCTCGCGCTTTGTTATGATGCAAAACGATCTGATACGATGATCCCAATGGACAATTGATCGAACGTTGATCGTGTTAATCGTAGAGAATTTTTAAACCGTTAATAATTTTTCTACGATTAACACGATTGCCACGACTGACCTCAAGATCTGATAGTATCACCACGAGTGGTCCACGATAAAGGCCACGATTTTAATCGTGACGCGAATCGTAATAGTGGGAACCTAGCATTATGTTGCGTTATTTGCTACGTTTGATGGTAGGTTCCCACTATCACGATTCGCGTCACAATTGAAATTATATGTGAATTATATGTGCATTTTTGCTAAAAGGAAACATTGTTTGAATAAAGTTCAATTTCCCACGTTTATACTTTATAATTTGGCTTCTTATTCAATAGTATACGACATCAAAATAAAAACATGTTTATTTATAGATCTTTGTTCGTAGCCTACTGAGTCAAAATGGATCATACGATTGCCCATAGTATTTGGTAACATGAAAAAACACTTTCGTAACGAGTCAAAAATAACCGATGTAGCGCATCAATTTGGTGGTCTTATTCTAGGACGGACATTCCAGTAAATATTTCGGTTACATACAAGTAAATAGCAAAAGTAGGGGTGTCATTATTTAAAAAAAATAAATATTTAAATTGACCTTTTTACAAACTGTAATTGTAATAAATCACATAATATACACATTATAATACATATTACATACATTATCTTTAATAATTAAACTGTAAGAAAACGGGTTTGAAATTTTGCTGTTTTGAAGAAGGACCCTTAATTTCTGGCTTCGATTTACTGACTAATAGCCTGCAAGGAAAAGAAGTAGTTTTCCGCGATACCTGTTTTGGAAATTACCCTCGTTCGCCAACATTCTAAAAACATAGTGACCATATTGACGGCATACCGACAATAACGGACATGGTTCAAAGAATTGCTTAATTCATTATAAATTATAAACAAAAGTTTATTTTGTTTCAATTTGCAGTAATATTCGCCAAAATCACAAGTGTGTTAAATCAATAACAATACAATACCGTACGATCTCCGTGCTGTTAAGTTTGTTACCTATAATACATTTATATTCTAACATGATACATGATCTATAGACAAAGAACAAAATTATCGTTGTTAAACTACCCAAAAATAACGCAAAAAGAAGTTCCGATTCTGAGCCGATTATAGTAAAAAGTAGTTCCAATTACAATTGCAAATATATATGTCAAATCATGTTAGAATCGAACATCGTATTATCGTTGTTTATCGGCCAATAAACAACTCTTTGTCGTTCTGATGCGTGGCTATTAAACAACTCGGGCTAACTCGCTCGTGGTTTTTTTCCTACGCATCAGAACTCCAAATCGTTTTTTATTGGCCAATAAACAACGATAAAACGAAAATTATTTCTTAAATATATACTCGTACATTGACATGCCGTACGTTAACACAGCCTTCTCGGAACATTTTAAAGGGGTAAGGAACAAAAGTTTAAGTATTTAATAGAACACGATTGTTGTTATAGGTGCGGTGGCATAGACGTGACATGTGACGATAAAAATAATGTATCTCGCCGCCACGAGTCATTAAGTCGTGGCCACGACTTAGTATCTAGTGGCCTCGAGTTATTATGTCGCGGCCACGACTTAGTATCTCGTGGCCACGACTTACGTATCCTGTGGCCACCAGATAGATATAATAAGACTTCATGGCCACGAGATACTAAGTCGTGGCCACGAAATAATAACTCGATTACACAAGATACTAGGTCGTGGCAACGAGATAATAACTCGAGGCCAAGAGATACTAAGTTGTGGCCACGACTTAATAAATCTATGCCACCGTATATATTTGTAGACATGTCGTAATAGACGTTTCCACAAATGTAAGTCATGTGCGAATTTATCCACAAATGTCAGTCATGTGCGAATTTATCCACAAATGTCAGTAATGTGCGAACTTATCCACAAATGTCAGTCATGTGCGAATTGATCTAGCGTTTTGTCCTATCAGTTCACTTGCATGCCCAAATGTTTAACTTTAACAATTATTAACACAAAAGAGCATTTCGCAAGGTTTGTGATGCAAGTGTTAAACTGAAAAAATTAAACATTAAAGGGACAGTCTCACAGTTTGGGGTTGAAAAAACATTTCTCTAAAATGGAAATTTAAAACAGGAATTTGAAGAATGTATCTAACCTTTTGTGTGTTATGCTGTTTTAGTTGTATAACATCATTATTTTGATATTTATTATGCCTTTTTGAGTAAACAATTACTAGGGTTTGTCTACCAGGCTGCTTTTTTTTTCTAAAAATATAACAGATATTTGTCAAAGTTTAACTTTACCCAAGCAATGTGCTTTTCAAATCTTATATGAATTATATAACACTGCAACAGAAACAATTCAGTTTTAGCAAATAATTTCTCACAGCCAAAACACTTTGAAACTGCACCTTTAAACAATGGCAAATTGTGAGTTAAAGAAGTAGTGGCTCAGACGTTATCATTCAAAAACAAGACATGGCTCGTGATGTATTTTATTTCAAACTATTTGTGAATACATAAGCAGGCACAACACAAAACATACTAAAATTAAATAGAGCATGCCCGTTGTTATCTGAATCACGTACACATTGTGTATGTACGAATTTTCATATCAATTATTTTCAAAATAATCTGAAAAGTATTACATACATGTCAAGAAACACTAAAATATCCAATTAATAAACATGTTTGTTGACTTAGCATCGTTACACGTGTGATGTAACCTACCGTAACTGCAGAGCCAGCAGTATATTCATGCGCTGAAGTTTTGATCTGTAGTCTAGAAAACTATTTTGTGATTAAAAAAAACAACACTAGTCAATGCGCGTATGGAAATGTACGCCACTATGTCTGTTGTAAGACCGTATATACATAAGATTATGGCTTTTTGAGATTCTTCATTCAGATATTTCAAATAAATTATGTCGATCCTACGACTTCCCTCGAACATATAGAATGTAATAAAATAACAGCGGCAACAATAACCATACTAACAACAATAAGTAAGATAATTACACGAAATAATAATAATAATAATAATATAAATAGTAATAAAAACAACAACAAACAATGATAATACAAACAACAACAATAACAATGATAATAAAAAAATAATAACAATCATACTAATCCCTCTCATTCTCATAATCATAAGCATGATATTATGATCCAAGTCAGCTCATTTGGTTGTAAGGACTCGAAAGATGAAAGCTTCCGAGCTGGCTTGGTATAAGTAACTGAACGATAAGCCTGGCTTGGTATAATTAACTGAACGATAAGCCAAGTTGCTATAATGTTGGGTACATACGAATAAATTGGTCAATTAGCCAACAACTAATTCAAGTTCGCAAGACGTAATCAAAATGTCCAAAGCATATTTCAAGTTCACAAAGACATTAGAAGAATAAACCCATATTATGCTAAGCCGTTAAAGCTCAAGAAAAGAACGAGAAGTGACGTCAACACGGTCATCACAGAGGCTGCCACGCGACCTGAAATGTGCATCACATGTACTGTACTGTAATGTAATGTAGATTTTATGCAATCAATACGATATAATAAAATATAATGCTATAATATATAATCTTACGTATTATAACACTGATAATTTAATATCATTGAACACGTATTTTCTGTAAGTGTATGTACAAATTTAATACAAAATAAGGCGGCACACTTTATAATAATGATCAGAAATACGCGTCTTGTCTCTTCTAATACGAGTCTATTCACCTTCGGCGCCACTCTTTCCGGCACAGAAGTCCTTACATCCGGCCCATTGGGGCTGCTCGTCGCTCACGTCGTCACAGTCGCTCGTGCAGTCGCAGACAAACGCTTGCTCGATGCACGTGATACGTCCGCTAGCGCACGTGAAGTAACCCTGCGGACATTTCTGTATAGCAAAGAACGTAGGGAAAGTTATATACCTAGTGGTGAGGGGGGGGGGGAGGTAGCAATCAAAGTGTAAGAGTCACAGCATCACAGAATATCAGTCGCAGCCAATGTTACATCTTTTGTTAACGTTTGTTTGTGTGTACATTTGTATATCTGTTTGTCTGTTCCCAACGGAAGTGAAACAATTTTCTAGGAAAGATTGGAAATAGGCCAGTGAAAAAAAACGAATATATTTTGGTTGTGATCCGGATCGCTGTCTGGTTACAGAAATTGAAATATATTTTGAGATTGAGGAAAACAGAGGTAACCAATCACCGGCAAGTTCTTTTTATTTCAAAAGAAGGTTACCTATATTGAGGGAGGTCCACGCTCTCCGAATGCATCCTAGTTATAAATATGTATAAACGAAAAAATACCCACAATACCTTTCACAACGACTACGAATATTCTTAAGCTAAGTCTTAGTCGATTCTTAAACACATTACCAATGCAATCAAAGCTCAAATGTTAAAAGCATTCTCATTGGTCGATATTTTAAGTTAAGACTAAGTTTAGAAATAAGATTTAGAATTCTTGTAGTCGTTGGGCCAGAATAAGATGCCCATGAGGTACTCACGTTGACGTATATGGCGCTAAAGTCTTCCGGTGGACACGGTACGACCTCGCAGTCGACCTTCATGGTTGTCTTGCCCGCACAGGACGCGCCCCCGTTGGCCGGACGGGGCTTGTTGCAGGACCTGTAGTGACGTAATTGCAATACTATTGTATAACGAATACAATTTCGTCATATACTTGCTTTAAATGTTAAATTATAATCTTTAATGCGCCATGTTGTGTATTTACAATATGCCAATTATACTGCTAAACGCTATCAGTGTCTGATAAGCACCGCCTACTGGATATTGTTGCATCCTCGCCACTTGTCAATGTCAGTTGTTAGTTAGCAGTTGGAATAAAACCATAGCCACTAGTGCAAACGTTTATCTCTTTTATGAAGCCAAAAACACAACGCACCCTCCTAAAAAGACACACAAAAAAGAAGAAATGAAACCTGTCGTGGGAAACCCGGGCTTAATGCATCCGCGTAAAGTGTCTTCATGGATCAGCCGGTGCAGTCCGCACAGGCTAATCCAGGACGACACTTTCCGCTTTTATGGTATTTTCTGTTTCAAGGAAGTCTCTTCTAAACTTAAATCCATTGTAGGTGAAAAGTGTCGTCCCGGATTAGCCGTGTGTAATGCCTTAAATAATTGCCCAGGTGTTGTCAACTTAAAAATGATTTTCCAACTGCCAAGGCATTTTTGTGTCATCATCTTTTTTTAAATCAATACATACAGGTCTGTAGATTATTTCAATGTAAGATAGTATTTTAATTTTTTTCCCACATCAGTAATTTAATTAGATATTCAAAAACAGGAATCAAATGACCCTTGACCTGAAATTTAGAAGGGTCAAATTGAAATTTTCAGGGGTCAATTTGTGTAAATACAGATTAAGAAGTTTGCAAAACAAGAATAATGACAATACATTTTTTTATAATTTGCTGGTGCTTATGTTGAAGTAGACGGAACACTAGTGCTGTCAAACAATGCTAGACTCATGCCAAAAATGCGTAAATTGCAATTTGCTTGCATAAAAAAAACAGGAGTCTGCATCTATTGAAATCCCAGCCACATGCCAATTACTGGAGGACCTACCTGGTTCTCACCGCGACGCCCGGACCGCAGGTTACACTGCACTCTACAGGGTCACTCCACGGCCCCCATTGTCCATCTACCTTTGCTAAAATAGTTGATGAGATAGTATGAATAGTTTTATAACAAAGCCGTATATATAACACGATGTAGAGGTAGGTTCGGTATTCATCAGTAGTCAAGCAAGTTATGAACTAAAGAACATTATTTAAATAGAGGATATGTTTTATTCACTCGTGATCACAGACCATATATATTTTCACTTGTGACTGCGCCAGTCGTGAAAATATAAATTTCTATGATCACTCGTGAATTAAAATCGATATTCTGCCGAAAACAACACAATTTCATTTTATTTTATGCCTTTTTCACACAATTTTTAATCTTGCATCGCTGGCGATTCAATTCATTTATTATATTAAATCGGGAACCAGTGAGAAACAGTTAAAATTATCAAAGTGGTAATGTTCACTGTTTTAAAACAGTGAAATTATCAGAGTGGTAACTCGAGTATCAAGGTAATTATTCAAATACCGGCACAGCTATAGACACCAATGCAGCTTTCTTCCTGATAATAATTTCCAAAACAGGTTTTCCCGCCGAAAGTGGCAATAAAACTTAAATGCAAACAGAAAAGCATAGAATTGTCAAAGGAAACATTTCAATATTGGATAAATCAACAAGTACTAGTGTCGACTTTTGCATCGTTTATTAGTGTTGTTGAACCTAAACCGACTGTCAAGTCAACGTACGTACATGCATTTGAGTTTCCGTCTGTACAAACGAAAACTATTTGGTGATTAAAAACAAACTTATTCTGCGTTTAAAAACAATGTTTGTTCTTAACTTTTATTCCATATGTTAATTAACTTCAGTTTGCTAATTGTATTATGTCACTATATCTGTTGTAAGATCGTACATACACACTTTAAAGGGTCCAGTCGCTAATATATGACATACAACGCCTGTACAGATTTCCAACATACGGATCCACGGCGGATTCCTGACAGACCATAAACTGACCCCTACGGCTCCCTGGACCCGCTGCAACTCACTGATTTATAATTACACAAGCTAGTTTACTAACCACACTGAAAAGCGGAATTTTGGATAGAAATAACCAGGGCGGATAGCTATCCATTTTTTAACTTAAATTACCCATGCTTCGAACAACTGGGTCCTTACAGACAACATACGGAAACACGCTGACCCTACGCGAAACCACAAAGTGACACAGATCGTCTCGAGACTAACCTTGGTCGCAGTTCGTGCCGCCCCAGCCCGCAGTGCACGAGCACGTGTAGCCAGTGCCAAAAGATGTGCACGTGGCTCCGTTTTGGCACGGTTTCGAGTCGCAACCGTTTGCAGCTGTCAAAATATGGAGCATTTATCAAAACATCAGTGAACTTATACAGATCGTTATAATGTCATTACTACATGACTGTGACGTGTCGCCAAAGATCACAGTTAACATAACTCTATACTACAATTTTGCAGAGTCGGACACAACCCGATTAAAATATAAATATAGTAAAATTAAAATGTAAACGAACTGTTCTGGCACGTGTTCCCACTGAATCCTTCCATGCACTGGCACGTGAAACTGTTTTGTCCGTTGATGCACGTGGCGCCATTCTGGCACGGGTTTGTAGCACACTCATCAATATCTATACAAGTTATTATTAAAACAATGTACTTAAATGTGCTATATGATTATTAGCAATGTGTAAAGAACTATGCTTAGCAACATTCTAACATGATACCGGTACTCGCTATTTTTTCTATAGACAAAGAACACAATCGTTGTTAAACTACCCAATAAACAACGCAACATTAAGTTCCGATTCTGAGCGGAGCATAGTAAAAAGTAGTTATAATTACAATTGCAAAAATGTATGTCAAATCATGTTACAATCGAAATAATTTTCGATTTACCGTTTTTTATCGGCCAATAAACAAGTCGTTCTGATGCGTGGCTATTAAACAACTCGGGCTAACGCCCCCGTGCTTTAATTCCTACGCATCGGAACTCCAAATCGTTGTTTATTGGCCAAACCCCGGCAGCAAACCTCGTCTACTGGCAGGCATGGCAATATGATCAAATTTATATTCATTGTTTAGATAAAGTACATGTACCTTGATTACAGTTGGTTCCCTGCCAGCCTCCAGCACACGTGCACGTGTACTTGTTCTGTAGGTTGTTGCAGACGGCTCCGTTCTGGCACGGGTTGTTGGCACATTCGTTGATATCTTACAATTAAAATATAAAACTTAGTATGTTACACATCAGAAACCATGCCGCACATGAACTCCTTATTGAAACGTAAAGATTTGCATCTTCCTTTTTTTAAATACATGTTGTTGCAGAAGCTGTTAAATGAAATGTAAATGAAATAGACAATGTAATGAAATAATAATACATAAAAAAGTCTCCTCAAAACATTTTACTCACCTTCGTCACAGTTAGTTCCGGTCCAGCCTGGAATGCACAGGCATTGATATGTCGTCTGCAAGCTACCGCACGTGGCGCCGTTCTGACACGGGTTTCCGGCACACCAGTCTACATATACAAAATCAGCTGCAACACTTAACAGTTTAAATACGAGATGACATGCCAAAGAAGTAAATTATGAAGTAGTCTCTTTACATTATGCTTATTGAGAGGCCTGTCCAAATCATGCATATTATTCTGACCGTTAACGAAAATAAGAACACATTTTAAAAATAATATTCCTGATCAAATTACAAATTATTAAATGTTATAAAAACGTGAGTATAAAATAATCGAGTGGTTTATCAAATCATTTGACATGGATATTATCTGATAACTCTTTACACTAATTAAAACACAGGGTGACATCGTATGCTTGTAATAAACTTTCCAAAAAACTAAATGAAAACTTACCCATAACAAAAGCAAAGGAATACATGTAGCTTAAATAGTTAGAGAAAAAACTGGAAATCAGTATTGTTCCACATAACAATAGATTGTGAACATGCTACTTACCTGAATCACAGTTCTGCCCCACCCACCCAGCGGTGCAGTCACAGGTGTAGCCGTTGTCATGGTTATTGCACGTTGCTCCGTTCTGGCAGGGATTCTGGAGACACTCGTTAATGTCTGAAGTAACAACAATAATGTTAAAATCAGTAAAAATGCTAAGTATCAACAACTTGCTACTGAATAAATGGAGGGAACTGTAGAATTTGATTTTAAAAATGATAATTGCACTTGATGCAAACTGCAGATGGAACCAAACTCTCCTACGAGGAAATGTACTACTGAAATTTAGGGATGACGATTTACAACTAAGTAATATTTTGTGCCATTGTGTATTATTTTGTTTAAATCTTAGGTGATTAAAAAGTAGTCCCTGACCTTCCTCACAGTCAGTTCCGGTCCATCCATCGGGACATTCGCACACGTAGAGCGCCGGCGTGTTGATGCACGTGCCACCGTTCTGGCACGGGGAAACGGTACAATCTGGGTGCAAATCAGAAACGGTATGTTAAATAGCAAATGATGTAATAATTTCCATGATTATCAAATTTAGTAAATGGTGTAAACTGTCATTTAGAAAGTGCAGTTTTATAACTGGTTACTGTTAGAACCAATATCTGCCTATAGGTGGCGCCCATTACAATTTACACACTGAACGTCTCACACGTCTTGTCGCCAACAATCTTGTACAAATATACAAACAAGAGGGCCCTGAGCGCCATAGGACGCTCACCTGAGACCTTGTAACCCAATAGGAATTTGCATCCCCGAGGCGTGGCTTATTTTGATCCCACAGGCATAATTTGAAAAATCTTGAACAAACCTCTGGGCCTTGCGGTTTCAGGTAAAGATTTTTAAAGTCATTTTGCTAATTAAGTCTATATAAACCATGTGACCCCTCGGGGTGTGGCCAGATTTGACCCCAGGGGCATAATTTGAACAATCTTTGGAGAGGACCACTATGCAATGTTACGTACCAAATACAGGAAAGCTGTGGGCCTTGCCGTTTCAGAGGAGAAGATTTTTTGTCATTTTGCTATTTAAGTCAATATAAACCATGTGACCCCCCGGGCGTGACCAGTTTTGACGCCAGGGGCATAATTTGAACAATATTTGTAGAGGACCACTATACGATCTTGCGGTTTCAGGGAAGAATTTTAAAGTCATTTTGCTATTTAAGTCTATATAAACCATGTGACCCCTGGGGTGTGGTCATTGTTGACCCATGGGGCATAATTTGAACAGTATTTGTTGAGAACCACTATAGGATGCTACATACTAAATACGAAACCTCAGGGCCTTGCGGTTTCCAATAACTTTTTTTAAATACATTTTGCTATTTAAGTTTATATAAACCATGTGACCCTCGGGACGTGCCAGTTTTGACCACAGGGGCATAATTTGAACAATCTTTGTAGAGGACCACTATACGATGTTACATACCAAATAAGAAACCTCTGGGCTATGCGGATTCTGAGGAGAAGTCATTTTGCTATTTAAGTCTATATAAAGCATGTGACCCCCGGGGCGTGGCATGTTTTGAACCCAGGGGCATAAATTGAACCATATTTGTAGAGGAAAACTACAGGATGTTACATACCAAATGTGAAACCTGTGGGCCTTGTGGTTTCAGAGAAGACGATTTTTAAAGACATTTTGCTATTTAAGTTTTCCTAAACCATGTGACCCCCAGGACGTGGCCAGCTATGACCCCGGGGGCAAAATTTGAACAATCTTTGCAGAGGACCACTATAGGATGTTACATACCAAATATGAAACCTCTGGGCTTTGTGGTTTCAGAGGATAAGATTTTAAAAGTCATTTTGCTATATATTCTATACAAACCATGTAATCCCCGGGGCGTGGCCCGTTTTGACCCCAGAGACATAATTTGAACAAACTTTGTAAACGACCACTAAAGGATGTTACATACCAAATATGAAACTTCTGGGCCTTGCAGTTTCAGAGGAAAAGATTTTTAAAAGTCATTTTGCTATATATTCTATACAAACCATGTGACCCCCGGGGCGTGGCCAGGTCTGATCCCATGGGCATCATTTGAACAATCTTTGTAGAGAAACACTATAGGATGTTACTTACCAAATACGAAACCTCTGGGCCTAGTGGTTTCAGAGGAGAAGATTTTTAAAGTTAATTTGCTATATATTCTACATAAACCATGTGACCCCCAGGGCGTGGCCCGTTTTGACCCAGGGGCATAATTTGAACAATCTTTGTCGTGGACCACTATAGGATGTTACATACCAAATATGAAACCTCTGGGCCCTGCGGTTTTATATAAGAAGATTTTTGAAGTTTACACTTTTTAAATCTATTTTTAGATCTGGTGACCTACATATGGAGCGGACCGTAACGATTTGGACAATTTTGAAAGAGGGTCACCCGATGATCATTCCTGTGAAGTTTGGTGAAAATCTGTCCAGTGGTTTAGGAGGAGATGTTGTTTGAATGAAAAGTTGACGACGGACGCACGCACGGACACACGGACGCACGCACGGACGACGGACAAAGGGCGATCACAAAAGCTCAACATGAGCACTTTGTGCTCAGGTGAGCTAAAAAGTTGTAACAAATACACTTCACAAATAATACGTAATCAGCTCTACAAATGCTAGAGAAGGTTTAGAAACTACAACAAAAAGTGAATATTATTCGTGACTGTGTTTATGGAACACTGTAAAGGTAATTTTCTCTAGAATGTACCTTACAAGATGTGCTACCGGTGAACATTGTTAAGCGCGAATAGGGATTGAGCGTGATATCCGGTTTGTAAACGAGTTTTCAAATAGCTCTTGTAGGTTAGATACCAGTAATTCCAATTCCCATAGGGTCCCATTATAAAACGGAGAACTTTCCAAGCATTTTTCTAGCCGTTCCTTTATTTCAGATTGTGCAAGCATGGTATCAATTTAAAGATAAATGTTTCCTCTTCCAAAATTTGCAATAAAACAAGATATGTCATGTTACTTCTAAATAATGCATCTGGCCTGAATGCAGACACCGGTAGAAAACAGGGTTTCGGCAGTCATATTTCGACAAAGACCCATACCACAGTAAACACACCTGAAAAGTTCACCCTTCAAGTTAGCCTCCAATGAAAATACACCAAAATGTTCCAGACATACACGGGATATAGGAAGTAACCACATAAGGCCTGTCTGAGATTGCTAAATGGCTTTTTAACTAGAAGAGAAAAGGAACTCTTTAGTAATATGCACTACTTTCGAATGGACCACGGAGGGATACACAATGATTTACTGGTATCTAACCTCTCACACTTCTTGGCGCCAATAATCGTATGCAAATAGACAAAGTTCTAACAAATAATACGCAGACAGCTCTACAAATGCTAGAGAAGGTTTAGAAACTATAACAAAAAGTGAATATTATACCTGACTGTGTTTATTGGAACACTGTAAAGGAGGTACTTTACGAGATGTGCTACCGGTGAACATTGTTAAGCGCGAATAGGGATTGAGCGTGATATCCGGTTTGTAAACGAGTTCTCAAATAGCTCTTGTAGAGAATGGTAAATCATAAGTGTGTGCCGTTCAGATCCGCCGATACTAAATGCTTTTAAGGTTAATAGAGATATCTGAGCTAATCGGTATTTCTTTCATTGTCATTATTCAAAAAACGACATTACGCTTTCTTTCGTCTGACATCATTTATACTGAAAAAACGTTTACGGATTGTGATATGTATTCACCATTTTATACAACTGTGGATACTTATGTGCTAAACATCATATCTCTCCGGCTTTTTTTATATCCTGGATCATGTAACATCTTCTAACATACACGTATGTTGTACAACAGTTCTGAACGTGTACGGGCGGGTTGTGCTATGTACATATTTTAACTTACGTGCTAAATACCCCATCACCCCGACTTCACAGATCTTCAGGGGCGTCTTGGCGGGGTTCATAAGCAACTTGAGCCACCGGGTGTTCTCAGCGCCAGTCACGGTGAATGTGTACTGACCGGAAATGGTCCCTGAGCGGAACCCCGACATGTTGTAGGAGTCACGGGTGGCGCCAAGATGCATTTCAAGATTCTCCAAGACATCACCTTTAGTTTTGAGAACGAATGTCAAATTAAATGTTGGGCCCGTATTAGAAACTCTTTAGTACGTTTTTTCTAGTTAAGTTATTTTTCTTTTGAAGGTCGGTTATCAAGCAATACAGGGAGGTTGTACTTTCATTGAAATTTAATAAAAAAATCACCAAACAGCACAACGTTGATGATAATAATATTAATATTTGTTATATATTTTGCAGAAGAGTGCTTGCGAGTAACCGATTTATTAGCAACAATGTTGAGAGCTTCTTTTAGTAGCTATTATTTTAGTAGCTATTTTTTTAGAAGCTATTTTTAATTAGCAAAAATGGTATCGTTACATGATAATCGAGCATCTTTCGTCAATGTAAAATAAACCCACACGCCCTAAATGTTTAGACTTCCATGCATGTATGATGTTTAACAATGTGTGGTGCTGTGATGAGAACCGGATAACCCACAGGAAGCCCGCATGTCTTGTAGTGTGTTTACTAACCCGTAAGTTCAGACGCTTAAGTAATGAAAGTAAGACAATTTATGGCATTTATTGAAATTACGAAAATGAATAAGACCCTTTGGAAGAACAATTTCAAATAACAATAGACATAAGTGTATTTTCTGGAAAAAGAATACATATGAGGCGTGTCGTGGGAAAACCGGGCTTAATGCACGTGCGTAGTGTCGTCCCGGATCAGCCTGTGCAGTCCGCACAGGCTAATCCAGGACGACACTTTCCGCTTTTATGGTATTTTGTCTGTTTCAAGGAAGTCTCTTCTAAACATAAAGCTACTAGAATTTGTCATGAGTATTTGTTAGACAAGCCATACAGAAGACTTACATTTAAATTGTTCCAAAAACAAGAGATGTTTGTAAAACATGTATGCCCCCCGACTTGCAGCCAAGTTGTGAATATGTGCAATTGTTAAGAAAATTTTTTTAATATGCAAGCCCAAGCAAGGTCTCGATATATGGTATCTATGTATGAAGTTTCATTAAAATATCTTGATGCGTTCTCAAGTTATTGAGCGGAAACCGTTTTTCTATATTTAGTAATGGTGACCTTGATATTGACCCCACCCACCCCATATGAAATCCCAGAGAGGTCTCAATATACGGTATCTATGTATGAAGTTTCATTAAAATATCTTGATGCGTTCTCAAGTTATTGAGCGGAAAACGTTTTTCTATTTTTAGCAACGGTGACCTTGACCCCACCCACCCCATATGCAATCCCAAGCGAGATCTCGATGTAAGGTATATATGTATGAGGTTTCATTAAAATATCTCTATGCGTTCTCAAGTTATTGTGCTGAAACCGTTTTTTCTATTTTTAGTAACGATGACCTTGACCTTGACCCCACGAACCCCATATGCAATCCCAAGCGAGGTCTGATTATAAGGTATCTATGTACGAACTTTCATTAAAATATCTCCATGCGTTCTCAAGTTATTGAGCGGAGACCGTTTTTCTATTTTTAGTAATGGTGACCTTGACCTTGATCCCACCCATCCCATATACAATCCCAAGTGAGGTCTCGATGTAAGGTATCTATGTATAAAGTTTCATTAAAATAACTCAATGCGTTCTCAAGTAATTGAGCAGAAACCGTTTTTCTATTTTTAGTAACGGTGACCTTGACCGTGGCCTTACCCACCCCATATGCAATTCCAAGCGAGGTCTCAATATAAGGTATCTATGTGTGAAGTTTCATTAAAATATCTTGATGCGTTCTGAAGTTATTGAGGGGAAACCGTTTTTCTATTTTTAGCAACGGTGACCTTGACCTTTGACCTGTTGACCTCAAAATTTATAGGGTTTTTCTTTTCCTTCCACGTAACCAGTGAACCAACTTTCATGATCGTAGATTAAAGCGTTCTAAAGATATCGTGCGGAAACAAAATGGTCTACCGTTTATCTATTTTTAGTAACGGTGACCTTGACCTTGACCCCACCCACCCCATATGCAATCCCAAGAGAGGTCTCAATGTAAGGTATCTATGTATAAAGTTTCATTAAAATATCTCAATGCGTTCTCAAGTTATTGAGGGGAAACCGTTTTTCTATTTTTAGCAACGATGACCTTGACCTTTGACCTGAAAATTAATATGGTTCTTCCTTTCCCCCCAGTAACCAGCGTACCAACTTTATTGATCATATGTCAAATCGTTCTCGAGATATCGTGCGGAAACGAAATGGTCTACGGACAGACCTACCGACCGACCGACGTACTGACTTACCGACCGACCGACCGACCGACGGACGGACAGTTGCAAAGCAAGATACCCCCACTTCTTCGACGGGGGGGGGATAATAATAATTACTTTTTAATCGTTGCTTTCACCTACGTATTGTGTTCTCTTTACTTCATGTTATAAATTATACTTTTTACCACAGGTAGTGTTTCTATAAGGACCGTACCTTGTAAGTACACAGACGATTATCTGTTAAAAATAGTTGATAATCTGGTTTAAACGCAGATTAATTGACCGAATACAATATTTGCTTAATATCAATCAAGTGTAATATAGTGACAAGCTCACGTTATACATGTGAGTGGTTCATTCATAAAACGCGTAGAAAATTAGTTCAAACCTGATTATTTCTTTAGGAATGGTCCAAAGTCCTTTTCCTGTGTTTAACAGTTAACTTTAACTAGTACTTAGCGTTACATGTATATTAAAAAATGTCCACGTGTAACGCTATAATTTCCAACTTCCTAACGCTCTCCTATCTCAAAGGTAAATTTGTGACAATCGCTAATGAAAAAGTATCAATGGGTGACCTATAACTATCTCAAGTGTGATGTAAAAGAAACAGTGATGGTTCAGTAGATATCTTGAATGTAACGTCAATCATATCTAGGATATATTACTATCTCGAATGAAGCATGGTCACTTTCGTCGGTGTACCTATCTCGAAGCTGCAATAATAACAGATAAATATTGCATTGGCTTTCTACTGTAACAATAGTAAGGCAAACCATTTATGATAATAGCAATATACACAAAAACATGTATGAGATAAACATTTTTGCTTCTGTGGATGTTAACGAAACGCCAGGAACTGCTGCAATGATAACACTTATCCTATTCCTCACCATAGCCGCGAACTGTGACGTTTTTGATGACGTATTCGTCACCAAGGTCAAGTTCCCATGATGCATCTGTTGACGTCGTTGACGTGCATGACGCCCCCGACCCATCAACAGCCAAACTGGCGTCACCGCCCTTAGTCGAGTCCGACTGCATGGCGAATTTCCCGTAAGCAATGTTGGCCACTGCAAATAGTGTATTAGAATATGTTGTTTAGCATAGGTCCAACTTATTTAACAAATAGCAAGTACTTGACTTTCAAATGCTTATGAGTATGTGATACACATTTTTTTGTTAGCGTGCGTGTGTGCGTACGTAGATCAACGTGGGTTTGAAATTTTGCTATTGTATTGTATTTGATTGTTATTAAAGGATTACAGTTAAAACGGCCCCAAGTTAAAACGGCCTCAAGTTAAAATAGCCCCTAAAATGGTTTAAACGGCCCCAAAAGTGGTCAAACGGCCACACTATTTTCGAATATGGTTGAAACGGCCTCACATTTGGTTAAAACGGCCCCACATATGGTTAAAACGTCCTCTCATGTATGATCAAAGTGTGAACAAATCAAAACTAGTTATTACGTTGGGATTTTAAATTGTATACTACATGTATATCGGTTTTAGATTCGAAGTTGCAATAGACTGTGGTTGTGGAGTGACTGATGCAGAGGAGGCTGTCTCCTGTGATCATTGTACGCACTACTTTATGAATATTATTGCGATGTATTAAGTATTACTAATATTTTAAGGCAAATGAAATGAATTTGTTTTTATTTCTAAAAATAGGATGACTATTTAATTTAAATAGTTAGAAGATTCAAACCTAACTTATTTACAACATAAAACTTGCTTCCTTAATATTTAATTATCTAAATAGTTTATAAATAATTAATTTATTGATTTGATCTTATTTTAGTATATCTTATTGTATATTATTTTATTGTAAGTTAATTGTTTATGTTGTTTTTAATCGATGTATGAATTATTTTCAGTTCTTAATTAAATTAATCAATTTCTTAATGTATCTTGTTCGTTACATACTTAAGTTAGTCATGTATCATGTTCTATATATCCAGTCTGTTCATATATTTGTCTAAAATTACTATTTTCCGTTTATTTTTGTTTTGGCATTAATCATCGATAAAGTGTAATAAACGTGTCACTATCACCCTTAAAGTGCCCCCATGTCTAGCACATACTGATAACAGCCTAATTGATGACACCTACAAACCCTCACCTCAGCTTTTCAGATATTGAAGACCTATAAAATCTGGTCACAAATAAACAGAAATATCTTTATTAATGGAAAAAATACTGTAAGTGCGGAGTAATGGACAAACTGTAAACTGTAAATTATGTTATCATATGTAAATAGTTGTCTGACCCTAGAACATTATTTAAAAAAATAATACTATGAAAAACCATCTGTTCATAAATTTATCCAACTCCCTAACTCAAACAATAAAATGGATATTATTAACTTTTAACGTTTATTGATTGTAAAGCGGGATTATAACGAATTCATATATACCGGCAATCCTTCAAAACATTTGATTTTCAATATTTAAATAGTTTTAATGGTTTTAAAACTAATTTAAAACGAATGTATATACGTGCATTAATACATCATGTACTTTTTATTAATTTAATTCAAATATGTCTTTTGATTTTCAACATTATTGTCAACTGTTTGGAAAATACAATAAAACAGCGTTTCAATATAACACCGTTTTTATGATTTTTTGGTAAAATGATTTCGCTAAGTTACTCTATCCAACATTTTTCGATGCATGGAACAGGTAATGTAAATTCACCAATTATTTCCTTACGCCATAACAATGCCTTATTTATTTATTTATTATTCTTATCTATATCTTATAATGTACAAACTAACTAACTAAATAAATAAATAAATATATATATCAGCGAAGATGAACGATGATGATCTATCAGTGATGATGAGTGATAAAACTGACAATAATGTAAATATTATTAATGTAATTCATAGTATTTGTTTCAGGTACACATGTGATCCAGAAAATAAATATATTTAAATGCTTATTTATTATGATCACTGTATTTCAAAATTAATCTACAAATTTTTTTTTTTCAGGATAGCATATGTGTAAATGTTTTTCATTATAATCGATTTATTTCAAAGTTACTTTAATATTCAGGTACACATCTTAACCTTCCAAAGACTATTTATATTTTTTGTGATCGATATATATTTTCAGTATTGTATTCTTCTTGTGGTATGCTTCAGGTTAATTGTTATGCAATAAACTGAAATAAACAAATATTGCCATTTTCGTGTTGTTTGCACATAAATTGAAACTACTAAACTCGCTAAAATAATATGGGGCCGTTTTAACCACATTTATTTAGTAACTGTGGCCGTTTTAACGATTTTGGGGCCGTTTTAACCTGGGGCCGTTTTAACTTGCTTCCGTATTAAATAACTCAATCTGTACACAATCATTTGCGAATGCAAAATACGTGTAGTTAATTAACGGGGCATAGATAAGTACTTCTTTGCTTGTGTAGATTTACAATATCAAAACTTTGTACTTACTGGCGTCCACGATGCACGTTGGGCCCGCCCATTCTCCTACGCATGCGCAAAGGTACCCATTTATCTTGTCCTCACACACCCCTCCGTTCTTGCATGGATTTGTAGCGCATTCATCAACATCTATTATTGTTAATAATAATAATAATAATAATGATAACAATAATGATAATGATACCAATATTGATGATAATGATAGTAATAATAAAAATAATGATGATGGTCACCATCATAATGAGTCCTACCGTTCCTTCATCTGAGGCTGATAATATTGCAAATGTAACGAAATACTACGACAACGACGATGACGATGATGGTGATGATGACAATGATGATCATGATCATGATGATGAGCAAAATAATACATACTTGAATGCTACTGATACAGATTCTTTGCTGTTGGAGTTCGAGCACAAAATAACTAGCTAAAGTTAAAGAAATAACAATAACATCTAACATTTATTGTATAACTGTTACTCAAACTATATGATAGTTTTCCCCACCTTGGTCACAGTTCGTACCGGTCCACCCCGGGGTACACTCGCACGTGTAGCCGTTCTGCTGGTTCGTGCACGTGCCGCCGTTCTTGCAGGGCTCCGTCGCACAATCTGCAATGTACGGGGTCTCTAAATAATTAAATGCTGTGTATTTAACCACACAACTTAATTATGCAGGATACTGTTATACTTATAGTCCATTTCATAAACAAGTAGTGTGACTAACGTCCAAACGTCAATTTTATAAAGCAACTATGCATAAAACAACAAACAAAACATCATGTAATAAGAACAAAAGTTTAACAGCATTTAACTATTAACAAAATGTATACATACAGGTTAACAAAACAAATGGTGAATGACATCACCCAATTGCCCAAATTAAAGTAAATTGTTTACAGTAATTATGGCTAGGTGACAAAGTAATGCTTGCGTTATATTTACTAAGTTTCTCATCAACTTGCAAGAAATATTGGCCAAAGGGTAGTCTTTCGGAAAGTGTCTCAGTAACAAGAACAACATGGCGCAATATCCATATTTCTTGTTCAAACCGAAAAACAAAACGTAGTTTTTAGACTGTTGGCACAAGTCAACAGGATTTAGTAGGTGTATTCAGAAATCGGTCTTGAGGGAACTACTTCTTTACTTTGCAGGCTACGAGTCAGTAAATCGATAAATTACTGCGCTTCGCTCGCTGAAAAGTAGGCTTCCTGTTATCGATGCTACTTTCTATGAATAGATGACAAGAAATAGATCCGATGTAAAACACTAATACACAATAATAATAATCCATTTAGTCCACATCTACAAGTGAATTAATTTTATGTCTGTTCACATAAATATTATAGATGTGTGTGCTGTTGACTGGTTAACTGCGTATTATATCGTACTGCGTAAGTTTAACAACAGTGTTTTGAGTAAGTACTTACAGCGGAGCTATCGTAACCACTCGATTGACGAATGCTAATGTTTTTGACGTAGCATAAGAATTATGGAATAGCCTTGTACTTCTGAAGATACTTTTGAATGTATTTTACTAATTAAAATTATTTTTATTTAAATTGATATTTACCGAACAGAGCGCTTGTGATAAAAAGCACTGAATATTGATTAGAACTTATTCGGTTCATCGACTATTTTTATCCCGTTGTAGATTGACGTGTATGCAAATAACTCTGTTTTCTTTTTAAACAGTTTGCACACAAATATTTGCCTCCTGAATTACCAAAAAATAATGATGAGAATGTCGTAGATAAATAAAATTGAATTAGACGCGCGCAATATTAGCTTTAATTTGCAAAAAAACAGTGACCTGGATCTCCATCTTCAATTAGGTCAAATACCAGCATATACCAATTCATTTTAAGTAGAGTGTATAGTTATGAGTTTCGAGATTTTATTTGTAGAAATGATATAACAGACAGGTGACTTACTTCAATAAATGTTTCTTATAATCAAAATACCCTCATAATTCATTTGCTCTTAGTTTCTTTTATCGCCAACAGTCTTTTTACGCGTCAGCGTTTTGATTGGCTCACGCCATGGTTTACATAGCCCTCTAAGAAGTGACACCTAATAGCAACTTAGTCCACTACGATACTCACACTGCTGGAATCCCAGTGCCAACACCTCGCACAGCTTGAGTGGAGACTCGGACGGGTTCATTTTCACGAATCGGATCATGTCGACACCAGTCACCTGGAGTTCCGTGTCCCCTGCCAGAATACCGGCGTGGAATCCCGCACGGGTATACTGGTCCTGAGAGGGACCTATGTATACCTCCACGTTCTTTAGTGGACTATCTGGAAATGGTAGTCGAGATTAAATACACATGTACATGTATTTGGGCTTCTGCGAATCTAGAGGAGTGTGTGTTGACTGTGGACAGTGAAATTGTCTGTTGAACTATACAGTAACGGCGGACATTATTGTTAGGTCGATAGGCTGCGAGGGGTAGCATACCTCATTTGAGATAGATTAAACAAAAGGGCTAAGGATTAAACATTTAAGTCTACTGTCTAGAATACTTAATAAGTTTTAGATTACGCAAAAAATATTTTACAATGTGATTTATGTCGTATGTATGAAAAATAGGTATTTTTCAAACAATTTACAAATTTACGTTTAGATAAGATATATACGTTTATGGTCAAATGTTACAAAATCACATCATTAAATACTATGTATGTGTGCGCTGCGTCTGATAAAACAGGAGTTCAACATTTATCATAGATCACGGACCACTTTTATTTTCAAATGCGTTTAGGTACATTGTAGCTATAGGTTACTATGAAAACACGCCTTTACTCACCCTGGGAGCCGTGCAGCCTGACGGCGTCGATCTCCACCCAGGAGAGCGACAGGGAGCAGTCGATGTCGATCCGGATGTGGTTTGAGAAACACGGGGTGGTCGACTGCAAGTCGGAAACGCTTGGTTTTAAAGTTAGTTGGCTAATGAAATTCATCTGTTTTGTACAGATCATTTCAGTGCGTTCTTCTTTTGTGAAGAAATGTAAAAAATATTAAGAGAAACTAAATGATTGATATTATATAAATACATATTTTGTGATAAGACATGTATTAATATAACTTATAAATTTATACTACTTTCTCTGATAATTGTTATATCAGAAACTTTAAAATAATTGTGTTCGGTCTACATATTTTCTACTAAATGTTTGTTTCCTAGCTAAAACTCAATCATGTACTCGTTCTCTCACCCTGAAGGATGGGCTGAAAATCCTTGAATAACTGAGATCGGATATTTGGGTTGTAGACCAGAGCGTTATCCACTGACCGGAAACGTCGAAACACTTGATGGCCTTGACCCCGCCCGCGTGGTAGGTCTCGTAGATGTCAATCTTTGTGACGTACACGGGCGTTGCGAACTCGAACTGAAGGCCGGGAAAAAAACGATTGGACGTGAATCACGCGTTACAACATAATAAATGATAAGTATATTTAAAGCAGCAGTCCCGAATTATGTAAATACAATAACACTTTGCAGAAATCATTTCTAATGGATATCTTACCGATCGAAATATAAAAAACGCATTGAAATCGGTAAAATAATAACGTTTTGGTAACATTTTATCGTATAGCCAACTGTATTCGATAGCTGGTGATGCCTCTGAAGTAAATCAGCATGTACATTAGTGTATATTCCGTTCGTACCAAGCGTTTTCGAACATAGACATTATAAAATGCGTACATAAGAAACAGTTTTTATTCGAGCAAACGTCATTCACGTTCATTAGAACTAATGCAAATTTAAGATGTACTGAATTATATTCTATAGACTGCGGCTTTAAATGGACTTATTCCGTATTCAAAGATTGACACACTAATCATGTTCAAGTCTTTTTTTCAAAAACTATTATAAACAGAACAAAACATTTTATATTGAAGACAAATAACACTCCACACACTTTATATCAAGAACTGAGCGAGAAACTGTTGTATCTGCTTAACATTTCTGTATCAGATAAATAGTTTCACGCACAATCCTCGATATAATTATAACTATATTAATTAAAACAATGAAATTAATAATAATCACTTTCTAACATCAACAACATTAAAAATGGATGTATAAGGCGCTGGTAGCCTGGTAATGCAAGGAAGATTTAATGAGGGAATTACTTTAAAACTTTGCGTTAATATTTTATGTAAAAAATACTGTGTCCAATTTGTATTGATGATTTAATCAAAATATTTTTAAAAATTACTATTTCGTGTCGCTCAAAATGCCAGTGTTTGTTTCTAACCTCCAGGAACTGGTTAGCGTCTATGTTATTTGGAGCCCAGGCTCTGCTGATGTCCCCGTAGGAAGGGTACACATCCGGGACACCGAGGATTTCCTGCGCGCTCCATCTGTAAAACAACACGGGCTGTCAGTCTATACATTGTTTAACTGGTGTCAAACGCACACGGTAGGAGTGGAGTGAAAGTATGTGCTTAGACAGATACGAATAAGTTCTATCACACATGACAATTAGAAATTACTTCTAGCTTAATTCACAGAAAGCCTTAAGCAACAGTACACATGTCAATATGTGCTTAGACAGATACGAATAAGTTCTATCACACATGACAATTAGAAATTACTTCTAGCTTAATTCACAGAAAGCCTTAAGCTACAGTACACATGTCAATCGTATGACCACGTGACCGATGTGTGGACACAATGCATGGCTGTTGAAATCATAGCTTCGGGTTCATGATTTCTTCTGTAAAATGATACATGTACGTATAACGATAACTTCCGGTGAGGAAAGTCCGAACACATAGCGTGTGTTGCTTTCTTTACAAATAGAAAGCACACAGAGAGCTCAGACTTACGACATGACAGCACATTCATCCCATGGGTTGTGCAGCTAATCAGGAACTATATATACCGTACATGTAGCATAACCTTGGCATGTTGCGCTATCTCAAAAATGATGACTTTAATTACATTGAACCCCCAGAAGTGATATTCATAATAGACATAACTGAACGTCTGCTTTTGTCCAAAAAAAAGAAACAAAAAGCAATTAAATATTTATTTCTTAATAATTAATTAAAGAAAAAAATCAAGCAAAGATGTTCATCAAATTTAGAAATTGAAACTACATACTAATCCACCCTATAATCCTATTAATGCGTACAAATAATATGATTGAACGTGATTTAAAGAACGTTTGCTTATGTTAGTGACACGTGTATTTCGGAGTAAGTGTCCAAGCTAATTTCGACCACATTAAACCAGTCAAGTATGTGGTACAACTTTGCCAGTATTACCGATTAAATAGGCCAAAATATTGTATATATTACTTAATTCTCTCTAATCTCCATATGAGGCATGTCGTGGGTAAAACCGGGCTTAATGTATGTGCGTAAAGTGTCGTACCGGGTATGCCTGTGCAGTCCGCACAGGCTAATCCGGGACGGCACTTTCCGCTTTTATGGTATTTTCTGTTTCAATTAAGTCTCTCCTAAACATAAATACACTGTTGACGGAAAGTGTCGTCCCGGATTAGCCTGTGCAGTCCGACACACTATGCACATGCATTAAGCCCGGTTTTCCCACGACACGCCTCATATAAACTTATTAACGGTGAATGATATATTCGAAAACATCTTGGAAACTGTTGGCTAATATACTAAGCGTAATAAAAAAGAGAAATCAGTATCGAAAGAACAGACAAATACACATTGTAAAGAAATGTTCAGTGCTAATTACTTACATAGCAAATCCTGCGTACCTTCATAACTTGTAGAGTTACAAAATTTAGTGTTCATATTACAACGGTTTAAAACATCAGTACAACGAAATGGTCAATTTGCAAAAGCTGTCCAAAATTCAACAGCACCATTTGGTAAAGGACAGAAAACTTACGGACTGTAATTTTTGTAGCATACTTTGACCGAAATATGTTAGTCATTTAACACGCGCGCAGGGCGAGATTAAATAATTAACATATTGAGGTCAAAGGGTGCTACAAATGTTTTATACCATATTTACCAAGCACATCGCAACTTTCTACAATGCCGATCCCAATGGGCTGTTCCTAGACGTCACATGGTACCTGACATGCTTGACATCTGTGTCGTTATCAAATTTAGCGCGGTCGCAAGGTGACGTGATGCGATCCGAATGTGCAAGCTTACCGTGAAATAAGTTGCGTGCGTATAAATATCAACTAAATTTCCATACACCGCACGATACTTATTGCACGATAAGCTTGCATATTAGGCTCCGCCCACCAGTTACCGTTCTGATATCACAATTACTAAGGACCGAAATACAAAGAACACTCTCTAAAATACGGTATAAATAGAATTTAACGAACGAAGGCACAAACAAACTTACGCGTAGGTATCGTACTCCGACTGGAAGTCAACGACACGATAAACCCACTGTCCTTCATCTGTGACAATAAGAAAAAAATATAAAATGCTAATTACAACTGTTTAATTGTTTTTAAAGGTACCTGGTTGTTTAATGTACAGTTTTTCAAGAATAACATTATTTTGTGCCTTTTTGTAGCCATCACGGCTTGGTAGGTCGGCCTGTAGCTATGTTTGGTCTAAAGTTTTTACCGTATCTATAAATGTCTGCTAAGTTTACTAATAATAAAAATAAGTGAATAAACTTAATGCAATCACTCAAACCTTTTTTAGTGTTGACACCATTTTACAATTGGAAAATATGTTTCTATTGTTGAGCAGTTTTTCAGTCGAAGTAGTATACTTGACGAAAAGGCACACCGATTGTTTAATTGTCGAAATGCAATTGGGGCGTGTCGTGGGAAACCCGGGATTAATGCATGTGCGTAAAGTGTCGTCCCGGATTAGCCTGTGCAGGCTAATCCAGGATGACACTTTCCGTCTAAAGTGGATTTATGTTTAAAAGAGATTTCATTGAAACAGAAAATGCCATAATAGTCGAAAGTGACGTCATGGATTAGCCTGTGCGGACTGCACAGATTGATCCGGGACGACAGTTTAGGCACATGCATTAAACCCGGTTTTCCCACGAAACGCAAAAATTAAATCCTCGAGCACCTACCCATTCCGCGGACGATGATGCTCTCTATTTGAAAGACTACCCCTAGGTCCACTTCCCATGATGCATCTGATGACGCAGTTTCCGTGCACGTGCTCGTGTCGCCATCGTTACCGAGTGACGCATGGAGTCCGTTAGCCGTGTTCGTGTGCGTTGATGGTTTCCCGGTAGCAACGTTTGAACCTGAAAAAATAATACAGTTATTTTTAATGAACAAACGACAAGTTATAACATGTGTGTTTTATAGTGGATTTGCTATGTTGGATTTTGGTCATATTATACTTCATTGAGTATTAAACATAATATTATCAAGTTGGCAGCATATACACTTATTGTGAACATTTTAACTTTAGTTTTATATTTTGTACGTTTTCGACATCTGTTGGTACGTATCTGACATTGTTCTGTTAAGCTATCTAACTTACTGGCATCAACGTCACAGTTTCGACCCGCCCAATTGCCTGCGCATGCGCACTTGTAACCATTGAGCAGGTTTCCGCAAGTCCCACCGTTCTTGCATGGACGTTTTGTGCACTCGTCAACGTCTGTTTGATAATAATAATAATAATAATAATAATACTAATATGAAATAAATAAATAAATAACACTTTTGAGTCTTATAAGTTCAATAACTTTTTGATTATTATTGTTAACTAATAACTGTCATTGTTATTTAACTTCGTGAGCATGACAATGCTCCATCCGATATCAGCGATTCTGATAAATGTCCATATACTCTCTCACCTTGGTCACAGTTCGCCCCTGTCCAGTACGAAGTACACTCGCACGTGTAGGCGCCCTTCTGGCTGGAGCACGTGCCGCCGTTCTGGCACGGGTTTGTGGTGCAACCTGAAACGTGGGTGAAATGCGCATGACCGTGAGTGCCTTTGAATCGCTTATAAACAGAGCTATGCGACGTCCAGACGAATAGGACGACGGTGATGAAAACTGTGCAGACTGTCCGGGATTCGAACCCGGGACCTCTCGCTTACAGGGTGAGAACTCTACCGAGTGAACTGACCGGGCCGCTTATACAGTTTAATAAAGTAACAGTAAATATTAAGACAGACGCTTTCTTAAATGTTAACAGATAAAAATGATAAATTCATGTAGATCAAATACCAATCCTAAAATTTTATTACATTCGGTACTTTCAATGAGCAAAATGCATATGCCAGTGGCCCATGATAACAAATACGTGTATATCCTACCTATGTACACACCGCATTGTTTCACAGATAATAATCAGATTTATTTATTGAAGAATGCAGGTCCAGTTTCGTTTTAAAAAAAGATAAGTCAATTTAATAAAAAAGTCAAACGTTGGCTTTGACATCTACGCCAAAAATGACAGCACCATGGCTCGAGATCCTGTATGCATTTTCAAAGTTTTTGAGGTCCAATCGCGCCGAAGCTGCACGATGTGAGATCCCGGGGTCCCAGCACCCCTGCCTAATCTAATTTTAGACTCATCGCAAGTTGGGACGAATGTTAAATCATAGCTGCAATTTCCAGCTATTTTTCTTTTACTGAAATGTTTTTAATTTTTATGTGGTCTTGTAACGGTATGGTGACCACTTGCGCCGCGTGGGGAGCGAACCCGGGCACTCTAGGTTAGAAGCGAGTGTACCAACCACTGCGCTTGCCGGACAGCCAGGCTCGAGATCCACCCGCCCAATTGCCGTATATAGTCACGCTGCTCATAACCAACAGCCTGCACTTCGCACAGTTTCACCTTGAGGAACCTCACGTTGTCGAAACCAGTCACATTATATTTCACGTCGCCGGCCAGGGATCCCGCGCGGAAGCCCGCAAGGGTATAGAGGTCCTTGGACGGCCCCAGGTACACTTCCACGTTCTTTAGCGGATTCTCTACAACAGGGTTAACATGGGACAGTTTGTTAAATCTGCAACAAATTCAATTAGCAAGCACTAGTTTTCATGTTATGCAATAATTATAAATATTTATGCAATAATTATAAATCTTGTACAGTTTTATTTCCATATATTCGTTCGACCTTTTCATAATTGTTACTTAAACATGATCGTGCCTGAGGTGTAAATGTCAATGTTCTACATCTTTAATTATTGTTAGAACTCGGCATGCATTTGGTTTTGTGATACACCTGTCATTAATAATATCTGGACCCGAAAATCTATTTTCAAAGTTTCATTTAACTCCAAATGGCAATGTACTTTCCGCAATGTCCTTCGTGCATAGCAATTACTTTGACTATAGTTTCCATTCTAGGTTACCATGGAACACGCTTATACTCACCCTGGGATCCATGCAGCCTGACGGCGTCTATCTCCACCCAGGTGCGCGCCAGGGAGCAGTCGATATCGAGCCGGATGTGGTTCGAGAAACACGGGGTGGTCGACTGCAAGTTGAAACGCTTTCTTAATGTGCGTTTATAACAATATACACGTAATATGCCACATTTTCTGTTGACTTGTGGTTTGGGGGACTTTGGTTTTTAATTTGCGTTCATAACAATATACACGTAATATGACACATTTTGTGTTGACTTGTGGTTTGGGGGACTTGGATACCAATAGGAACATATTAAAGAGTACTTATGTCTCTTTCTGATTCTATTTACTGTTTCTGACATAAATGGCTACCTTCGTCAATCTAACTGAGTAAGCTTTTTAATGCAAAAAAAAAAAATTAACCAAAACACAATAAGAGCAGCAACAACAACACGAAAAAACTGGCGGCGGGAATGACAACACACTCACGACATCGATTTGATAGCATATTGCATCCTAAAACATAATTTGAAGCGCGTCGTGGGAAAACCGGACTTAATGCATGTGCGTAGTGTTGTCCCGGATTAGCCTGTGTAGTCCGCACAGGCTAATCCGGGACGGCACTTCCCGCCTTTATGGTATTTTCTGTTTCAAGGAAGTCTCTTCTAAACTAAATCCACTGTAGGCGGAGAGTGCCGTCCTGGATTAGCCTGTGCGGACTGCACAAGCTAATCCGGGACGACACTTAACGCACATGCATTAAGTCCGTTTTTCCCACGACGTGCCTCATTTATGTTTTGTTCTCACCGTAAAGTCTGGGCTAAAAATCCTGGAAAGACCAAGGTTGAGGATTGTAGAAGTAGACCAGAGTGTCATCCACTGGCCGGAGATGTCTAAACACTTGATGGCCTTCACCCCGCCCGCGTGGAAAGTCTCCTAGATGTCGATCTTCGTGACGTAGACGGGAGTTGGAAACTCGAACTGAAACGACAAGCGCGCTAGGTAAGATACATTCCAATATAAAAACTTGAATGGCATCGTTTCGGAAGATTGCAAATTGGCCGAAGATCAAAAGTAAAGGTTAAGCCTATTATGCTGTTTGCGATCCGGATCACTGTCTGAATATAAGAAATTTTAAAGGATTCTTTATTGTCTAATACATCCAATACATTGCGAAAAGAGCTGCCGTGACAGAGATTTGCGCTCTCCTTAAGTCGTTTTTAAAATCAACCTGCAGGAACTGGTTGGCGTCAATTTGCTTGGAAGCCCAGGCTCTGGGTAGGTCTCCGTAGTCGGGATACACATTCGGGGTTCCGAGAATTTCCTGTGCGCTCCAGCTGTAATAGGTGTTGGGATAATGCCAAGATAATCACCGGAGACGAACAAATAATGCAAGAAAATAATTAGTAACAGAAACATTTCACAGAAGACATAGAAGTTTAGACGCGGTGTGAGAAAGTGGCTTTCTTTCAAGTTTCATGAATGGAAAATAACAAATCAAACAACATAGAGAATTATACCAATTTAGAGCTAAGATCAGATATTTTAAATGATTACAAATTATTATGACGCATTATTTGAAACCAATGTTTTATTTAATAGAAAAGTATTCATGTCCAGGGATCGAACTTATGGTATCCCGGTTACAAGATGATGACATTTCATTAAAGACACAATTGTTACACAAAATAACACCCGCTGACCTCAGCACAAAAGGGCACATGGTTAAGTGTGTAAATTAATCCTTTAATAGCCGGAGAGGGCTTTAAACCGTAAATGACAAAAACTGGAACTGGAACGGTCTATTGGCATTATACATGTACACTTGAAAATACCAAAAGACTGGCAATGCACCAATGTGCGAATGTCCATAACTCTACACCGGCAACCAAATATTATGCTTGACGTGACCTTTCGTTTATAAAGAGGATTAAAATATCCAGAGATTAATAATGTGATTATACATCATTAATACTATATTATTACTTCAGTTGTTATTTGATAAATGGGCAATCACCTCATATTCATAGGTTAAGGATACAATGAAATTAAGACTGGAACCCGAAACATAAACTAAAATTACGAGTTGGTTACGATTCCACATTATTCACTGAACCACGGCACCACGCATGAACGAATCTGATCTATACTTGTTTATTTGTATTAACAGCTCATCATTTAAAGTGTCTTCGTTTATACTTACGAAAAGCACAGAATGTTATCCGAATGTCGAATATTCAAGAGGTACCAGGTGAACTCTTACACATTATATGATGTTTCCCAAAATCTTCAAAAAATTTTTTAGACCTTAGGCTTGGGCGGAGGAAAGTGGCAAATTCTTACTGACTGGCTATATGTTTAAATACTCACGTGCATGTGGCATACTCCGATGTGTAATCGATAACTCTGGACACCCATTGACCTTTATCTAAGATAAAAAGCGTACATATAGTACAATTTTAACATATCTAAATACATGCACTTCTTGACGAAGCCGAAGTAAAAAGTCAATAATCTTTTACAAAGAAAAAATCTCAGCTCAGACAAATGAAATTGTGAATTAACAAGATCTATCCATGTGTATTCAATAAGATATTGCGATGAACTCAGATTACAGTCAGACGGTGCCTGTCATGGGCCACCTATTCGAGAAGTTGGAACATTTTGTTCATTTTAAGATATATAAAAATGAAATTTGTGACTGAGATTATACACAAAATCCAACTGAAAACAACATTAAACGCACGTACCTATTCCGCGCACGATGACGCTCTCTATTTGGAAGACTCCCCCTAGGTCCACTTCCCATGATGCATCTAATGACGCAGTTTCCGTGCACGTGATCGTGTCGCCATCGTTACCGAGTGACGCCTGGAGACCGTTAGCCACGTCCGTCTGCGTTGACGCCTTCCCGACAGCAACGTTGGTAGCTTAACATTGAAACACATCAATAAAGTATATTATTATCGACACTGTTTTAATGTTACTTACTGCTGCCAGGGATATTGTAACTTAGTGCAATAACGCGAGTTTTGAAGTTATTTTTACACTCTATATATAAAACAACTAAAGCGTTGAGAAGAATATACGTCACATCCGGTTTGAAACAAAATGGCGAATCGATAGAAATATGCGCAAACTCCTGTTGTATTTTATGCTGTACTCGCTTATAAAAGCGTTATTTATGAAAACTGAAACGAGCCGTTGATTTGTTGTGGCTAAAACTTTGTTACTAAAGAATAAATAACCTTTGTTAGAAGCTTAACCGTTCACCTTTAATTACTGGGAGGTTTTGTTTTTGCCGGCGTGTGTTTGTCTGTTTGTCGGTTGTTGTTGCAAAACATTATTAACGGATTTCCATTAAACTTTCTATGAATGTTGGAAGTGGGCAATGAACATGATTAGAAAATAAGGATCGTCGCCTTAATCCATTTTAAAGGATTCTTCATTTAGCCACATCATACTGTATATATTGCTCAACACATGTGAACATGCACTTTGAGCTCTCCGTGTCGTTTCTGGTTAGGCGTGTCGTGAGAAAACCGGGCTGAATGCATGTGCTTAAACTGTCGTCCCGGAGTAGCCAGTGCAGTTCGCACAGGCTGATCAGGGACGAATCCGGGACGACACTCTTCGCTTTTATGGTATTTTCTGTTACAATGAAGTATCTTCTAAATATAAATCCACTGTAGGCAAAAAGTTTCGTCCTGGATTAGTCGTACGAATTGCACAGTCTAATCCGGGACGACACTTTACGCACATGCATTAAGCACGATTTTCCCACGACACGCCTCATATATTTTCTATCATTGTTGTATATATAACCCATTTTCGCATTATTTTAACAGGTAGTAAATAAAATAGGACATCACATTGGAAATAATATCATAAATAATACAAATCAAACGGATTTAAAGGGACTATGTCTATTTTCTTCAGAAATTCAAAAATTAAATATAATAACGGTTCAAATAAGGTACATATAATAGGAAAAAAGTTTTCGCAGTCTGAGATAAAAATCAGTTTATAATATGGGTCGTGTTTGTTTGGCCCTTTTCATGTTTAAAGCATTTTGTATTTAACCAAAGTAAACACCCGTTTCCTTGCAAAGCAAAATAGCGTTGGTTAATGCGCTGTATACTGTCATTTCTTCGTATGGCTCCTAAGTCGTGAGTTCGATACGAGCTTGGGGTTTTAATTTTTTCCAACATATCTCATTATGTATTATATTATTTATTTTATATACCTGTCTTAGTACAGAGCATCATCTTATATCATTTATAGTGCGATTTGAAACCAATATTTCGTCGACATAGTCACTTTAAGACAAATAAGACATTCGATGATTTATTGAAATAACAGACGACGGTATAGCTAAGGCCAGACCAATGGTGTTTTAACGTTGTCGTCAAACAAAATGCGGCGGAAATACCCGAAGGGTTACCGAAGGGTTAAAGGAAGATCTTCGTGCTTAAGCTTCAACCTATTGTTTAAAACTTTTAGCACATTCAATTCACGTCATCTTTCTCAAACAAACAGCATCATATGTCTGAACTTGTATGTGAACAATAAACTGAAATTTGAACTAAAAATGTGCATATAAATATTTTTTACGAAAATGTCCGTTACTTTTACGCTCATGTTAGTAATATTTATATCTTTAGAATGAATGCACTTTAAATTTTTGTGTTTAACTTGTATCACCCGTTAAGTGCCTTTAAAATATGGGAAGAAGCAGGTGTTTATTGAATTTTGTTTGTGGTGTTTTTATATAAATTATTTTCCAAATAAGAAGAAAAAAATGACAAAATAACTTAGAATAAATCAGACAGAAAATATTAAAACAATAAAGGAAACTGTCAAATACATAAACAAACACAATTATCGACTTTTGAATCGCTTAGTAGCGCTTTGTTACCTAAACAACTGTCGAGTCCGTGTATTTACAGGTATTTGGGTTTTCGGCTGTACAGTCAAAAAGCATTTTTGATTAAACAATCAGCCAAATATGAGTCTTACACCAAGGGTTTCTTTTTATCTTTTCCATTCTCCATAATATCTCTGTGTTATATTTAAATTCGAATAGTATAGTCATTAACTTCATGTTCGTTATTTTTATTTTCCGGTATGCAACTACGTCAGTTGCAAGAACATATGGAGAGTGTCGTGAGAAAACCGGGTTTTAACGCATGTGCGTAAAGTATCGTCCCGGATTAGCCGGTGCCGTCCGCACTGGCTAATCCGGGACGACACTTTCCGCCTACAGTGGATTTATGTTTAGAAGAGACTTCATTGAAACAGAAAATACCATAACAGTGGAAAGTGCCGTCCTGGATTAGCCTGTGCGGACTGCACAGGCTAATCCGGAACAACACTTTACGCACGTGCATAAAGCCCGGTTTTCCCACGGTACACATCAGTTTAAGACTTTAACGATAATACAAATACTTACCCGTCGTCCAGTGGACCGTTGTAGCCAGAATAAGAAATGCACACACGCTTCTGGCCTGTGAAACGGTGGCAATAAATAAAATAACAAAAATTAGTAATGGTTTATTGTACAAAATGATTTTGCCATAGAACAAATAGTATGTTTATTATTTCCTCTTCAAAAATTTACTGTATAATACCAACGTTAATTTATACCTGTATAGTTTATATGTAAAACGTGTATACACAATATATGTTTAGTATTACGGTATGTTTTGGAAAGCTTGAAATGAAATATCATTAAACATATCTGAACATTTTTGTTATGAAGTCCATTACAAATTTGAATACACGCTAGTCCATAAAAACACGTTTAAAATGTTTAACTATATCAAACAATAAATCACCATAATTATATATGCGGCCAAAAGCTTTCTGACGGTTGTAGAGCTGTGCAGACCACTACTGGACATTCACAAGAGTGCTGCCGTTACCACCGATAGAAGCTACTGAAATGTCTCTCCGAGCTCTTGTATCGGGCGGTTAAAAGATCAATATTTGTAGGTATTCCTTCCAATCATTGCTTAATCAAATGTTATGACTGATGGGAATTTTTCTTTTAACAGTAACGAATAATCCTGTACGGTTAAATCTGCTTAATGCAATTTTGTTACTTTAAAGATACAACTGAACCTATTTGCACAGTAGGCCATACCAATTTGATTACATGTTTAGCGTTCTCGGGCTTGTAAGCTTTTTGATGCCTGAACGAAAAACAAAACAATTTTGATAATGTGAAAAATCGAGTTGGAAAACGGAAAAAAAATGGAAAAAAAACACGGACTTCTAGGTTGTTTTTTTTTTAAATTAATATTTGTAAAACAGCGTGAAATACTGTGTTACAGTAGGCTCCCAATATGAAGATGATGTATAACAGAGTTGCAAGTAAACATTTGCTTTAGCTTGTATACACTGCCATAAACAAGTTGCTAAAGAAAAATGTTTTTTTATTGACTTTTTTTTTCTTGCCTGGTTGGTAGGTTTCTAAAAATCATAAGGACGCTAAACATAGAATCAAATTTGTATGGCCTTACCTGACCAATTAAACATTTGTCGCAGGTGGCTGCATTAAATAAACGGGTTCAAATTAAGGACAACTCATTTTATAGTCACACGACATTATTTTGACAACGTCCACGTGGCGGTGTTGGCGGTGGCTATTCGATGCAAATTTCTGCTTAATAACATATTCAACGTATACACTGAAGCAAGTTGCGAAATGTCAAACAATTTGAAAGAATTAAAATTTTGCATCGCACAACCACACAAATGATACGTTTTCATGTGTCCGTATCCGCAAAATTTCAAATCGGACGCACGTTCCCATGCATCCGTATCCATGTATTTAATCTTGTTTCTGTTTGATTCCGGCTTCCAAAATGTCGTCATTATTCTAAAGATGGCTGCAGCAGCGAAATCTAGAAATGTCCTACCATTTATGAATATTTAACCAATTCCAACAAATTACCTACGTTTGACAGCATTTATTCATATCCAATATATTCCCTTCAATTCATGAGAATTTAACCGATTCAAACAGATTACCTTTTATCAAATGCTATACCTTGTTTCCCGTGTAATACAACCATTACGAATATTTCTATCTACACATGTGTAAGATAACATTATACGGGTTTTCATTGGCTACGTATTCTTTGACTGACCAATCGCATGACGTTATTTTGGTGAAATGACGTCGTCAACATGAAATGACGTCACATTAGTACACAACTTTGAGAATTCACCAACTTATTTTGGCAAAATTAGAAGGGTTTTATTTCGTTTAAAAGCATGTGATAAAAAAGATCTGACACTCGTCATTTCATACCATATTTTATTAAACTCGTCCAGAAAATTCGTTAGCAAAATTCCTGAACTCGTCCAGGACATTCGTATATACACCGTGTCGACGAGTCAGATCGATTGTGTGCGCGTGCACATTTCTTATTTCTTAATTCAAAACCGAATGTAGCCGTTGCAGTATAATTAACGGGTCTGTATCGACATAAAAAATTACAAAACATTATGAAACGCCGGCACGTCTTATGTCTTACATTTTTATTATATTATGATCTTTCTTTATTATGTTATGTGGATACAACTTTATATGATGTGGACATTTCTTTATATGTTGTGGATCTTTCCGTATATGATGTGGACATTTCTTTATATGCTATGGATCTTTCTTTATATGACGTCGACATTTCTTTATATGATGTGGATACTTCTTTATATGATGTGAATACTTCTTTATATGATGTGAATACTTCTTTATATGATGTGGATTCTTCTTTATGTGATGTGGATTCTTCTTTATATGATTTGGACATTTCTTAATATGATGTGGACATTTCTTTATATGATGTGGATAATGTATGATGTTGGTATTTCTTTATATGATGCGGACATGTATTTATATGTATTTATATGTTGTGGACATTTCTTTATACCATGTGGATATTTCTTTATATGATGTGGATACTTCTTTATATGATGTGGACATTTCTTTATATAATGTGAATACTTCTTTATATAATGTGAATACTTCTTTATATGATATGGACATTTCTTTATATGATGTGGCCATCTATTTATATGCCGTGGACATGTCTGTATATGCTGTGGACAATTCCTTTATATGATGTGGATTTTTCTTTATATGATATGGATACTTCTTTATATGCTGTGGTCTTTTCTTTATATGATGTGGATATTTCTTTATATGATGTGGACATTTCGTTATATGATGTGGATATGTCTTTATATGTTGTGGTCTTTTCTTTATATGATGTGGACATTTCTTGATATGATGTGGATATGTCTTTATATTCTGGGGCCTTTTCTGTTTATATGATGTGGACATTAATTTCTTTATATCATGTGGACATTTCTTTATATAATGTGGGCATTAATTTCTTTATATGATGTGGACATTTCTTTATATGATGTGGACATTTCTTTATATGATGTGGATACTTCTTTATATGATGTGGACATTTCTTTATATGCTGTGGACATTTCTTTATATGCTGTGGACATTTCTTTATATGATGTGGACATTTCTTTATATGATGTGGATATGTCTTAATATGCTGTGACATTTCTTTATATGATGTGGACATTTCTTTATATGATGTGGATACTTCTTTATATGCTGTGGACATTTCTTTATATGATGTGGACATTTCTTTATATGATGTGAACATTTCTTTATACGATGTGGATATGTCTTTATATGCTGTGGACATTTCTTTATATGATGTGGATACTTCTTTATATGCTGTGGGTTTTTCTTTATATGCTGTGGACATTTCTTTTATTTGATGTGACATTTCTTTACATGATGTGGACACTTCTTTATATGCTGTGGACATTTCTTTATATGCTGTGGATATTTCTTTATATGATCTGTTTTGTTTTTTATGGTAAGGACATTTTTTTTTAATGATTTCGACATTTCTTTATATGATGTTGATAGATCTATATATAATGTGGACATTTCTTTATATGATTTTGATAGATCTATATATGATGTGGACATTTCTTTATTTGATGTGGATACTTCTTACCGTGGGTTATTCGACAACAAAGTGTCAAAAAATATTATTTGGATTCTAACACGATCTCAGTGTGTATTTTAAAGCTATTTAATGAAAACTATATGTTTTCTATACTCTGCCCATTTTTTTTACAAAGTACAATCACACGCACGTTTCAGTGACGTCAATGAATAATAACAAACAATATCACGTTAACTTTATTCATAAAAATTGAGCAAACGGCATCCGATTCATTGATAAAAGTCAAAGATCAATATGACGCCATGTTATTGATGCTATAGTTAAAGTAACATTGTAACAAACACAATAACATTAAATTTTCAATAACGTTTGCGCATTTAATACGCATTTTCCTTTCAATGCATTACAGAGAAACAGTAAGTTTGTTACAATTTTTCTAGTGAGCGTTTACGCACGTTAAGCACGTGCATTTTACTGTAAAATTTCCGTGAATTCTCCAGAACTATTTTCAATACATTAGACTCCGTCCATAATTATAGCAGAATAACCCATACTTGATTTCTTTCTTTGTCTATTGAAAACAAGCCTCGCGTCATTTTTGAATTTAAAATGTACCTGTCTCACAAACATCTAACACATGTTAATTTGAAAATTGAAAACAGTCCAAAGAAAATATTCTGAGCGATATAGCAGGATGCTGTGCTCTCCGTTTTGTTTCCTGACTTGCCTCTTTCGACAGGAACAACAACACAAAGATGGATATATGTGCCTTTTTATATTCAATGATTGTAATAGACTGTGACTGAAACCCTCAATTAAAAGCATTTAACGGACAAAAATAAATTATTTACCAAATTATTTTTATATTAGAAATGTTTCTAAACAACACGGATGCCCCCCACCCCACCTATGCAGCTCTTTCTACATGATAAAGCTTGACGATATGCATTCCAATTATTTGCAAAAGGAAAACGGTCCTTTTATATTGTATTTTCTTTTAAATGTTTGCTGTAATTCTGAGAAGGTTAAGGTACCATCTCATAAAATTATCACTTTTCAAAGTTTTGCAAGGTAATTTTAAAATCCTTCAATTCCGGTCTAAATTATGCTCTGGATATACTCAATAGTTTTCATTCTAATATTTGACCTTAAAGTGTGACCTTGACCTTGGATCTAGTTATTGCCTTTGACACATATTCTTATAATGCTTATCACTTTTGCCAAGTCATTTGAAAATCGTTCAATGCCAAACACATTTATGCTCTGAATATACTTAAAAGGCATTCATTTATATATTTAACATTTGAGTGTGACCTTGACCTTGGACTAAGGGACCTGGTTATTGTGCGTGTAACATCCTCCAATAAAATTAACTCTTTTGCCAAGTCATTTAAAAATCATACAATGCTGGAAAGAATTAGGCTTAGAACATAGAACCGTACAACATTTTATTGGGGTTGTCAGATATGTTTTTTGTTTTATTTATGTTTTTCAATAATTAAATGCTTTTTGGTTAAATACGTGTTTAGTTTTGATATAATCAACTTTAAAACAATTTAAGGATATTACAGATATGTTTTGAATATTAATTCAGTTTTGGAATCTTCAAGTTGACCATTTACTAAATAAATAAAAATAAAATCCCTACCTACCTACCCTATTTTTTTTGTCATGTAACGGTTAAACCTGAAACAAACATATTTTTAAGCCTTACAGCCGTTAAAATTTTGATGAAAATTATGTACGTGTTAATTCTTTGAAGATAAGAATGCGCAGAACTCAAGTGCGCAACATATTACATTCATCCTGTTTAGCCTTCCATATTACGACCCACAATGGCCCGTAGTGAAGTGCTTCCCGTCTATAGACGCTTGCACACATCCGGTGTCGAGGCAGAATAGCACCCCCACACAAAGACCCCATCATCATAATAAAGAATGCACTTCTTTATATGCTGTGGTCTTTTCTTTATATGATGTGGATATTTCTTTATATGATGTGGACATTTCGTTATATGATGTGGATATGTCTTTATATGTTGTGGTCTTTTCTTTATATGATGTGGACATTTCTTGATATGAATTATGATGTGGATATGTCTTTATATTCTGGGGCCTTTTCTGTTTACATGATGTGGACATTAATTTCTTTATATCATGTGGACATTTCTTTATATAATGTGGGCATTAATTTCTTTATATGATGTGGACATTTCTTTATATGATGTGGACATTTCTTTATATGATGTGGATACTTCTTTATATGATGTGGACATTTCTTTATATGCTGTGGACATTTCTTTATATGCTGTGGACATTTCTTTATATGATGTGGACATTTCTTTATATGATGTGGATATGTCTTAATATGCTGTGACATTTCTTTATATGATGTGGACATTTCTTTATATGATGTGGATACTTCTTTATATGCTGTGGACATTTCTTTATATGATGTGGACATTTCTTTATATGATGTGAACATTTCTTTATACGATGTGGATATGTCTTTATATGCTGTGGACATTTCTTATAAAAGAAATGTGCACATCATATCAAGAAATATGCACACGATATAAAGAAATATCTACATAATATAAAGAAATTCCCACATCATGTAAAGAAATTTCCACATCATATAAAGAAGTATCCACATCATATAAAGAAAAATCCACAGCATATAAGGAAATGTCCACATCATATAAAGAAATATCCATATCATAAAAAGAAATATCCACATTATATAAATAAAAAACCACAGCATATAAAGAAGTATTCACAGCATATAAAGGTAAAGAAATTATGGTATAAGAATCGGACAGTTCCTCTATAAGCCGTATTAACAAACACTTTCAGCTTATGAGACGAGCATGTGGCTATGCTATCTTCTGTAATTTGAAGAAATACGAAGACCAAACGCCAGGCTAAACATTAGCGTACATATTTATGACCAGCATTAAGCATATGAAAATATAAACCAAATTCACGTATGCTCTACACATAACAAATATCCCATTATTCTAGAAATAACTATACAATGCATAAATATATTATTTAAAATATTATCAGGGCAATTATAAAACAAACAAAAAAACGCATTTCATATATTTATGCGAGAAAAACGTATGAGACGTGTCGTGGGAAACCCGGGTTTAATGCATGTGCGTAATGTGTCGTACCGGATTAGCCTGTGCGGACGGCACTTTCCGCGTTTATGGTATTTTCTGTTTCAAAGAAGTCTCTTCTAAACATAAACACACTGTAGGCGGAAAGTGCCGACCTGCAGAGACTAATCCGGGACGACACTTGACGCATATGCATTACGCCCGGGTTTCCCACGACACGCCTCATACATAATGGTGCCATCCCGAACAGTTAAATACGCATTCAGTACGTTGCCAACTTGGATATGAGGGCACACATTGAAAGCGTCAATTCGTATTTTGTACACTAAAGTGCATTTAAACAAGATAGTTTGTAAAGAGACCTCAGTAAATAAAGACTTGCAAAACAAGTAAAGTATACTTTTAATGCATCGAAATGACAACAGATATATATGTATATACACATAGTCGTATATCAATCTGAGAAGTATTATACAGTTCTGGGTGGTGAGTGTCTATACAACAGATCAATGAACCAGTCATGAAAGTTGTGTCACTCTAAATAAGGTATTGCCCAGTCTAATTGATAAACAAATATAACAAAAAATACATTAAAGCTTTTTAATAAAAAAAAACATACAAAAATCTGATGCTATGTAACGAAAAAACAAAACTTCTTCAGCGAACTTGAAATACATGTAGTAAGTATGGTGCGGTGTTTTTCAGCTTCATTAAATCATACCATTCTTTAAGGTGTCTGATTTAGAAACTCGTTTGTGGGGGTCACTACCCTACCCGCTCAAGTCTCACAAAGCTCCCCATTTCCATTCAGATCCAGCCAGTACTTATAAGCGCTATATATTATTTATTAGACTTGCCATTCAAAATGATGAAGCCCATTAAAAGCAGCACAAACTGAGGAATCACGGCCCCTTTCAAATAATTCTATCTGCATATAACAAATGTCAGTATCTGTTTAACAAAAAATAACAACAATTGCCAACAACACGACCATTGACATTCTAGAGTTCACTTTCATTGCGGAACGCTATCGGACAGACCGGTTTGAACAAGCTGATCGCGCCGCTCTTGCTGCCCAGTGCAAAGCCCGGCTCACAGGCCGAGATTGCCGGGGCCACTCGCAGTTCGTTGTCCCATTTTATGATGTCCTTACATTCACACGTCAGTGAAACCGCGTGAATAGCGGCCGTGGAGCAAGTGTGCTTGGAGTCGATGACGTAGATTTCACGTTTCTCGGCGTCGTACGTCATTCCCGTCGGCTCATTTAGCGGAAACTCCACGGTGCCGCGATACCGCCCAACAAAACTGCCGTCCAGCTTAAACAGCATTAAACACTTAAGGTTCCAGTCACACACGATCACTATACCGTCGTCCGTCACTTTAACGTAACGCGGATACGAGAACGTCAATGAGTCACGTCTTGTCGCACAATCCTGTTGAAACGACTGTAATATCGGTCCTCCGTAGAGCCCTATTACGTCAATCACGGGTTCTCCGAACTGCGGGACCTGCCCGCATATAAACGTTTCACTAGAACCGTGATACGCCACGCATGCGTACTTGCGAAGGGTCCGAACCGTGCTGGTGGTAATTACACTTTGGTCAGTCACTTGAATCTTATAAAGGGTGTTTAACTTCGGTACTGTCACAGTCACTAAATCTGTGGTTATAAGAGTTACGTCCCATGGTTCCTCACGGAAAATCAGACCACCGTAGGAATCACCGGCAGAGTTAAAATACTTCAACTTCCGGTTCCACCTATCGACTACAACGAAACAATTGCTTCTAACAACTGCCAGAGCGAATATTCCTGCTGAACGTTTGTCATATATTTCGGTCACAGAGAAAACTTTGGTGATTTTGTTTCCTTTGGGACGCGGGGAATCCTGCTGAAGATCACACAGGCTCGAAGGAGCTATCAGTGCCGCGGAAGTCGAGGGCGATACGATGCGATTAGCAAAGCTACTTGACGAATGCGGTTCCGGCGTCTGGGAATACGGCGGCGGCGGGGGTCCCGGATATGGGGGCGGCTGTTCGTTCGGTCTCGGGGAAGCGCGCGGCAGACCGGGGTATGGTGGAGGCGGATCCTCTTCCTCGTTCGTATGTCCGTTCGACTGGTTGTCAGCGCTGTCATTTGAAATCGGCGACATTTGTTCTGTACCATCTACGGATTCAGTGTCTGCCGGCATACATCTCTCACGAACGTCCAGATGCAGTAACGACGGGGTCGGTGATGTGTCGGAAGGAGATATTAAAGATGAGTCATGCCTTTCAGAATGCGCAAAAGAAGCAGAGTCGGCTTCCGATACGACCTCGTGACTAGCGTTCGCTCGAAGGTTTGGAGAACCAGAGAGGCTAGCGAGGTCACGTTCGCTGTTTCGTTCATTTGTTGTTGAAAAGGAAGACCGTTCAGTATTGGAAGGTGAAGAGGAGGCGCTAGACCGCGCCGTTGTTACTCCTGATCCAACACTCGGCGGCTGGTTGCTGGTTTCGTTTGAAATTAATTGGCTTACTGGTTGTAGTATCTCGGCACTATATCTCCTATTGTCATCCGGTGGCAATAAAACCCGCAAGTCACGTGCAGAGTCGATTTGTTCACCTTCGGGAGATCTACGTTGCCTATGCTCATTGGCGACATTTTGAGCAGCTTCGTTTATTCTCTCCACCTCCAGATTGCCCTGGTCTCGATGTTCTGCTTTAGAGTTAAGCACTTCCACAGCGGCTACGTTCTGAGCGAGTAAGAATTCTTCCGACTCGGAGTCAACAATAAAGCGGATTACCATGAAACTGTTTCGGGCGTCTTCGAGCCCTGTCTTCGATTTTACACAAGATTTAATAGTGTCAGAGGTAGCCAGCGCATGCTTTATGCTCGTTATTGAAACGTTACTTGAAGTCCAATTAGCACTACCTTTCATGCCACCCATATTGAAAAGTTCAGTCTTCTTTTCATCTAATGTCCTCAGTGTCTTTTCACATATTTCGATGTTTCTAGAAATTACAGTGTCCTGCTCAGCAACCTTGTTGTTGAGCAACTCTAAAAGATCCCTTTCTTCTCTTTTCAGTTTTTGTTCAATCTTTTTTTTCAATTTCACAAAGTACCGTTCCACTTCAGCGGCTGTGTCATTCCGCTTTGCGTTCATTCGCTGTCTCTTGGATGAAAGGCTACGATGAAGTTTCGTCATCGCTGATATCAGTTCGTCCATCTGACGCACGAGGTGTGACGTCAGCTCGTGGAACAAGCTAGGAAGATCAGCATGCAGCGCCTGAATAGAGCAGTCAGGATGATCCAGTCGCACGTGAGACAGACATTCCCTGCACAGCAACACAACGCACGTTTTGCATATGGCGATGTTCGTACTTCCCGTGTGCTGTGCGCATGCGCCCCATCGTGAAGGCACAGCTGGGGGAGATGGACGAATTTTTGCGAGGAGTCTAGCGGGTATCGCCGGGGCGTTGGCCATTGTAGGATTTAATGTAGCAATTAGCAAACGTCACACATATCTATTGTAGCAAAAATGTCTTCAAACGTTTCTCGTGGCCCGTTGCTAAATCCAAATGTTTATTTCCAACACTCTTTATACAACCTGTAGTCACTTTTTTAAAATGTGACTGAATATTTTGGTCACAAAACAGTATTACTAATTTAAATATAAATTAAGACGTTTACTTTCACTTGCTGATTGTTTCACACTCTCATTTCCTCTACAATGCTGACGTTCGGTATATCTTACATATCGCAGGACACATTGTTTCACCCAAGTTACTTATCAAATCGTTCCAATGTCAGTTACATTGTATCAAAACACAATGATTCATTCCACAAGTACAGATTCAATTTCACCCCAAATTTCAGTGCGATCAATTTACATTACAGCATGACTCATCTAGAGTCGGAAAACTAGAATTAATTCACAAATAAATCTAGTATTGATGCATTTAAGCGTATTTGTTTACACCGAACGTCGCCAGTTTGTGGTTAAGCTAATCGAGACTTCAGCAAGAATGTGTGGTTCATTCACAATCCGCCGTTCGATAATGAGGTCGCTTTACACGCTCGTGGTGGCCCAATCGAGTCACGCTATGCACATCTTTGTCATCAGCGCGTCGTTAAAGTGACATCAACCTGAAATCGAATCAAACAAGTTGTTATCGCCACGGTAACTTAACTTCGACCAATTTAAAGTTAAGCTAGCACGGAACGAAAGATGCATTTATATAGGGACACTTGCAATTAAACGGACACAATTTTAACATAGTACACTTTAAAAACGAGGGTTGAAACCAGAAGGTACCAACTGCCATTATAATCAATAGCAGTTAGTAGCTTCTGGTTTTCAATCCTCGAATGTTACTTTTACCTATCGTTCACCAGTAACAACAAACGTAATTGATTTGTATTCCTGTTGTCGCTGATGCTTTTTCTAGTGTACAGCAACTGTTATATCATATTCTACTGATGTCACTGATTCTGGTGTTTGGCTGTAGAAATACAAAACCTAAACACACATACATCTTTGTATAATACATACGCTATATAACTAACTATACGTGTTGTTAGCCGCGCTGATATCAAATAATTGAATAACTGGAACACATAATTACGCATTAAATAGTTGACAGACATCACTAAGCAGGCTAATGCATTGTGTCACTGATAAAAATCGTGTTAAATCGGGCATGTCACACACACAGGCTACACACACTATTGAATACCGATGTAGTTAAAAGCCTCTCTTAACAAGATTGCGATCAAAAATTAGCGAACGATTCAAAACGGATTGTAGTATAAACATAGGATTTCTTCGAGGTCTCTCTGTTAGACTTAGACACAGCTATTTGTGCACACGTATGTACATCGTGTTTTGATGATTGTCATCGTACGGAGTCTTTTATTTGTTAGTACCCGATAAAAGGCCCAAATAAATAATTTGCAATTCCCTTTACAATAAAGATCATTTTTATTTTGATATCTGAATTACAACTGCGAGCGAATAAAATTAATCCGTCCATAGACTTGAGCAAATTAAATGTAATAAAATTTGCCGGATCGACTCGTTTTACATGATAGAACAACAGAACAGACAAGATGGCAGACAGTGTAGATAGCATGTGATGTTTTATATGACCGTATCGAATGGAATTTTACAGCCCTGGTATATCTTTCCGCTTGACATCCTGAGATAAACAAGTTATTTTTTTTACTTTTTAACCCTAACAACCTAGACTGTTTTGTAGACGTAACCGGAAACCAACAAATATTTGTTTGGCCTTACACATAATACGCGTATTAAGGGTAAATCCTTATTTATTCATGGTTAACACGATTGTGTTAAAAAGTTATCTGATATCGAAACGAAGCAACAATATATCGGATATTATTAACTAGAGATGTGTGTCTCTATTACATTCAGAAACGATAGTGTTGACACGCACCTCAAGTACATGCTAGAGAGGTTTATTTCGTCTCAAAACATACAAGTCACATGTCAGCACAACTGATTAAGTTGGCAGTTAAAATGAAGTGTTGGTGGTAAACAGGGACCCACTGTTATAGTCCACAATTCAAATACCTTATAAAGTTATAAATTATTAAACTACACGCGCTTGTCCAAACTCCTCGCAGCGGTTACCTCCCCTATCGGTTAACGGTAACCACTGCCGCCACAAGTAAAATCCTTCCAGATGTGGAAGGATTACGTGTTTGTAACTTTTACTGATTTAATGCAACTCAGTGCAATTTTCTACATAATTGGACTTTATATATATCGTTTGCAGTCAATAATGAACACAGAAAAAGAAAATAACAGATTAAAACCATAAATAATTTCTATATTTAAATCGATCATCATCACGTGGTTTGTTATGACGGCAGGGATTTGATTAGAACTATGTTCGGAACCAGTTAAATCTCTGCGCGGAGGTTGGTGCTTGTCTGTAATATATACGCACGTTATAAATCGCTGCTTCTTAAAACGTTATGCACTGACGATTTATAAACGCCTCATGAACTAACAATGCGTCCTAGAGATCTAGATAAGAGATGGGGATTTAAAGTATACATATGTACTCTTAAATTCGCTTAGGAAAAATTACCAACCGGATTTTAAATCCTTACAAAACAATATTGAGGTTGAGGAACAACGATCGATTTTATAGGTCATTCTTTATTAACACTACAAGGAATATAAAATGTCGAAATGTATATACATAGATCTATGTACATTTGAGTCTTTAAAACAGAAATGCAGTTTGGCAGTGTACATACAGTTGTAGCAAGTGATAAATAGTAAATAACACATCTTCACTTTCAGTTTTAATACCCCTGTAACAATTTATCGGGAGCTCAGAACCGTCTCTCATTACAATGTCTTTTCCTCACTTGTTTATATATTTTAACAAGGAACAGGGAAGCTTAAGTAAATAACATAAACAACCAACATGCTATAAATTGTTCGTGTCAGTCTGTATTGTTTTCAATATTATGGTTTATGACCTACGGAAACTAATAGTACACGAGTACGAACAATTTCTTGCGGTCACGTGTCTTTAAAATTACACATACAATTAATAATTTAACTTTGCGTTAGGCCTAAATAATCATATCGAATGCCTAAACCATACCTACCAATACACGGTACACGTATAAGCAAATTATTCGTATTCGTTTTCATTCGATTTTCAATTACACGTCTAGATTATTAGCCTATGTGAAAATTTAAGTGTATCGTCTCGTAGCTTAAAGATTAAGTAAGAATACTAAAATACATAAATAAATCAAGTGGAACATTTCTATAACAAGTAACTCTGTAAACACACAAAGCAAAAATATTACGTATTTTCCCAGCAAAACCCTCTCGAACGTTCCAGTTTACATAATCACTACTGTAGAGGCCATTTTGAATGGAGAACTACAATACCTGCTCGCTTATCATGTAAACACAGGTCGATATCTCAGGTAAACCGTAACTTCACTTTTTCAAGGGCGACAAATAAGGTTGATGTGCAAGTTCGAGTAGCGTCCCTGGAATCTTGATCCGCACGGGTTATGCAATATCAATCGAGTGAAATGTCGACCTATCATTAAAGGGCCTATGTCGTCGCAAAATTGGATTCCTATTACACTATAAATGATATGATAGAAATGCGCTTTATAAAGACATGTGCATGAAATAAATAAAACATATAATACACAATAAGGTATTTAATAAAAACCAGTTATAAAGTATGAAATTACTACCAATTATGACGTCAACATGTAAACATTAAAAGGGCCAAAAAAACAATACACATATAATAATTAATTATTATAAATTGAGTTTTATCTCAGAATGCGTGCAATCTTTTTTGTTTCATTATATATACCCTGTTGTAACCATTATTATAAGTCAGATTAATAGCTGAATTAAATAAAAGAAATCCCCCCCCCCCTTGTGGCTCTCCTCGATGACATAGTCCCTTTAACTAATTGTGTGTGTAAAAGTGCGCGCGTCTCCCCAAATCGGAAGTATACGCAGAAACCGCAGATTACACAGCAAAACGCACATTTCTGTTTAATTCCATGGTTACTACGTGGCAAATGGACTCATCAGTACTCTCGCGAAATTGTTGATCGGCAGCCAAGCACTTTCTGAACCCGTATTCACCAACCCATTTTTTTACTTAAAAATATAGAAAAGTTAGGCTCAAGGGCAGGCCGTATCCACAACGCTCCAAAGGATAATCTTACCTTAAGGCATGTTTAAGTAACAAATTCAAATACAAATTTGCTTGCAAAATCATTATTTTATATTTGAAATATGTCAAAATAACAAGTATCTGTTGATTCTTAACCAAATTAAAAACACATTATACAAAATAAACTTTAAATGAACCAGCCACCGACTAATGGAATTGTATGGTTATAAAAAAATTTACTTCAGTTTTCCCCAAGGACTCATGTCATTTGTGGATACCTGTGCGTTCTCAAATTTGCTCGGTACAAATGTTATTTTATGAACATTGTATCGTAAATAAAGAATGCTAGAATTAGCGTTGGTACAAGTAAGATTCAAATTGGCAGCGTTTTGTAATAGAACAGTTTCAAGAATATTCTTTATTCTTATGTCTAAGAATGGGTTGAATACGGGCCCTGGTCACGAGCTGCTGGCTCATGTCTTCGTTCTAATTAGTTTACGTCATGTCTGTCATGCCGTGCAATGACGTCATGTTGTCACTCGTGTGGGAAGTGACGTTTGTGTGAGTTGAAAAATTCAATGCATTCTATAAATTTTAACAACTGTGATATATATCCTAATAAAACAATGTGAATTTAAATTCAACGTTTTCCGTAATTTATCCGGATAAAATCATCGTTGCGAATCACAAAACGTCTATACAAAGCGTTATACGTACAGAGCATATTATTCATTAGTTAGTTATGTTGTAAACCAAAGAACAACGCTGTCAATATATTTTTAAAAGGCGTTTTACCTTCGATTTGTAAATCATTTATAATATGATCCTTGATTTTAAATGTGATAAAGCAAATAACATTGAGTTTACGTTATAAATGAACACATTGTAATACCAGTAAAACACTACGGCTTAACTGATATTTTTATTAATGATCGTAGCCAAAAAAGAATGTGACGGAAGTGTTCAACTATTGAAATTACTGTCCTTTACCTTCAGTTGCTCAGTTGACTTGAAAATGGAAATACATAGCCAAGTTGCATTCAAATTTCATACTGTAAACAAGAGCATCTTATCATACAGAATAAGTGAACCAATACAGATATAATGCACCTATCAATATTTCCCCCAAGGGATGGAGCGGCGGGCTTATATGGGACTTTAGACTGAAAGCAATTCCCAACAGGCGGGAAATTGACACGCCGAATGATTCCGGGTCCCGGGAAATAGACTGTGTTCGGATTTAAGATCCCCGTAATATTGGCCCCCGGGCCATTCGATACACCTATTAAGCATCCCCATTGAGGGGATTTTGACAAAAATGCTTGACCCTAGGGTGGGGAATTAGATCCCCCGGAACATTATTAGTCGAAATCCCCTGGGTTTGCCCGCCGCTTCCCCCCCCCGGGGGAAAATATTGATAGGTGCATAAATGTTTTTAATAAAAGTGGACCCAAACGAAAAACTAAAATCCAACGCTGACGCCGCAAAAGTGATGACAATAGTTAGTTCTTATTTTGTTTTAAATCAGACGAATTTAGAAGCTTAATTAATCAAGATTCAAGTTTTGTTGTTTGTCAAATAAGTTACACTTAGCGATCCTAATTCATTTTATACTTGTGCAGTAGACAATGACCGTCATGGAGCGTTGATACTATGTAATTATTTTTTATAATGGCTGAAAATATGTTCTTAAAAGATCACTTAACACACCTTTTTATATTTATTAATACTATCTTAATATCGTGAACAAAAACATAAGAAACATAAGTCATTATGATTACAAAACACATTGACATTAAAATGAAATATGTATGTAAAGTCTCTAAGCGATATTCTCATAACTGGTTATCAACATTTTTTTCTTCTTGTGCTTGAATTTTAATGTTTTTGGCATACAGTTCAGGATGTTTCTTGTTCATTTCATACAGCCCAATGTTTCTTGTTCATTTCATACAGCCCAATGTTTCTTGTTCATTTCATAGCTGGTCATCTCTTCTTCATCTCATGTTTTGTGACAATGATGTAATGTGGTTAGATGAACTGGATGCATGACATTCTACCACAAGATGCTGTAAAATACAGAAACAAAAACAACATGTAACATGTGAATACAGAATATTTGCTATTTAAGACCATAAAATGCTTAGCTGTATGTTAAGTTAAGATGTTGAAATGTAACCCCATTCAAACTATAGTCTAGATACTGTTCCAATATAGTTAATGAACTTTAAGCAGTTTCAAATTTATACGGAAAAGAAATGGTGTTAAAAACAAATACATTTGATCTTATCTCTGTATGCTGATATGAGTGGAAGAGAATGAAATTTATACAGATTTGAGACTGCCACGAATTTTCAAATGCAAATGCAGCACATTTATGTAAACAGTCAGTGGCAGTGATATTTTTTAAGAAAGCCTCTTGCAAGTATCTTAACAAAATAACAAGTAATACAATGACTTTACAAATAGAAAGATTAAGATTGAAAAAAAAGAAGTTACCTCAGCAAAGTCATTTCTGGCATCCCCTCATCTGGACCTTGCTTAAAACCTGAAAATAGAACAAACATTCAATGATATCAGGACAATACTTGTATTTCTAACAATCCAATTGCTTGAAGTCAGAGACTATCAAAAAGAACATTTTATCAGTAAAAAAATTAATGTACCATTCTTTGAATGTTTTTCTAGGTGTGATATTTTTGTTTTTGTTGTTAAATGTTTAAATAAGAGGAATATAAAAATGTGTAAAGTGTAATTATTAAAACACTTGTTCTAGTTTAATTTTCTTTTCTTTTGCAGTGTCTGCATGAAAAATAACAAGTTAACAAATAAATTAGTGCTATGCATATGTCATATTAGTCTTATTAGGCCAAAAAAATAGCCCTGTTTCTGGTCTCCCAACCCAACCCGACACTTTACTTTTGCTCCCTACCCTGCACATTGTACTAAACAAGATTTTTTGTTTGTTGGTTTGGATTTTTCGCCGTATTCAACAGTATTTCAGTCATATAACGGCGGTCAGTTAACCTGCTCACACTTTTCCTGGGTAAGCTGGTTTACCAGTACAAAGTGCACATACTTATGCCAGTAACTGACAACCGCCCTATTTGAATCAGAGGTAGGGAAAGAATGGCCGTAGATATAATTTCATGACCAATCCCCACACAAGTTATGTGGCCGGGCTGGGAATCGAACCCGCAATCCTCAGATTTGTAGTCCAGTGCTCTACCAACTGAGCTAGCCGGCCCGGCTAAACAAGATTTTAATTGGCTGTCCCGTACGTTTTATAAACCTGATATTGATTCACTGTTACACATGGCATAATTTCACAAAGGTGGCCTGCATGGAGATTGAACCTGCTTTTGTGCTGGCGTTAACATTAACAGACTGTACCCACATCCAAGAACAAATTGTTTAAAGTAGTGTTGCAAAGCTGAGCAAGGTGTTCAGTCAATACCAAGAACTGCATGGCCAATATGTCACATTTATGGTTCGTGCAAACAAACTCGAGTCTAGCTAATTTTTTGTCAACAAAGGTACTTCAGTCGAACTAATTACTTTTATCTTTATTTTGTTTTATATTTATTTCAGGGGTATTGTTTTCAGAAAAAATTGGGCATTGCCTTTGAATGAATACATGGTTGTTTCTCGGAAGTTTTTCATCTTTCAACAGGCAGTTACGTCGGCATGTTTTTCGATCAGTTTGGAATAAAGGTTTTGCAATCTGTCAATACATTACTCATCTGAATTTTATGTTCCATCTGAATAGATACCTGTATGGAACACACACCATCCCCCCATTGTAAAAAAAAACACACAAAAAAGTCCCTTCCTACCTACCCTTATTTTGTTGGGCCAGAGACCAGAAACAGAACTATTTTTTATTTGGCCTTAACAACCTATGCAAAGAACTTAGTGCTACAGAAAGATGCACTATACTGGTGGGCAAGTACATGTTGGACGAAATATGCATTTATTTTGGGACAATTTTGCTGACTGAACAGACTCAACATTGAACTTGGCATGTAACATCCTGGGCTTCGGCATCTAAACTTTATTACAAAATAATAATAACCATGTTATTTCAGCGCATAAAAGTAGCAACACAAATATGGACGCTTTACTCTCTGCAATATGAGTTACTAAAACTTCCCACCACAGAAATTGTCCTTCTGTGAAAAGGCACTCCTGGCAATATTGCCATTATAACAAGAGGGCCCTGAGAGCCATTGAACGCTCACCTTGGAATTTGCATCCCCGAGCCGTGCCTTATTTTTATCCCAGGAGCATAATTTGAACAATCTTGAACAAACCTCTGGCCTGGGCCTTGCAGTTTCAGGTAAAGATTTTTAAAGTCATTTTGCTATTTAAGTCTATATAAACCATGTGACCCCTCTGGGTGTGGCCAGATTTGACCCCAGGGGCATAATTTAAACAATCTTTGGAGAGGACAACTATGCCATGTTACGTACCAAATATATAAAAGCTGTGGGCCTTGCCGTTTCAGAGGAGAAGATTTTTAAAGTCATTATGTTATTTAAGTCTATATAACCCATGTGAACCCTAAAGCGTGACCAGTTTTGACCCCAGGGGCATAATTTGGACAATTATTGTAGAGGACCACTATACGATGTTACATACCAAATATGAAACCTCTAGGCATTGCAGTTTCAGAGGAGAAGAATTTTAAAGTATTTTGCTATTTAAGTTTATATAAACCATGTGACCCCTGGGGTGTGGTCAGTTTTGACCCATGGGGCATAACTTGTAGAGGACCACTATATGATGTTATACGATGTTACATACCAAATATGAAATCTCTGGGCCTAGCAGTTTCAGTGGAGAAGATTTTAAAGACATTTTGCTATTTAAGTTTATATAAACCACATGACCTCAAGGGCGTGGCCAGTTTTGACCCATGGGGCATAATTTGAACAATCTTTGTAGAGAACCACTATACGATGTTACATACCAATTTAAGAAACTTCTGGAATTTGCGGTTTCTGAGGAGATTTTTAAAGTCATTTTGCTATTTAAGTCTATACAAATCTTGTGAACCCCTTTTGAACACTTTACACTTTTAAAGTCTTTTTTAGCTCTGGTGACATACATATGCAGCGGACTGTAACGATTTGAACAACTTTAAAAGAGGGTCACTCATGAGCATTCCTGTGAAGTTTGGTGAAAATCTGCCAAGTGGTTTAGAAGGAAATGTTGTTTGAATGAAAAGTTGACGACGGACGCACAGACACATGGACAACAGGCGATCACAAAAGCTCATCATGAGCACTTTGCGCTCAGGTGAACTAAAAAGTAGCTCAATATTCACCCAGCACCTACTAAGTTCATGTTATTATCATTGACGTACAAGTCTTGGTGACCCTAAGGTTTGTCACAATTAATATTTTAAATGGGTCATTATTATAAAAATTTGTGCACATAGTTATTCAATTGATCATTTTGCTTGCTTTCTTGAAACAAATAAACTTAAAATTTCATGTTGAAACACAATATTTTGTCCAAAAAATGTTAAAACCATGAATATATCTGTGAAAAAATAACACTTTACTACAGGATAAATGTTATGAAAGGAATTTTTTTTCTGTAAATTACTAATTTCTGGTGCCGTTAAATGTGATGAGACCAGTAGCAACATCTGTTAGCTTTTGTTAATTTTGCTAAATCAAATGAAATACCGGTACAACTGGTGAGCTATTTAGACTCGTAATTTATGTGATACGCTCATTTTTTTCTGATTCCGGAATGTCAGTGATGTCTCATAATTTTTAGTGAATTCAGCGTAAATCGTCTAACCAAGGAGGCACCATTCAATATATTGTGTCCAAGACCTTGAGTCAAGGCTAGACTGTGATGTTTATTTATCCCTATATTTTGATAGAACAGACATTGAATTAACAAACTAGTTATTGAAAATGACTGTTGTGTAACATTTTGTTTCATTTTGCAGGGCTGATGACAAGTAAAAAGTATTAGCAAAAATACATCAAAAATACCCTCTGTTATTAAAATCAGCAGCACTAATTTGTTTGTATGCATTTTTAATCATTAAGCATGTGAATAAACTGAGATAATGTGTGTCATTATGTGCACAAAGAATTATCATGTAAGAGCTAATAACAAAAGACTAAGCACATCAACTGAAAAGGTCATTGAAATTGACGATAATTTTCAACGACACTGGTTGGCAAGTAGTATCCGTGAACTAGCAGTATAGGTGATTTGTATATTAAAAGGTGTAAAAGCTCTCCAGCATTGCATGTTGTGTTTACACACATCACCTAGCAACTGTTTCAAACGCAGAATAAGTTGAAGTCTGCAAAACTTCGTATTTTTCAAGATATTTTTTTTGTTAAAAAAATTCTCAAAACAATTTAACTCCTCGCGGGGCATTCACGCGCACCTCTTGGCGCATGCGCATAAATATATAATTGAACCCCTATTTTTATCTTGCACTTTTCGGTTTACGTAGGGTGATAACTTGGTTATTCACATAAAGCAGCAATTTTAGTATTCAAACACCACCATCCATATATTCATATATTCAACACGCATTTTTCGTGAAATAGATTTTCTAAAAAAAAGATGAATTGCAGTTGAAAAATGTTTACTAAAAGCTAATATTAAGAAAGAATTGCAATTTTAAAATGTCACCTCAATTATACGCCTAGTTTCAGGACGACTTTGACAAAATTTCAAAGCAGGAGCGATGTTTACTTCGATAATAACATGGTTATCTCCCCTTTACCATCAGTACATTTTTAAGGGGTGCCAAAGGGGTCATCAAAATACCATTTTCCGGCATCCACTTATGTTGGTAATCGCATTATCACCGCTAATCTGGCATATAATTTAATAACATTACATCATTATGATGTAGGTAATATAATGTAGAACAGTATAGAGCAATGAAAATCTTCAGGTGTGTACCACAAAATTCGCATATTCAACCAAAAGGAAAGATCACGGTTACTACTAGTTTTATTGCTTCAAGTCATGCTTATTGATTACCGCTTTGGAGCCCATTATATGAAAAAAATCATATGACAAGATATTAACATCCACGTAAACAGGAGACGAACTTTGTACTGCAGCAAGATTTTGTTTTAAAGTATTACTTACGCGATTGAAAATAAAGAAAAATTACTAAAAAATCACGGATACTATATCTACTCGCCAACCAGTAAATACGAGTCTGACTCTTGAGTGTTATTTTATCTGATGTTATCATTAAATGCATCATTTATTCTCGTTAATTCATTTTGTCTCATTCTTGTAAAAAACATTTAGAAATATTTTGATTCCTAAAAGCAAAAATTAATCATGCTACTTGCCCACGTGGTGTTAACATATGTCCGAAAACTTTGATAGTCCGGTCTTATATCAATTACAATAGTTCGTAAAGCAAACCGGTTTAAACTTACCTAGATAAATTACGAATGGTATAAAACCATACCGAAATGTTGTTTTCGCTACACCTACTAACGCTGAAATTCTTTGTTTAGTTTCTAGTGACAACTTTGCCATTTTGATGAAATACCAACGATTTGTTGACAGGTGAAGGTTATCCAGACAATCCGGACACACGACTAAACGGCTACATTGGCACAAACGGGCATAATCAAAGAGGAGTTGAGTTCACACTATTTCGGGTCGTACGTGCGGACGTAAGAACGGACAAGTGCAATGTTAAATGCCTTCCACTTTGTGGGAGAATACAAATACTGTACGCTGTAAGAAATATTAAGAAACAGAAACAAAACTCAAAACCATAAATTAAAAATCTCTGGTCTAACTTAATAACTAAAAATTAACAGGATGTAAATGGTATCAAAAACATATATAGTGATAGTGCAATATAATATCGTGCCATCGTCATCGTACCATCGTGTCATCGTCATCATAACATCGTATCATCGTACCATCGTGTCGTCGTCACCGAACCATAACACCATTGTCATCGTACCATCGTGTCATGGGCATCTTACTATCGTCATCGTGCCATCTTGTCGTCGTCATATCGTGCCATCGTCATCTTATCATCGTCATCAGAACATTGTGTCATCGCCATTGTACTATCGTCATCGTACCTACTTCATAAACACATTAAAGGGGAATGTTATAAAATTCTAACTTCAGCTATATATTGCAAAATGACTTCTTCATGTGTAATTTTTGTTCTGGCTTACTATATTTCCACCTCGGAAAGGTAGCTGGCATAGGGCTTATGTGATCATTTAGATAAATGTAAACACTTTAACATTTATAATTGTATGATACACATTTAAATATGTCTAATTACAATATACTTACAAATAACAAGAACATAGTCATCTTTTATATAATTAGTATTTATTTGTTTTAACTTCTAATAATTTATTACCTAAGTCGTGTTTTAAAAACAACAAATAAACATATTACATACATGCATTTACAAATAGCCATGAAAGTCACACCAATACCAAGGATAACACAAAAGAGAAAACTCTTTTCTTTGTGGTCCTTTGTGTTATATTGTGTCTGTGATTTGTACAAATGTACTATATTCTAGATTGAAGACAATCAAGTCAACATAACACGAGCGTGTTCTTTCTACGAAGTTTATTCTAAGACTGCTGATAAGACCTGTGGCTAGCGCCGGGTAGTGTTCACGCATGCGCATAGAGATAAACATGCACGTGGTCCATATATTACATCCTCCTCTCTTTCAGAAGAAAAGATACTACATTGTAAAATTAACAATCAATACAATTTGTTTCATACATTTCCAATACCACAATGAAGTTATTTAAAATAATATTAATATTGATAAAATGTTCGAAATGTTGCTCGTGTCCATTATCAGCCTATCACTAACTTTAGTGTTTATTTACAGTTATTTACATATTCACTGATCACCACTGTATAGTTTGCTTGGCTTCACAACTCTACCTGATCGTGTCTGATAAGGGCTATTTACAGGTGATGCTGAACTGTTAACTTGACCTGGGTCATTGCTGGGTTGAGTGGTACAGGGGGCTACAAATGGGGAATTCTGTGCCAAGATGTTCGGCTCGAAATCAGTGATTTCAGGAAAGCTCTCATTGGTTTTGCGTAACAGCCTACAATTACGACGATAAATTCCGCCGCTCCTAGTTTGCACTTCATAGGATCTTTCATTGTGAACCTTAGTGACTTTAGCTGGTAACCAAATGTTATCATGTTGCATTCGAACATATTCATTGACTTTCAGTTTTGGCAATGGTTTTGTAGACCTATCGAAATATTGCTTTTGTTTCTCTTTTTCTCCATGTTTGTAAGTTTGAACTTGTTTTGTGTTAACCGTCTTAGGAGTCAGATATTTGTGAGTGACAGGTAGTACAGATCTAGTGCGTCTGCCCATAAGCAGTTGTGCAGGGGTGTATCCAGATTTTAGAGGGGTGTTCCTGTACTCAAGAATGCATAGGTATGGTTCTTGTCCGCTTTCGCGCGCTTTTTGCAGTAAGCGCTTTGCTGTTTTCACCGCGTTTTCTGCTAGGTCATTCGATTGTGGGTGGAGTGGACTGGAAAATATTTGTGTAAAATTCCATTCCCTTGCAAAGTTTTTCATTTGTTCTGATGTGTATTGACCTGCATTGTCGGACATCAGTCTGTCTGGAATGCCATGTCTAGCAAATTGACATTTGAGTTTTCTAACAACTGTCGAGCTTTTCATGTCAGGTAGATAGTCAATTTCAAAATAATTACTGTATGAGTCGACCGTGATCAGGTAGTCTTTATTGTCAAGTGTGAATATGTCAGTCGAGACATATTGCCATGGTCGCTGTGGTACATCATGTGAGATCAATGGTTCTTTTTGATTGGACTCTCTGTACTTCTGACAAGTACTACATTTCTGTACGAAGTCCGTAATTTGTTTTGACATACCTGGCCAAAACAATGCCTGTTTCGCCCTGAGTATTGTTTTCTCAATACCCATGTGGCTGCTGTGAACCGATTGCACCATTTCCTGTCGGACCGGTTCGGGGATGATTATGGTTTGACCTCTCAAGATTAGATCTTCAGCACAGGATAGTTCATCCCTGTGGTTCCAGAATTCTAGGATTGACCTGTTACATTGTAACCTGGTTTCTGGCCATCCGTCCAAGATTGTGTTCTTTAACGTTTGCATCTGAGGGTCATTCTTTGTTGCTTCGCGAAGCAACTGAATTCGTCGGTCAGTTACGTTTAATGATTGCATAACAGTGTGTACGTGTAGGTCAAGGCCCTCTAGGTTGAATGTACCTGTGATTGGCTGTCTGGAAAGTAAGTCACTGATGGGAACTTGTTTCCTGCTCACGTGCTGTACGTCAAGGTCATATGCCTGCAACTGTAACATCATCCTTTGCAAACGGGGTGGGGCAATTGAAAGAGGCTTTTTCATGATTGCCGATAGAGGCTTATGATCAGAGTGTACGGTTACATGTCTGCCATAAATGTACTGATGGAAACGTTTGCATCCGAACAGTATAGCTAACATCTCGCGCTCTATGTTCGCATAACCAGATTCTGTCTGGGTCAGTGTCTTTGACGCATAAGCGACTGGGCGGCCATCTTGAAATAAGGCTGCGCCGACACCATGTTTTGATGCATCGCATTCAAGTAAAACCTGTTTTTTAGGGTCAAAGAATGTCAATACGGGACTCTGGGTAATAACCTGCTTCATTTTGTTGAGTGCGTCCGTCTGTGCGTGGTCCCACATAAATTCAACATCTTTCTTAAGTAACGATCGCATGGGACTCGTTACTTCAGCGAGGTTTGGGGCAAATTTCTGCAAGTAGTTTACCATGCCTAGTATGGTTTCCAGTTCCGTTCTGTTCTGGGGAATACCTAGCTTTGTGATCGCTTCGATTTTAGAAGGATCAGGCTTAAGTCCATCTGAGGTCATTACATGACCAAAGAATGTGACTTCTTGTGCAGCAATTGTACATTTGTCCGGATTAAACCGTATGCCATTTGCACGTGCTCTCTCGAGGCAACGTAACAAATTAATGTCATGTTCCTTTCTGGTCGTTCCTGTGATCAAGAGGTCGTCAACAAGCGTTGTCAAACCAGTCAATCCGGTAAACACTTGATCCATTTTGTTTTGAAATATGTCTGACGACGCTGAAATTCCAAACGGAAGTCTTAGCCATTTGTATCGTCCGAAAACTGTACTGAATGTCGTCAATAATGATGACTCGTCGTCCAACTTAATACTCCAGTATGCATGTGTAATGTCTAGAGTACTGAAGTACTTAGCACCAGTCAGTTTCGACGTTATGTCGTCTAAGGTCGGCATTGCATAGTGTGGTCGTCGGATAGCATCGTTTAATGCTTTGAGATCTAGGCAAATTCTCAAATTGCCTGTTTTGGGTTTCTCTACAATCACAATTGAGTTTACCCAGTCCGTAGGTTCGGTGACCTTCGCAATAATGCCGTCACGCTCTAAGCGCTGTAGTTCGCATTGTAACTTATCTTTAAGTGCTTCCGGTACTCGTCTAGGCGGGTTAAGTACAGGTACTGCATTGGGCTTAACGTGCAATTTGCAAACACCTGGAATAGTTCCGACGCCTTGAAATAGGTCACTGTAGTCACTCAAGACTGACTCCTTATCTAATGGGGTATTCCTGGTATTTTCCAAAGAATAGGTCAGTGTGATAAGACCTAAATCAACAGATGCTTGTAGGCTCAACAGAGGGGAAGCGTTACCGTCCATTATGTAGCACAGTGATTCGGTAATCTTATCTTTATATCTCAATGTCAGTTTGACCATCCCTTTCACCGGGAGTGTGTTGCCAGTATATGAGGTTAATCGGCTATCGGGAGGTTCCAAAGGGGTTTTGAGGTGTAACGTGCGAAAGTGTTTCAAGGGTAGTACTACGACAGCACTGCCTGTGTCTAATTTAAATTGGATTGGGGTGCGGGAAGGACCAACGTTGACTTGAACAAATGCACGATCAGCATGAGAAGAAAGCTTTCTCAATGTTACATTTTCCGTCATAGCATTCATTTGAACTAATTGAATCATAATAATCCCGACAATTGTCTGTGTCTGCTGTCAGTTCGTGCACATTTTTGGAACGGCATACTTTTGCAAAATGGTTCATTTTGCCACAAATGTGACATGTCATTCCCCTTGCAGGGCACTTTGCAGTCTTGTCATGCATTCTTCCACAATAGTCACACGAATGTTTGTTCTGTTTCGTCCGTGCGTCTCTGGGTCGTGGTCGACTGTCTGCTGGAGGTCGCCGCGCATCGCTCCTGGGTCTCTGTGGTTTGATTTGATGAACATCTTGCTCTGTCATCGTCTTTAGCTGCTGCTGGGAGTACTCGAATGATTGCGCAATTTGTATTGCTTTGTCAACTGTCAGTTCCGCGCCGACATTGATGAGCTTCTCTCGAATTCTGGCAGAATTCGTACCAAATACGATTCGGTCGCGTATCATGTCGTCCATGTCATTAAAGTTGCAGTCTCTTGCTGTCAACCGCAGTCTGGTGACAAGCGTGTCAATTGAGTCTTGGTTCTGAACTTCATTGTAGAATTTATACCGCGCGAATATCGGGTTCAGCTTCGGTTGTACATAATTTTGAAATCTTGTGTAATAGGTGTCCAGTTTCTTCGATTGTTCCTCGGTTATACCATTCCATGTTGCGTGAATGTCTCTTCCTTTTTCGCCCGTCCATAACAACAAATATGACACTTTTTCTTCTTCACTTTTTCCTTTTAGTGGACCAGAAAACATTAAGTTTACATGGCGCCTGAATCTGTTCCACTGTTCAGGTAGATTTGAGTCTGACCAGTTCATACATGGCGGTGTTATTCCACTTATTTCCATTTTGTAGATTAATGTTCACAAAATTAATAATCCAATCCCTTTTCTGACACCATGTTATATTGTGTCTGTGATTTGTACAAATGTACTATATTCTAGATTGAAGACAATAAAGTCAACATAACACGAGCGTGTTCTTTCTACGAAGTTTATTCTAAGACTGCTGATAAGACCTGTGGCTAGCGCCGGGTAGTGTTCACGCATGCGCATAGAGATAAACATGCACGTGGTCCATATATTACACTTTGTGTTGGTGGTATGACATAGAGAGACAGGCATATTATAGTTAAGACTTTAGTTGACTCAGTGTAAATTGCACAACCATATTAAAATATAATCTTACTGCATTACCCATCATATGTTAAAGTAGTTATATGAAAGTTGCAAATAAACATTTTGCGATGTGCTGTGTATTGTTATTGGCAATTGGTCACTTATTGCCATAAATAAAATACCTCGGGCTGATAATAAGAGTTATCTCTTGCTGTCGCAACTGGAGTTTTTCTTTGTTTATACTGAACACATGACAATATAAATACCATAGAGCTAGTACTACATAAATGTGAGATAAGATAAAACCATTCCTTTCCGATAATCATTTGAATATTAAAGTAGTAAAAAAGAAAAACAAAATTTCTTTGTTGTGCTTTGTGTTGGTGGTATGACATAGAGAGACAGGCATATTATAGTTAAGACTTTAGTTGACTCAGTGTAAATTGTACAACCATATTAAAACATAATCTTACTGCATTACCCATAACATGTTAAAGTAGTTATATGAAAGTTGCAAATAAACATTTTGCGATGTGCTGTGTATTGTTATTGGCAATTGGTCACTTATTGCCATAAATAAAATACATCGGGCTGCTAATAAGAGTTCTCTCTTCCTGTCGCAACTGGAGTTTTGCTTTGTTTATACTGAACACATGACAATATAAATACCATAGAGCTATCAGTATGTAGTACTACATAAATGTGAGAAAAGATAAAACCATTCCTTTCCGATAATCATTTGAATATTAAAGTAGTAAAAAAGAAGAGAAAAACACCTTTAACAGTTACGTTAGACTGTTTAATAAATAATCCTTAACTAATGATTTAAAATCAGGTATTTTCTCAGTCTGTGCTATGCTAACAGTCAGTTTATTCCGTAGGGAGATACCAGAAAAGTAGAATGACGTGGACCCAAAATCTTTGACCTTCGGGGCAGCAAAAGCACCCGTGTGACTTAACCTTGTCGTATATTAATGAACAGTGGACGGTGGGATAAAATTGTCTTCCATGTATTCTGGAGCTATGCCATTTTTTATTTAAAAACACGGCAAAGAATAATCTGATGTACACGTTTGTTGTCAGGTAACCAGTTGAGTTTAAAAAAATGCGACCATGCATCTAGATCGAGTACAAACCTAATCAATTTATTTTTTGTAGTTTGGAGCTTCGTTTTAAGTAACTGAAATAGTCCATGATACCATAATTATAGAACATGTACAATCAAAATGTAATTGCATAGGGGCCATGACAAGAGGTTTTTTAGTGTGTTGGATAAGGTAACCTTTATTTCTATACACACCCAATTGGCACTTACAACTAGACCTTTTTTGAATGCGGTTTTTTCAAAACGGACAAATCGCATCGGTTTCAAATGTTGCACAGCCCATCATACACAATTTGCAATACAGGTATGGTACAAATTGAACGGTTCAGTGATCAGTTATATTTCCTCTAGCACTCGAGTGTCAAAACTAATAATTGTACGAGAAATCGCGGTGAAAGTAGAAATTCGATGCAGTTTATTAAGTGTTTAACAACGACACTCCAACAAAGAAAACATTTAACATCATTATTTCATGCATAACACCTTCAATGTCGATGGGCGCCTGATTTTCCAATAATAAACTGGTAACTAAGTATGACTAGTATGTTCTTTGAATCACAATACATTTGTTCGGTATAATACATTAATAGGCATGTTGAGGGGGATAGTAAATAGTGCCCCCCCCCCCCCCCCCTCAAAGATTAATGGCCTAAGGCCTCGGTTGACTACTCTCCGACGGGTGCAATATTTACTCTACCCCTCAATTGCCTCTGAGATTTATATGATATATATTCTTAACACTAATACTTTTTTTGGTATGTCCTATAAGTATAGAGTGATCGATTTACTTTTGTACAGACTAACACTATCAATGTTGCAATTAAAATGAAATTGTATACTCTAGAGGGTACCGAGTAAAACTGTACTGAACAAGGATCATAAGTGTATCCACAAAGAATCTGTATAGTCCGCTTTTCAGTTCAACGATCACGAACAGCGTAATCTGTTTACAAGATTTTAGAATACGAATGTTTGAAAAAACCCAGTTATTGTCTTGAGAAGAATCTAGACGTATGTGGGTCCGTTTAAACGGATATAGTCAACACTTCATGCCGTCCATGATTGATGGTGGGACATAATAAAAACACACAGGAAATAACTAGCCAGTTTTTCTCGACAAAACAGCAAATCAATAAATGGGTTTGTATATAGTTACATTTATGTTGATTTTCAACCGCAAAGCCTAAAAATACACGAACGAACTCGTAGTTTTTGTGAAATAAACGATATTTGATACCAGGATTATTTCGAAAAAAAACACTAATCATGCTTAACAATTGTTTTGACCTTGACTTGTGCAATGGGTTATTCGGTATGATTTTTGCTGAATTGCGTTTCAACTCGAATTCACAGAAACTACATTCTTTGTGATAAGCCGTGACAACCAGAAGGAATTCATTTTTGCAAGCTACGATTTATTGTACTTGTACTCAGCCATTTCTTAATTTTATTTTTTCACTCTTATCACGCATTTAAAACTTAATCCCGCTAAAATCCAAAGAGTGGAAACCATACCACGACACTTTGATTAATATTGTGTTTACTGTGAGAGCAGTTTATTAATAAAAATTTATGTCGGGCGTTTGTTTCTTAGTATTTACTGAATATTGGATTATGCTTTTTACATAGCATCATAAAACGTCATCTGTAAAAAAAAAACGGCGTATTCATGTGTAAACTATTCACAAATATATATATTATTTAATGCACACTGCGGTCGGTAACTTGAAGCCATTCATTGATGCATAGTGATTGGCAAATACAGGATTGAAGGAGCGAATCCGACTATAATCAATTGTGCTGAAACCACATGGTGCGTAAAGTCACAAATCCAAGGCATTTTGGGATCGGATGCCACAGAGCGTTACCAACATTGTTCACAACACTTTGGCTCGTTAAGCTGGGCGGTGACGTCATTGTTATTGTTACCTTTCGCCGAGTCAGTATAGTGATAGAAACGTTAAGATGCGTAGTACTATATCTCAAAGATATACGATTTTTCTTTCACGCACAGTCTGTTTGCAGACGGCCGATAAAAAAATCATTATTCATTCGTCTGTTTGTTTATGCAGTACACCCTATATAGTGTTTTTGACGTATACAGTCTACACCCTATATAGTTAGGACCAGACAAATGCATTTAAAACTAGTAGACACACAGAATATACATGTACATCATTTACATTATATAAACTACTCTAATTAGTGCTTAGACTAACTCTGTTTTTCTATGTAATGTACTTACATTTGTTTAAACCGCGTTCATCGCAATTTATTTGTATGCACGATTATCGCATATATAAACTTATAATGCTGTAAAACGTCATGGATATTTTGAATAAGAATGATTGATACCTGACCCATATTTTCATGAGCCTCGAAAATCCATTACGCGCACCTTCTTTATTTGTATTGCCCATTCCCACATGGGTATCTTTTGTTATATTTGGCATATTTATTCGCCTAGTCGTATGTTATGTAAGAACAATAGATTAATTAACATGTTGATCTTCAAACACTGTTGCTCATGATTAAAATACATGTAATTTGAAATAGATCAGATGGAGGATCTCAGTTTTGCTATCGCGACGATTTAAAAAATACAGTCATATCATTTCATACATGAAGTGTTTAAACATTATTCGACGTATACAATATGGCTCGTATTTTGCGTACGCAACTTCATTATTCTCGCTTGATCAAGCGTCGCCAACAAATAGCGTTTATCCACAATACGTCTGCAAACACATGCAGATGTTAAACACCATACAACGTTGCGAAAGATTGGCTTTGAACCCCAGAGTGCTTTACTAACTTGAACGCGTGCACTTACATTTTAGACCACAAAAGTGCGGCTTTAAGTGGTGTACACAATGAGTTTGCGAATACATTTGCTCATAGTAAAAAGAAGAATAAAAGAAACGTAAAGAAATTTTGCATATTAATGACGTTCGCACATATTTATTGCAAACGCAGCTACATGATATATCAAAACGGTCTGAACTAAAAAAAATAACAAAGACAAACTTCGTAAGATAACTTGTCCTTTGAGTAACCTGATAATGTGAGTGAGTGCATTATCATGATTTAAATTTGTTAAAACTTGTTAAAAACAATACCGTTATTGATTTTGATATTAACTGTCGTACATATTGCAGTGCCGCTAAGTCCGCCGTGCATTGTGTCTCTGAATTTCAAGAGCTCTATGAACGGAAAGTCAGAGGTTCTTTAGAGAAAGGTAGGATTTAACATGTATTAAGTTCGTTCATTAAGTTTATTATTATTATTATTATTATTATTAGTAGTAGTAGTAGTAGCAGTAGCAGTAGCAGTAGCAGTAGTAGTTTAGTAGTAGTAGTAGCAGTAGCAGTAGTAGTAGTAGTAGTAGTAGTAGTAGTAGTAGTAGTAGTAGCAGTAGCAGTAGCAGTAGCAGTAGCAGCAGCAGCAGCAGCAGCTTGATGTTGTGTACATTGCTTCAATTATTTTTCTTGAATAGCAATGAGTTTAAAACAACGTTAATAGTGTGTCATTATTAAAGTTTTTGCAAACACACGAAATTTTATTATTTATGTACGACGTTTATGTAGGGTACCGTTTTAATAACCATAATGCATAAAATACGTTTTATTAAAAAGAAACATGACTGTGTCCGTGATTGTTATCAGTTTTGAACTGGTATTGTTCGTGTTTATGTGCGCCGCGTTGCATAAGTACTCGGTCCTTGCCTTAAAATACCTTCGCGGGAAACATGTGCTTCCCAACTACTTATACAGCGATAGATTCATAATATTGTACATTTTACAATAGAAAAAGTCATTATTTTCTTAAATGCAATAATACATTAGTTCTGTCAAGATATAGATTTAGGAGAATTTGTATTTTTTTTGAAAATGCAGTTTATATAAGCGTTTGCTTGTTCTGCATGCTATCTTTGTTTATACAATCATATCATACTCTTGTACATGAATTTAGATATCGCGCGAGGGCCCGACGTAATTATAACGCATTAAGAAAATAGGTCCATTATTAAATAACACAATATTATATCACCTTGAACTCAGACTGAATATGCTCGGTAAATACGACATTAAACTGGAATGCACTGGTGAAATGCACTTTCACCAGTGCATTCTAGTTTGTACTAGTCTAGCACGTACATAACACACAAACACAATATTGAGTGTGGCTGAAATAGCATTTAATCGACAGTGTGTTTACTGTCTTGACTGTCTTAAAAGAACAACAGTTGATCATTCCATTTTTTGAAAACGGACATAATCGTATATTGATCATGCTTGTTAAAGGGACTTGTTCACAGATTGGGACATTTTTTGAAGTGTGTCATTAAATGCCTTAAATTGTTAGATTTAAACATCGGAACTCTAGAGCTCCATTATAATAACAAGAATAGAATTAAAAAAGAGAAATTAAAAGAAAAAAGTTTGTCCCTATCGGGGCTCGAACCAGTGCCCTTTGGATTAAAAGGTTATCGCCGTAACCACTCGGCCATCCGGACTGTTATAAGAAGCCTCCGTTTAATACTTGATATAAGTGATCCACGTGTTGTTACAAAATTTAACGGAAACAACAGAAACATTCCAAATTATCCAATCGTTTGGCGTTTGTAACGCTTTATAATTTTATCAATTTCAAATGTTCACTATTCATAAACGAAACTGTATTTTCATAATGAGTCTACGCCATTAGTTCATTTCGCTCCCTGGTGTACAGTGTTCTTTTATTTTTTGAATCTGTGACAAAAAGTTGGGAAAATGTCATTTTGACAATCTGTGAACAAGTCCCTTTAAGTGTGTTTATATATAGCCGCTGCAATCTATTTAAAAAAAAAATATAACATTTTAAAATTATATTCATGTTTGGGACAACAGCTTGACAACAATAAATGGAAATATTTTTTTTTTAAAGAAAATGATTGCCTGTTTATCTCAAAGATAATTTTCGCTTATTGCGATTTTTTTAATTGTGCTTACAAGTATATGGAAATATATACAAAGATACATTTGTTTAGGATCACGATTAAAGTTGGTTAGAACTCACACCTTCAAAATGCGCACTTCAATAAAACCTTGCCTACACCATACGACGTTTATCTAGGTCGCACATCCGCGTAACAATACATCGTGTACATTTCATTTCGTAGATTATACTACTACTACTACTACTTATTTTTTCCGCCGCCGCCATCGATGACAATAAATATATAACCAACAAAGTAATTGGACTTGCGACAAAGTATATAATTAACAGTAAACGTACGGGGTATAGTTTGAAAAGGCATCTGCTGTCATATTCAAATTGGCCTATGGACAGGTTGATACAATAGCAACATAAATTAAGCGACTGTTAAGCGTTCAAACTTTAGAAGGTTCATTATATCAGACATTTCGTGTCACTGTATACTGATTCAAAGTATTTTTGTCTGTATTAAATTCATACATTATTATAACATTAGATCATTATAATAAATGATTAAATGGCGATATAATGTATAGCAATGAACAAAATAATACTTCTTAAATCACCATTAATCATTCAGTTTCGAATTCAAATTATTCCGAATGTGCACATTATTGATTCGACAAATATCGAATATTTAAAAACAATCCCGAATTTTCAAAACCATTTGAAGCACACATCATTAAGGTCTAAGATCTACAAAGTGTTCAGACAGGCAGATTTTTACAAATATTTCAAGGACTCTTTCTGAAACAGTTTATTGTCAGTACGGTGTAACGAATATTTTTCGAAGAGAAACTACAGTTATGACATTAGAATACTTCGTTTGACGGTCGGGTGGCTTGTAGTGGTAGCGTCCACTTTTGGTTTCAATGACACTTCAAATAGATACATTGTATCAAAACCTCGCTTCGGACACTATTAATAAAATAAAAAATACGGTTTCCGCTTAGTAACTAGAACACGAATTGAGATATTGTAATATTACTTCGTATGTAGATATCTTATATCGAGACCTCGCATAGGAGTTCATATGGGTGAGTTGGGTCAACATCAAGGTAAGCGTTAAACCGTCTCCGCTCAATAACTCGAGAACGAATAAGATGTTGTAATGAAACTTCATATGACATATACATCCTATATGGAGACCTTTCTTGTGATCATAATTATATCAAGACCTTGCTTTACGTATAGAGTATGTGGGTTCATTTTGAATGAAAATATAATTACTGTTTTTGCTAAATAACTACAGAATGAATTGAGATATTGTAACGAAACTGTATGTATAGATTCTTTATATTGAGCATTCGCTTAGTATTTTATACGGGGCTCGTAGATCAATGTCAGTGTCACCATATCTAAAATTGAAAAACAGTTTCTACCTCAATAACTCAATACAAAATTAGATATTATAATGAAACTTAATTATACAGATACCATATATTGAGGCCTTGCTTGGATTGCATATGGAATGGATGGGGCCAACATTAAAATCATGCAAATTTGTTAGAAAATCAAAGGCCATAAACTGTACGAAAGTAACAGATGTTGAACCTTTTTGTTCATCCTGCTATTTCACCTTCACGTCAAGTATCAATGAATGTTATACAGTAGTTCCAATATTCCGGATACAAACGATACATTAAATACTAATGGAAAAGATAATCAAATAAGCGAATATATGCTTCCCCGAAATTTTTCGGGAAGAATAGAAACAAAAAACCAGGATGACCGAACAATATGAGTATGACCTTTCGGTAGCGTTGGTGCATTTGTCATTGAATTACGGAAAAGAAGAGTTTACAAAACAAGCGGTCATAACGCTGTGAAAAATTGCAAGACAGGACAAAAACCTTGTCAATATGTGCATTGCTTCGTGGTAGGGTGCCACACATTAAGTTTCTTTAAATTTTAGTCATTGCACTAATATATATATATCTATATATATATCTATAACAGCTGTGATAATATACATTCATCAATAAGCGTCTGGAGAATCATAAACCTGAGTATTTAAATAAATGGGGCATTTATATTTATAAACTTATTTTGCATGTTACTTTATATTTTAAATTGCTTCTTTCTATCAACTTCTCCAGTAGATGTTATTCAATCTCTCAAAATATTTAACATCTTTCTATCAATAAAATGTGGTGAAAGAAGTCTCGTAATACGTCGAAATGTTGTTCAAGTTGCTTTTACTTCATGTGCGTAGCATGAATACACTATTTGCAAAACTAATGATGCTTATAGTATATTACTTAACATAACCATGTACACTCATCAGAAATATCATATTTTTCATTCATTCCTGTAATTATTTTTTGACAATGCTCATTTGCTGCATTTGCCTGACTAATTCATGTAACAGTTATAGTAATGTTATTCATTTATCACCGTTTAAAACATGGAAGGTATGATCGGTTTATTCACGGTACACACATTAATTATGTTTGAGTTTATCTCAAATTTATTTTCGGTCCGATAAGTTTTTTTATGGTGTCCGAAAAATCTACACTCCGAGAAGTTTTCTTTGTGGGCACCAAAAAGATAGGGTACGAGAAGTCACGTAACCGATCATCTTGTCCGTCTTGTATTATGTTTCGGGTAAAAAAATGACATCTCAATGTTAATTTCAACGCCGATTGTCGTTTTAAAGTCATTTCTTGTTCTTATGTATTCATAGAATCGCCTGTGTATACAGAGTGAGTGCATATTGTGTATGAACATAATAGAGGCAACTAGAAAGTAGAAAACATCGTTGAAAAACAACGAATGTATTGCTATATAGTATGAAATTTATTTTTATAGCGTTGCGAATATGACATCTTTCATTTTTATGCAATTGTGTTATATAACTATTAAATTGCAATCAGTATTTTTAAAATTGTCTCCATATTTCTGGGATGTTGTACCTATTCTTTTTTACCAGTGTAGAGGAAATGTTAGGAATCATTTATTCGGGACTACACTCATGAAATTTTTACAACATTTTATTGGACGTTGAAGAAGGTCAAAAGGGTTAGACAGCTACGCCGAAAAAAAGTTTCCGATGTGCATTATACATTTAACGCAATATTATGTCACAGTGGATTCAGACTCGAAATCGAACTGCATTGTAATGGTAGCACAGAAGTCACAATCAGAATATTCAGTTTCACTGACACTGCATTTACACTACAGTTTGTTTATGTCTACAAAGCCTAATAGTTGAATATCCCATTTTCTGAATACACATATCATCTAATATTGGTTACGATTGTTGTGCGTGTTTAACGATATGCCCATAAATGATTAACAAATCCATTTTCAGAACATTGCAGTTGAAAGATCCTCTTTGTTTTTGCCTTCAATGTTTATGGCAGCTGCTTAACAGCTTTACAATCTAACAATCTAAATAAATTGGCTTATGGATTAACGTAAGTTGTAAATTAAAGGGCAAATCGACGGTAGCAGAAATATGGGCACTTTAAAAAAAAGCATGTCTGTTTAATATCCCAAATATAATTGTCCATTAAACACAATGCTTAGCTGAAAAATATATACAACGATACATTTGTTTTGGATTCACTGTTACAGTAGGAATCGAACCCACATCTACAAACTCGCGCAGTTCAATGAAAACTATACAACGTTTGTCAATGAATTTTTAAAGCTATGCAAGTAATACACGTTTCTTCCAAAAATACCGATGTAAAGCGTTACCAACGCTATATAATTTAATCTATTTCAATTGATGATTTTTCATTAACGACACTATATTTCCAATATATTTCTTTGTGACATTAGGGTTATTTCCACTACCGGATCCTTAAACCTTCCGGACCATCCATATATGGGCATAAATAAAACGGTCAAAACTGGATAACTATGCTTTTTTTTTACTCGCTTCGCTCGCTCAATTTGGTAAAAGACACATATCAACTTCAGTCAAACATACCAAACCTAGCCCGTCCCCTACGATTTCTTACGTACACTGTTGTATCGGCGCCGAAGTTCGTCAAAAACGATAAACTATAGACAATGGGTATATATACCTTTATTTGTGGATGCTACTGTTTTCTTTTTTAATCCATATATTATATATAAAGATACCATATGCAATACAGTGTTGGCAAACAAAACCACATTAAAAAAAGACAATTATTACTACAACGGATCAATAGTGGGCCACGTGAACTTTCGTGATATATTTACGGAGCGGTTCTGTCATCAGATTATTGACTGAACAATGTTTGCTATCCATAAATCAACATCCATTTACATTTGTTTATATTTGTTCAGCAGTGAAGTGGGGTTGAACCATTACTCGGTTTATCTGTTTCATAACGTAACAAAGACATCCGTATTCTGCAGGTGTTCGAAAGAACAGTCGTTTTCAAGTAAAGCTCGAATCCCGGTCCTACATGTTTTTATCATGTTTTCAGTACACACAACATTTCGGAAATCAAAGCGAAATGGGAGGGGCAGCGGTTTTCGTGTGTTTGTGCTTTTTTTATGAATTCATTATTCCTTTATGTAACAATAGACCTAAAAGTACAATTTAATGACGCAAAAACTTGTATATCATGTTGTTCGGGTCAGCGAGAGCAGCACATTTTAATCTACTAGTATATTGTTTTGGAGATGTTGTTTTTCTTACCAGAAAAGGTCAGGTTAACCTTAAAAAGTGAGGTTTGACCATTTAGAAGATACAAATGTATGACACATATTATGCGATTTTATTGTCTTGGCACTCATGAATATTCCGTTTATTTTCGTAAATCTATTTAACCCAGATAGGAGACATAGACGCGAATAAGTATGATTAAATCCTTACTCCGTTAAGTTGATACTGTAGAGCAATGTTTTGCTGTCGTCATTACACAGAATCTCATCATCAACCTTGATTCTGACACAGAGAGTTGCACCGATACTGTGAGCGAAACATAGTCTTTATGAATGCATTTTTATTTAGAAAAATTGAATTAATTAATAAAAGAAAAAAAAAGAAAGAAAAAGGGAAGAAAACGAAAAAATAAAGAAAAAAATGTCATCAGAATAAGTGATGTTAAAGTAAAACAAAATGATAAAAAGACATATTTCGGCAGGACTCGAACCACAGTCATTGTGATTCAAAGTCTAAAACACAATCACCGCGGTATTCTCCCCGATACTTGTTGATGGGTGCTTTTGTTATATGATTATTAACTCCGTTCTTTAGATGCTAGATAAATGTTAAACCGATATAAATAGAACAGTCGAACGCTACTGGTAACTGATGAGTGCCAGATCAATAAAATCGCACAAATGTATTAATGGCTTTAAACAGTCGGGCCTTGTTTTGATGGATCACGAAGCACGAATCCGTGTGGTTATGTCAACATACAGTCATCTAGGCCGAGACACGATTTGTAAACCGTTATATAGCCTACCCTACGCATCAAATACCGCGAAAGTCCCTTGCAAAAACTGATTTGTATTTACACGCAAAGTTAGCTTGGTATAAATGTAATTCAATCTTTAAAAAATGCATTTGGATGTTCAAGGCCAACACGGTATAATATTTTCAAAAATAACATTGTATTTTAAGAAATATGTATTAAATGACTGCCTAACACTTGGGTCTTGTTTTTATAGCCAGGCAATCACATATTGTTTGTTTATCATTATAACAAGTTCTTACCCGGAAATGTTTGCGGTCGCGGGAAAATTAAGTAGTAGTTGTAAAATCAGAACAGAACAGAACATAATTTTATTACACATAAATTTAACAATATTATACATTATAGTAAGTGATACTTTTTTATATTTCTAGAACTGAATTAACTTAACAAGATATAAATGAAACTTGCATTTTCGCGACATAAGAATAGTACATTTAGTTAAAATGGAACTGTTTTCGTATGTCCATTGAAGTAAATAATAATTATATAACCATAACAACATTAATATCATATTAATTAAGCAGTAGTGATATAGAATGTGTTTAAAGATATACATCAATTTGCATATACATAAATATATACAAATATCTATTATTAATTGTTCATCATAATATTTTGGTGAATACTTAATGCCTCTGATATGTACTTGCTTAACCTAAACATTTCACTTTTGTTCTGTGTATTCAGCTATTGCGTGAGTTTAAACATACTTGGCCTGATTCTAATTTAATTTTTAATATATTTTTCTCTTATTTTAACAAATGTAGTATATTTCAACAAGAAGTGGAATTCCTCTTCCTCTTCATTATTTTGACATAATTGACAAAGCCGCATGTTTCTATCTACCTGATCGCATCTATCAGTTTGTAATCTCAGATTATGTGCACTGTTAAACCGTATACAGCTTACTCCGTATACAGCTTACGCGTGAGCTGTATACGTTGACTATAAAATCGTATACAGCTTACACCGAATGCAGCTCACCGTAAGTTGAATACGTCAATATGTTGCATATCGCCGTATATAGCTTATGTCAAAAAGATGATGAAAATCGCCAACACCATTGTCATCGTCGTCGTCGTCAGCAGCAGCAGCAGCAGCAGCGGCGACATCAACATCAACACAGTTTTGCGAATGCATGTAGCTGTTGTTGTAGCTATCATTGTTGCTGATGTGTGTAGTCGTGTTGTTACTGTTGCTGCTGTAGTAGTACTTGGTTTTTATGTCCATCTGTCTGTGTGCCTGTCCGTCTGCCCGTCCGTCTGTTTATTCGTCCCTCAATCACAGTAACTTTTCATAAAATATACTGGTGTCATTATTCTACCATGGATCAAAATTCTTTGCTCAGTTTACTTTTTGTTCATTTTTCTATGGGGCTACTTTACTTCGTCGTTCATATTTTTGCCATCAACAAAATTCTGACTTCCACACTTTTTTGGGCCGTTGCGCCGATTTTTTTTATTGACGTTTATTAATATTAACATATTTTTGAATAACTGAATGAGAATAAAAACTGCATCTATAGTTGATCTGCCTTTTCTCAAACCATACTGAGCGTCAGAAATAGCATCATTATTTTCGCACCATATTTATATTCTTTGGTTTAGTACACTTATAAATAACTTTGCAAAATTGCTTATCAATGTGATACCTATATAACTACTAACGTCTGATTTGTCACCCTTCTTAGGCAGGGGAATTATAATTCCTTTAATCCAACATACCGGGAAATTCCCAGTGTTTAAGATTATATTGAAAATCGTTGTCATATAACCAGCCAAAATATCACTAGCTTCTATAAAATATTCATTAACAATTTATCTTCTCCTGGCGATTTACATTTCTTTAGAAGATCAATAGCTTTAATAACTTCATGACATATTATTTTTATCTAGATTCCCTAATACATTGGTGAAATTATCAAATTCGTGATTCAAATTAAAATCTTCTGCATCAGCATTTGTTGTATAAGTAATATCATAAAACATTTGCTCAAAATGATTGTTAAAATCATCAAGTGGCGCATGGCTTTTATCGGTATTACATGTTGTATTTTGGGATCTAAAGTACCTCCAAAAGTCTTCAGACTGTTTACAGCGTTTAAAATTGAAAGCCTTACGCTTCTTTTTTTTAAATTAATTTATAATTTTTCTTTTCAATCGACACATTTCTATTCCATCAATATCACGACGTGAATTATTATAGATATACATGACATCTTTATACAATCTTTTCACTTCCCTGCATTCTTGGTCAAACCATTTATTGCTGTCTGAAATAATGTGGTTTTCAAATTGTAAATAATTTTGATAAATAAGGAATCAGCAACATTTCTTACAATATTTGTGAATTTATTTACGTTATTATTAACATTTGTTTCACTTTGCTTAGTATAATTTAGAAATAAATGGTTAAAATCTGAGGCCCTACTAATTAAACCATCACAAAAATGTTGCTTTCATCATCACTCCATTTACGTACTCGCTTATATATGGCTCTTCTATAGTAACCCGCCTGTTACAAATCATTTTGAAAGACAGTGGGGCATGATCACTAAAATTATTAAAATCTTCAACAGTAAAATTGTCTACGGCATTAAAAGAATGTTCGCTGAGTACCAAGTGATCAATTACGCTTGCGCCATTTGTATTACAACACGTATATTTACAAATACTGAAGTCTAAACACAATCTCCCGTTTGCGATTCTCAATGCTGTTGCCTTACATAAATCCAGTAAAAAGTTTTCCTTGAGAGTTACTTCCCTTGTCCATTGAATATGTTGGTAACGCGTTATCAGATGAATAATATTCAGGGTCGATATCACGTATATATGAATCACAAATAATAGTATCACTTCTACAAGCTGTTCTAGCGATAAAATCATCTGCAAAATTGATATAAATGAAATGTACATTAAGTTCCGCTATGCGCTTGTACACTATGTCGGACTGGTCGGGTACTGCTAGCGCCCTACGTGCTGAGCAAGCGGGCGGTACTCACCGAATTAATCTTAGAAATTGGTTTCTTTGAAGTACGCGATTTTGTAGGCGTTAGTTCGAATCCTGCTGAAAACGTGAATCGAAACACATTTTTTCTATTGTATATAATTGCTATTTAACGATTCCATCAATTATTGCTAGTAGACAAATATATTCGTGAAAAATGTGAGTATGCCTTCTTTGACTACGTGTCTATATTTACAGAAACTACCGTCGATATGCCCCTTTAAGCAGTTCAGCCGTAACCTCTGTTCGCTGTTTAACTATTGTAATAACCATAGTGCGACAATCTTGAAAGGTCAGATTCATTTTAAACGCGTTAAAGCTGTTGTATGGTCTACTTTTACAGCGCAACTTCCACCACAATTCAGTTACCGCGCGTCTAATTTAATGCTATTTATCTACGGCATTCTCATCATTATGGTTTGTAATTCGTGGGAGGGAAACGTTTTTTGTGCAAACTGTTTAAAAAACAAACAGAGTTATATGCATACAAGTCAGTCTAAACGGGTAAAAATAGTCGATGAAACGTAAAAGTTCGAATCAATGTTCAGTGCTTTTTATCACAAGCGCTATGCTCAGTAAATACCAATTTAATTCAAAATGAGTTAAATTAGTGAAATACATTCAAAGCCGTCTATAGAAGTACAATGATTTTCCACAATTCTTATGCCTCGTCAAAAACAATATGAAACAATATCAATCATCGTCAATCGAATGGTTACTATTGCTCCGATATATGTAATGAGTCAATACTCTGTTGTTGAACTTACGCAATATGATGTAATACGTAGTTAACCAGCAAACAACACAATCAGATACGCTATCATACCTATGTGAATAGACATAACATTAATTCAGTTGTAAATGTGGATTAAATGGATTATCATTATTGTTTTTTAGTGTTTTAAGTCGGGTCTATTTTTTGTCAACTATTCTTAGAAAGTACAGCATCGATAACAGGAAGCCTCACTGCTCAGCGAGTTTATCGATTTACTAACTCTTAGCCTGCAAGGTAAAGAAGTACTTCCCTCACCTCAAGACGGATTTCTGAAAACAAATACTAAATCCTGTTGGCTTGCGCCAGCAGTCTAAAAGCCGATGTAGTTAAAGCACATATTGTTAGAGATTCGTAGCCTACTGAGTCTGTCAAGTCACGTTTGGTTTGTTTTCAAACAAAATGTTATAAAATTGCATTGAAAAGTAAGGTCAATGTTTGTTGATTTTAAGTCCGAATCCGCCAACCCGATTTAAAAAGTACAAATACAAAAAATGGAAGAAAAACAATGTTAAAATCATAGAACACAAAAAGTGATAAAAATCATTATTTACTCTGATGCCGTATTTGTTATTTCTTTGCCTTGTTTTACAATCTGCTAAGCTCAACCTCTGAATGTTGTTCTGAAAGCCGATATTATCTAACTTCGATCACACTTGTTATACGTGTTTAAATTTTGACGTTCGAAGGGTAAACAATCCATTTTTAATCAAAAATTTAAGTTATATATTCACCTTATTTTGTTCGTAATTTATTCATTACCTTTTCTGTATCAACTAACCACTGTGTTCTAATTACTTTAATTAAGCTGAATTTTGAGCAGTGTTAGTATCCTAATGCCCAGATGCCACTGGCGTGCACTAAGCAATGTATTTGCTATTGTATTTTGTGATAAGGTAATTTGGTTCGTGTCAAAGAGTCGTCGGCATTTGTTTTTATTCCCCCCCCGCCCCCCCCCCCCCCCCAAAAAAAAACACAACAAAAACCTGCAAAAACAAACACATAAGATAAATAAAAAATCAACCTACCTACTCACCTTGAAAATTCTGGGTCGCGTTACCGCAAACAATTTTTTTTATAGAATAACCTCAAGGCAATCGTCCACATTCTCCTTAGCAAAACAATCATTAACATAATTCTTAACACCTAGGAATTCTTTGCAAAACTGTATTTGAACTTGTTCTATGATTTCCGAATATGAATATGTTCCCCATATCTCTGCCCCTTACGTAAGTATCAGTTTAATCATACTGTCGAATAAATAAAAATATTAAGAATGACTAAAATTGCTGAAGGCTCTTTGATAAGACTTAATGGCGAAAATGGACTTCCTAACTTGTGCTGCTAATTTTGCTTTTTCCTTCGACAACACTAGTTTGGGTGAAAAAGAATACCCACATACTTGTATATTGAAGGAAAGTTAACCGGGTTCAAATACCATTTTTCATACGAGCGCAATGGGCCACCATTTCGAAATACAAAGGTTTATGTTTTCTTTTGATTAATCCCATGTCAGGTTTTGGGCAAAATTAAGTTATTTGGCTGAACAAATTCACTAGGAATCGTGGCTCGGATAGGAATGATCTTGTTTCAAGATATTTCCTCGAGGGGTTTATATATGTAGTAAATTTTTTCAGCCAAATACTGGATTTTTATTGGCTAATTATGTCGTGGCCACCATTAACGTTAGTCGTGGCCGCGAGTTACGTTAGTCGTGGCCACGAGTTACGTAACTCTCGTGGTCACGACTAACGTAACTCGCGGCCGCGACTAACGTTAATGGTGGCCACGACATAATTAGCCAATAAAAATCCAGTATTTTAAGTCGTGACCACGATAGTAACGTAGCTCGTGGCCACGAGATACTAAGTCGTGGCCACTAAATTATTTTTCTCACATGTCACGTCTTTGACACCGTATTAATATTATTGGTTATAAAAATAACTCTGTGCGCCGATAATCTAAGGAAGGGAGATAACTCGTTTATATACACATTAAAAATGATCGTACTGTTTATGTCCCCTTGTCTGGTCCCAACGTTACAATTAATAGGTTGTAAGAGATTTTCATTTGTAATTTTAACATATCCTCGTAGATTGGAGTATATAGACTGTAAAACATTTAATAACTTTCCATTAACACCCTCCTTTGCAAGACTTTCAATATATTTCGGTGTATTAGTCCGTCAAATTTTTTTACAATTGACGTACAAAACATAAAACCTCCCTGTGGTTTAATAATATATTTTTGTACCATACTTTGTTCAGTAAAAATAAATATTGTCGAACATCCTGCATGAAATCCTGATTGTGACTCATCGAATGTCACAAATTCCTATGTCCATTTACACTGTCTATCATAAATGATGTATGAATATACGTATTTAATACAGAACATTAATAAGTGAAATGCCCCTGGGAAGACGGATTTATATACTGGTGCAATAATGCCATTTCTCCAAATGTTAAAATGTGCGTTAAAATTGTTACGAACTGTGATATATATTTGTAAGTCTAACTTATCATCAGTCAAACTAAATCTACGTAGTGCAGTATACTTCTGCTGTTTAAGCACATAACAATCGCGTCCAACTAAGGCTGATTTACATTTATATTCTGGTGATATATTTTTATGATGGAGGTGCTATTGGTGCTTTACATGTTTCATGGTTATGATGGCGGTAGTAGTGGTGCTTTATATGTCGCATGGGTATTATGGCGGTGGTAGAGGTGCCTTATATTCCGCATGGTTATAATGGCGGGGTTAATGGTGACTTGTATGTCGCACGGTTGTGATGGCGGTGGTAGTTGTGCTTTACATGGATCATGGTCATGACGGCGGTGGTAGTGGTGCCTTATATGTCGCACGGTTGTGATGGCGGTGGTAGTGGTGCTTTATATGGATCAAGGTAATGATGACGCTGGTAGCGGTGCCTTATATGTCGCATGGTTATGATGGCGGTGGTAGTGGTGCTTTACATGCAATATGGATATTCTAGCGGTGGTAGTGCTGCTTTACATGCCTCATGGCTATGATAGCTGTGGTAGTGGTTCCTTATATGTTGTATAGTTAGATGTGTGAGAATTTTATGACTTACTCATTGACTAAGCAATACTACGGCTGATAACTGTGTTGGTGATTTTGCTTTTGTTTTCTTCTCACAGATATGTTTTAATGATTGTCTGTCAGAGTTGTTTAAAATCTATACTTATTTCTGGATTTTGTTTATAAATGCGGAACAGGTTGTATTATAATAAAACGCATTATTATGACGATACAATAATTTAGAATATATTAATAGCTTATTGTTGTGATTAATTGTATAGGCATAACACCAAGAAATTAAAGTGTGAACACATATGCAAGCACATTTTCAGAGAGGCTGACTTAAATGAATAAACAACAAAATGTTTGTGTATAATATCTAAAAAATTGCTTTATCGGTTAGTTTCACAAATCGGACCAGCAACAATAGGCCGAAAAGTTAAACCGACCGGATCTAAAAGCTCAATGTTTTCTGAAATATATTTTTTTATTTACTCTCGAATAACGTTCTTTTGGGTTTTTTGGAAGGCCATAGAATGACCTTGTTTTAAATTAAAAAATTAATAAATTATTTATTTCATAATTTGCTAACTGATGATTGCATTTGAGAAATGTTCGTTTTTCAGAAAATGTTCTTTGAGTACAATTATTTGGAATCTTCTGAAAGTGACTTACATCATGTTATATATGTAGAAGTTTTCTTACGTAAAATTCGTGTTCATAACAACAATGCCACCCCCTTTATTTGCCTCTTTTATGATCATGTCTGTATCTTTAGAAAGTGATTCATTAGATTGTCTCTCCTTAATTGTTGTGTGTATTTTGTTTTCAAGTTGGCTGTACTGTGAACACAAGATTTAAGTTGTATCAATATATTTTTCTAATGCTAGTTTTATGATCTTCGGTGGACAAAAACTGCTTTTATTCCTCACTGTTATTCGTATAATTATTGATTCTTACTAAAATATTATTTTAGCCTAATTGCTCGATGAAATTCATATACATCTTTGTTTTGTTCGAAAGTACTATATTTATAATCAGGTTTTGGTGTGAACTTGAGACCCCTCAACAATATTTGTATTTCTATTTCATTCAATTTTCTTTTTGAAAAATTAAATAGCTAAGCGTAGATCTATATTTTAGATGCTTCAGCTAAGTTACCTTCTGAATCTACGTTAGACTGTTCCACTACGGGCCCCCTATAACAAAATCAATCTTCGAATCTATCTTCTGGCACGGCGCTGTCACCGGTTAGTTCGTTTGTAGTTGTTTCTGCTGTAGTTATTATAAGGCCTATGAAAATTGTTTCTATTGAATGATGAATAATCTGTATTACTTGGACGATGATTATTATAATTCCGTTTTGGTTGCGTACTTCTGATACTTGGTCTCTCTATGAAATTATTTCTCTGTTTGGTGTACATCGTAGTTGCTGTAACTTTGTATTTTGAAGATTGGTTTCTATACCTAGGTTCATAAACGTATTCTGGTCTGCGATTGTGTCTAGATTTATTTTTGATTTCCGAAGCATTGGTTTGCCTAATTCAACTCGATATTGAGTTTTAAAATAAAAGGATTATTACTTTCATTTGCTTTTTGAAATCTTCTTCGTATTTACTTAGCCAACTAGCATTGTTACCCCCATCGTTTTTCGCTGCATTTTTGATTGCTTTTTGCCACAGATCAATAAGAAATTTGTTTCTATATTTGCCGAAGCTCTCAGTGTTTGCAGTTCTATTTGCATTTCAAAATCATTCATGGCATACCTTTGGCGCACTACTTTTTTATCAAATAACTTTTTGTACAAATTTAGGAATTATTGTTTGTGCCGATCCATCTGGTATATTGATCGTAATGTCCTCTGTTTAATGTCATTCTACAGAATACTTTCTTAATTCTAATTTGGAGCTCCATGTGCTTGATAACTGATTTTTAATATTATATATTGCTTTCTGTTTAAAAGTACTTCCTTCTGTTTCCGTTAATCCTCCGTCCTACTGTCGCTTAAGTTTGTTGTGTGAAATTTCAGCCATTGCAATTAATTTCACTAACAATCTCATCGTTATGCGAAGTCTGTGATTTGTACTTTTCAATGTTGCGGAAAGTTCCGAAATTGCATTTAAAGTTAGCAAAAGATAGTAATAAATATATTGGATAATATTTGTGTTACTATTCTGATGGTGAACTGTCCGTTACCTCATCCAGTGTGGCTCTCATTTGACCCATGACACCTTTCAATCCGGAAGTATGTATGAGGCGTGTCGTGGGAAATCCCGGACGACACTTTCCGCTTCTATGGTATTTTCTGTTTCAAGGAATATATTTATTTTTCAGAATAAAAAGACTACATAACATATTAATTGCTTTCATTCTATTTCAGTTGACACAGTATTTGAGTTAAACACTTGAAACTTTTCGCATGAAAATGAAAAGTTGCTATTTTTGCACAAATGTTTATATGAATATGCTCTAAGCAAACGTGATTCGTACAATGCATACACTGCGTTTTATTGTGGAGTCCATGTTAGTTACTCGTTTTGTAGTCAGTAAGAATGTTCATTGTTTGTATTAAAGACGCAGTTTATGGAATCCAATTTAATACATCGAAATTAGGCAATAGTTCTTATGAACGTTAATGGTGTTTTTTCGACTGAAAATTGTTTCTTATTTATGAAAGGCATTTTAAACTGTCTTAGTTCGAACACGCTTGGTACGAACGGAATATACAATAATGTCATGCTACATGTAATTTACTCCAAAGGCATCACCAGCTATCGCAAATACAAAATATTCAGTAATAAAAAGTTACCAAAACGTTATTATTGCACCGATTTAAATGCGGCTTTTTTGTATATTGATCGGTAAAATGTCCATTAGAAACAACAGATTTCTGGACTGCTGCTTGAAGGTGTATAGCATTGGATAGGCGGCCCTTGTCGTAAAATTACGCAGCGCCAACACACCGATATAATTACCGGTAACATTTAATAATCAACAGTTGTATTCATCATAATAAACACTAACATAAATGACAGTGTGAATTTTATGGATGCTTGAATAAATACTCCATATATTAAATATATAATAATGTTATGTAATTGCAATTTAATTTGACACAGAAAAGGGAATGGATGACCATCTAACCCTCAAGTAAAGCTTTAAGCAAAAACAAGTAAAATACCTGAACTCGCTTAACGGACTATGATATCCGAAATACTTATCTCTTCAGGCTAGTATAAACAGTTTGTAACAAATGGAAAAAAAATCATATTTATAGCTTATATTTCATTTTTCGACCAGTGATACACATGCTTTGGAGTCTTCCGTTATGTTTAGGTTATTGCACACAAGGTTTGATTTGATACGTATTTGACGGCAACCTCAAACACCGTGTTGAGAGTAACGTCAATAATTATTCTTGAGCTTGCTTTTATTTTATCTTTTCAGGAGTACAAGGACAATCGAATGGCTGGTTTAGTCAATGCTCTAAGTAATGTATATATATTACAACTAATGTATGTTGGTATTCCTCCAAAAACCAGAAACATCCACATTTTAACAAACATAATCACTAGCAGTGTAGAGGTAATTAAGCCGACCGTGTTTTAAGCTGAGCGCCTTTACGAAGATTGAAAGAACACAACTGCATTATATTGCCAACACAATATCCTGAGTCAGAATATAGTCATATATACCGTGTGAAAATGTTAAGTGTATATATGTAATAATTATAAGTATGTCTATGGTTTGTTAGTAGATTTTATAATAATGTATTACCCAGTAAAGGAAATTATAAATTAAGGCACAAAGCAAGAACTCTAGTGCTTATCAATTTATACACATTTAACTTTTGTTATTCGTTGCTGTTTCCGCGCATAAAGATTGCACAGACCCAGACTCATGCATCATCGGCTTTAAAACGAAGAAATAAGTCTTCATGAGCACACAAGTTTCAGGCGCGTGCTCAAGTTACTACCCCGACCTCTACTTTTACCCCCACTATTACCTCTCTGTGTATATTAATACTCAAAATCAAACACTGAACAGTGGTTTTCCGTATTTCGCTGCATTGATTTAGCATCGCGTAATTAAGAGGTCATTGTGCGGAGTTTATGGTACATCAAACAAACTTTAAAAATGAAGGTCGCTTTTGAAAGTCTGTTTAAACTGATATGCATACAATTTTACTATACCAATTGTTATTTTTAATTTATTTACACAATCATACTATTTTAATAGTGTGTTTCCTAATATATCATCCATATATTTCATAAGTGTCATTCTGAAGGGTAATGATCCGTAAAAGAAAATGTTCATGTTCATTTACTGTTCTGTGCCTATGCAACGATTGTTGATATAAACAGGACCCGCAATCACCAGGATTAAAAAAAAAAGACTTGACTTCGACATTCCAAAATGAAATGCTTAAAATAATATATTGTCAGCCCATGAGATTTTTGGCCAAAATTCGGTATCTGAACGAAAACGAGTTATTGGCAGTTTCAATACACTGATAAGTGTAGAAACTGGAAATGGCTTCCTACGTTTTGAGCAAGAATGAGCAGTTTAAGTAACACCACCATAACAACAAATTTTAACATTTCACACATATTTTAATGTTTGTCATGCATACATTACAGAAGATAGCATGATGAGGGCAAGTCATTTATATAATATATATTTACTGGACTGCCTATCCCAAATAACAAACTTTGAATGTACAAATGTTTCGGATAAAAATAATAATAATACAGAGATGGTTGCTATGGAAACCAAACGAGAAATCATATTAAAAATTACAATATTTATACAAATAACCCAATAAATAATATTTTTCGTGGACAGTTTCAAGATTTAAAAAACTATTTGAAATATCTTAATCATAATCCTGACTTTCTCATGAAAATCACGCGCCGCAAGTTTAACGTCAGTTTTCTCGAAACGAGGCAGGCCGCAATTGGGATGAAAATCTCATGGGCTGCCACAGTTTAAATGACCATTGGTAAATTCCAAAAAAATATTCAAATTGGAAGCTTACATGTGCACAGAGTGGGACAGTTTTAAACATTAAGAATGTATTGGTGAATACAAGAACTGATTACGATATCTTCGCATTTGCCAGTTGACGTTTTGATATGTATTTATTCTGAATATTACATCAATTATATTGTATATTATTGCTAATAATAATCATAGTTAGGGCTTAAATTGTTCGCATAGTTTTGATGCCTGATCCACTGTGTAAAACATATCTCTTGTGGAAGAAGCCTTTATTACACGACACTTGTATAATTATACATTATTGTTATGAACAGATGAAGCAGCGGAGACAGGTGCTAGGCTAATTGGTAAAGGTTCAATTGTTTGCTCCTTGGGACATAAACATAACACTGAGAAAGAGGCACAAGCTTGCAATGATGTGTAAGTTCATAAAGAATCAGCCTTTTCCTAATATTATGCATATTGATTCAGATGTCTGTAGATGTTACAATTCAAGTATATGATCACAAGATTCTGCATTAATTTAATGAAAATTCTGAGTACAAATATATTTGTCTGAATTTCAACATACGTCTTAAAAGCTAGAATAATAATATAATAGTTTAAGTATTATAATAAACACTAATAATATTCCGTTCCTAACAAAAGCACATAACTTTCATGCAAATGTCATTACTACGTCATGCATACAATGTAATAAGAATACTATTAAACTTTGAAATATAATATTGTGTGGGTTGCAAACTGTAGAATACATTCATCAGTTTTAAAAATGAAGCATTTGTTTTTTAATGTCAAAGTAGACTCGACAAACAGTATCGTCTATATTTTGCAATAGTGCTTTCTCATTTAATAATTCTCATCATCACCAGCACAACTGCTAACACCAACATCAATGTCGGAATCGGTTGGAACTTACATGTAGATTAGATTGAAGACTATATATCTCTACAATTAATAAAAGAAAATGTTATTCGGCAGTCGTGAAATGAGCATTCCGGTATATATGTCCGTTTATTAGTGGAACTATCACACAAACATGTAAACTAAAGCTGAAGCTTAAAGTGTGCATGTACGATCATTCATATTAATTTGTTTCAAAAAAAGCAGATAAAAGTGAAAATTTAAATTGAAAGAAAAGAAATAAATTTAAACATGACGACGGGAACACTTAAATATGGAATAAATTAACAAACACGATTGTCGATGTTGCATCGTTTATTTGTGTTGTGTATCCTTAAACAACTGTCGGTTCAACGTATATACATGTACTGGAAATTCCGGCTGTGCCGCCGAAAACTAGTTTTTGATTAAAACGTAGCCATGTATGTATTTCACAATAATAGTTCTTATTAACTGTTCTTTCATTGTAAATCGAATTATATGGTAATTAACTGTATTGGGTTGGTTTAGTTTGTGTATATATATCTGTCGTTACATCGTACATACACTCTTTAATAACTTAACTAATTGCTCGTATTATTCACCCAATTTTAAATTATCGTTATATTAAAGAAGTAAATTATTATACTAAAACGCTTTTTCAAGTGTAATATATATATATGTATATATATATATATATATATATATATATATATATATATATATATATATATATATATATATATATATATATATATATATATATATATATATATATATATATATATATATATATATATATATATATATATATATATATATATATATATATATATATATATATATATATATATATATATATATATATATAAAATTGTTTACCGGTATTATTTTAAAAATGAAATAATAACTTTTATTTGTAAAAAGTAAAACAACTGAAGAGTGTTAAACCATGATGAACCGTCGTATCCGGTTAACACACACACATATATATATATATATATATCGCGTAGAGTTTCATAGTGTGTAACTGTAAATTAGTTCACAGTTATGCGAATTGACGTTACAAACTTTGCACCAGCATATTTGGATATTTTCATCTCAATCGAGTTTTGAATGCTTCGTCAATGTTATGCATAATATAGTACATATACATGTTCAGAAAGTGTAAAATACGTATACATTTGTTTGACAATATACATGTTCAGAAAGTGTAAAATACGTATACATTTGTTTGACAATATACATGTTCAGAAAGTGTAAAATACGTATACATTTGTTTGACAATATCTTTATGTTTTCGGCAGTATGTTAACGTCAATATATTCAATTCTGGATACAATTAGAATATAGCTTTTTCTAAATAGTGTCAATTTAAAACGGACACGCTGCTTTTAATACGCATTATATGAATTTTAATTTAAGGCTACAGAAGAATAAGGATGCTGAACTGGAAAAAGCACGGTATACATTTATTGTCTATGAACAACATCTGTGTTACACACCTTTCTTTTCGAATCATCTAACTAGGGACATTAACGAATACAGTACCATATTTTGCATCAGAACATCATACATATAAATTGTCTCAGTTAACGACAAATTTAACGTGTTGCCACGTAACGTACTTTACAAAATGTATTGTTGTTTTTTTATTGCTGTGACACAAGAAATGTGTTTCTAGGGAGGAAAATCGTCACAAAGAAGCAATGGAGGCCCAACGGTAAATCGGCTTGGTCATAGTGAAAAGTGTCAACTTTCAACTTTGGTGGATAGATTACAAAAGATCAATTATACATACTTAATTGTCTATGAACAACATCTGTGTTACACACCTTTCTTTTCGAATCATCTAACTAGGGACATTAACGAATACAGTACCATATTTTGCATCAGAACATCATACATATAAATTGTCTCAGTTAACGACAAATTTAACGTGTTGCCACGTAACGTACTTTACAAAATGTATTGTTGTTTTTTTATTGCTGTGACACAAGAAATGTGTTTCTAGGGAGGAAAATCGTCACAAAGAAGCAATAAAGAAAGAAGAAATGGAGGCCCAACGGTAAATCGGCTTGGTCATAGTGAAAAGTGTCAACTTTCAACTTTGGTGGATAGATTACAAAAGATCAATTATACATACTTAATGGTTTTTATGTTCTCATTTATTATCAGCCTGATGTAACAAGCTGATCGTAGAAAACACATTGTAACATGCAAAAATACGCGCTTCCAAACATTGTTGTGGTTGTGGATTCACTAAAGGTACAGTTAAATTACAATAAAGCCTGAATAATTAATGCATTATGGACAATATTAATATTCAATGTCTAGTTGCAGTGATGATATATCTAAACTCGTAATCGGATCTAAATAATCATAATTTCACGGCACGAGCAACAACACGCCTTTTTACTTCATTTACATAAGAAGTATATACATTTTAATATGACGAGAGTATTACGGTATACCTGGCATTTGCATTATAATTGCTATATCAATAAAGTAATATAATTTCATTTTGAAATGAATTTCATGTTCATGTTTAGAACCAAAGAGAAAGAGGAGCGAGAGGCAAAACTGGAGGAAATACGGTACAGTGCATACCTGTTTAACAGTACATACAATTAGTGTTTATATACACTTTTTAAGACATAAATTTAATTTTACATTGCAATCATAGTATCTAAATGGTTGTATAAGTAGTCATAGTTGAATATTACTTGCAATATTACAAATCGCCACAACCCACAAATATGTGCAACAAAGTTGATACTTATCAGCGAAGCACGACTATTTGACGTAAATGTTAGATAGTTAGCAAATTACAATAATTTAAAATATTTGCAGTGCACATAATTAAACATTTAGAACAATACATTAACATGTAGTATGCCCGTTGTGTGTTTTATATTACTGTCGTTCACGTTGTAACACATGTTTTGGTTAAAATGAACCCTAATAATTCTAGGTGTGTGTCTGTTAGCTGCTTCATCTTCATTTATGACGTTATTAGCGTATGAAAACATTACATTGCTAAACTATACTAAAATCAAGATCTTGAGTATTATGCAAACAAACAAAACGAGATGTTTTTAACACATGTATGCCCCCCTCCCCCCCCCCCCGCGACTTGCAGCCAACTTGTGAATATGTGCAATTGTTAAGAAAAATTTTTAATATGCAATCCAAAGCGAGGTCTCGATATATGGTATCTATCTGTGAAGTTTCATTAAAATATCTCGATGTGTTTTCAAGTTATTGAGCGGAAACCGTTTTCCTTTTTTTAGTAGTGGTGACCTTGACCTTTGACCTGTTGACCTCAAAATGTATAGGCGTCTTCCTTTCCTCCCAAGTAACCAGCATACCAACTTTCTTGATCGCAGGTCAAAGCGTTCTCTAGAGACCGACCATCCGACCGACCTACCGACCGACCGACGGACAGGTGCAGAGCAAGATTACCCCACTTCTTCGAAGGGGGGCATAAATATAACGGATAACCGTTTAACGATTTTTAATTTAAAGGGTAGCGGAGAAGTTGGGAGTGTTAACATATAGAACGGGAGAAAGGACCGTATACCTGTAATATATTACCCAACCTCATATTTTCAAACGTTCTGTTATAAATAATTATTGAATAAAGATGTATATAAACACAAATTAAGCATATGTAGCCCATTTTTCTTCCGGCTAGCGCAGTGATTGGCCCGCGCGCTTCTCATCTAGGTGGTCGGGGTTTGATGCCATGTCCCAGCTCATATGAATCAATATCATCTCACATTCCGAGATAAGGTTGGGATGACTGGACACATACCACATAATATGCAGTTTAAGCTATGACGAACTTCATAAACATCGAAATACATACGAGGCGTGTCGTGGGAAACACGGGATTAATGTATGTGCGTAAAGTGTCGTCCTGGATTAGCCTGTGTAGTCCGCACAGGCTAATCCAGGACGACACTTTCCGCTTTTATGGTATATTCTATTTCGAGGTAGTCTCTTCTTAACATAGATCCACTGTAGGCGGAAAGTGTCGTCCCGGATTGCATGTGCGTACTGCACAGGGTCATCCGGGACGACACTTTACGCTTTTATGGTATATTCTATTTCGAGGTAGTCTCTTCTTAACATAGATCCACTGTAGGCGGAAAGTGTCGTCCCGGATTGCATGTGCATACTGCACAGGGTCATCCGGGACGACACTTTACGCACATGCATTAAGCCCCGATTTCCAACGACATGCCTCATATTGTCTATCTAATGCATTCAATAAAATGTGTTTTAGAGAGGAAAATCGTCACAAAGAACAGATAAGAAAAGAGGAGCTGGAAGCACAACGGTAAAGTTGTTTACTATGGGGAAATAGTAACATAATTACAACACATATTGAGTATCATATGGTGGGACGATTTATACAATATTTTATTATTATTATTATTATTAGATGGTAAAATAAAGAACGTTTATTGTTACAATTATTTTTGGTAAAGACACGTATACAAGGAAATCTAACCCGATGGATAAACAGTTTTGTTTATCCGGCAACTAAGCTTTATATTATTAACAACGTTGTCTGTACAATTCTTTTGGCGGTCTATTTTTCCATGAAACAGATTGGCGGTTATAATTTGTTTGAAAAGTAAAAAAACATGGATGGATATTTTACAGAATCTTTAATCACAAAATAATGCTATAAATTCAATGATTAATGTTAAACATAGAAATGAATATGGCCATAATTATTCTCTACATTTACAAATCGATCATTTTATTAATATGTCGATATCAGATAACGAATTATTGCAAAGCACAAACATGCGCTAGCAAACATAATTGAAGCTAATGGTTCAGAATGGTACGGTTTAAAGCCACAGTCCATAGAATATAATTCAGTACATCTTAAATAAGCATAAAGTCTAATTAAGAAATAATCGACGGGTAACTGTTGGTTATTGCGGTAATAACCAACTGTTTGGAGTTCCGATGCGTAGGAATTAAACCCCGAGGGCGGTAGCCCGAGTGGTTTGATAACAAGCATCGGAACGACAAACCGTTGGTTATTACCGCAATAACCAACTGTTACCCGTTAATTATTTCGATTCTAGCACGATCTTATATAAAATTCGTATTTTTAAAGGTTAATGAATGAGAACTATAGTTATCTATACTCCGCCCATTTTCCGAGAAGAGAATTCACACGTGCGTTTCAGTGACGTCAATAAATCATAACAATTCAAAATGACGTCAGTTTTATTGATAAACATAGAGCGAATGACGTCATACTTATCAATATAATACAGTGCAAATATGATGCTAAAAAGCGCAAATTAAAAGCATATTAACAAAACGTAAACGTTTTTGTGAACTTAAGTATAAAATATGTAGTACAAGTGTGGTTTTATTGTGCTCCAAAATGCATAAAATGATTTGTTTGTGATAATTTTCTATCACGCGTTTAAGCACGTGCATTTTACGGAACAATTTCTTCGATTTTCCGGAACTATTTTCAAAACATTAGGCTCCGCCCATTATTTGTTGCAGAATAACCCACAGTTATTGTCCTTCTTTATATATACACCACTAGCCGCGTGCCGTGGTAGAATTAACAAATAATGTACGGACAACTGTTGGTTATTGCGGTAATAACCAACGGTTTGGAGTTCCGATGCATAGGAATTGAACCACGAGGGCGGTATCCCGAGTGGTTTGATAACAAGCATCGGAACGACAAATCGTTGGTTATTACCGCAATAACCAACTGTTACCCGTTAATTATTTCGATTCTAACACGATCTAAAATAAAATTCGTACTTTTAAAGGTTATGAATGAGAACTATGTTTATCTATACTCCGCCCATTTTCTGAGAAGTGCATTCACACGTGCGTTTCAGTGACGTCAATAAATCATAACAAATCAAAATGACGTCAGCTTTATTGATAAACATTGAGCGAATGACGTCATACTTATTGATATAATACTGTAGACATATGATGCTAAAAAGCGCAAATTAAAAGCATATTAACAAAACGTACACGTTTTTGTGAACTTAAGTATAAAATGTGTAGTACTGTTTGTTATTCAAGAAAGGCATTTTGAACGTTTTGTACGAACGGAATATACACGAATGTACATGCTGATTTACTCGAAAGGCACCACCAGCTATCGCATACAGATAAAACGTTACCAAACTATTAATATTGTACCGATTTCAATGCGTTTATTTTTGTATTTTGATCGGTTAAGATGTCCATTAGAAACAATTTCTGCAAAGTTTTATTTTTATTAACATATTTCTGGACGGCTGCTTTAATTGCAGTCAAGCCTTAAACACCGTAAGCCTGTTATCATAAAAGAAAGGAAGATATCTTTTTGTTTTCAGTGGCCATAGCGGCACACCTGAAAATACGAAAGGTTGTATGACCATCGGGTGGTTACTATGGTGATATAGCCATGCCCAGAAACTTATTTATCAGCATATGACAAATCGAAGAAGAACACTTCCTTGTTTTATTTACATCTGCTTCCAATAATTTCAATTATCACGTCTATTGCAACAAGCATTCTGATTATAGATGTACATGTTGTATGTGTTATTGTATGTTTTTTGTTATTTCGATTAATAGTTTTTCTAACAATGCAATGCTCCTTTTCATATTTTAGATAAAAAGAGAAAGATCAGCGTGATGCTGAAATGGCGAAGAAGAACCGGTACACGGCACAAATTATTAACCACTTTTAAATGAATGATATACACATTTCAACGAATAATGCATTGATTAAAGTGGTTATTTAGTTTTACTCTTTACAATTGTGAATAAATAATATACAAGTAAATCATTTAATACGGTGCAGTCAATCTGCTTCTTTTCTGCTACCCGTATCATTTTCATTACTCTCAGTTGGAACATTACATGTACAAAAAGAGATCTTACTGTGATGGAAAAGTTTCTATAGCTCTAGAAAATATAAGTTTTCCGATTTACATGAATGCATTCATAACATTGAATGTAAGCATATATAAGAGCTTAACAATCGTCTTAAAGAGCGGCGGAAACAATGTTGTTATTCATTTATTATTTGTTTGTTATGGTTGATACATAAATTATTATTATTATTATTATTAAAACAATTATGTGTGACCGTATGCCAATATATTGTTTTGGTTTATTTTACAGATCCAGAATGTGTGTTGTTATGTAAGACGTACTGACGATATACAAGATGTCAAAGTCCAAACACAAGTCATAAAAACATATTATTACGGCTACATATGTTATATTAACAACAAATGTGTCATCTACTTTCAATTTAACTAATATTACTTCTACTGCTACTATGTGGGGAGGGGGGGGGGCAATTTGCATTCCGTGTAAACTTCATTTAAATATAATATAGATACGTAATTGTATTCTAGCAACTGCGTGTATTAGTGTATACAAACCTCTAACTGATAAAGTACTAACAACTGTCAATTATACACTAGGACTTCGCGAAATACTGTCGGAACACTTGTTGGTTTACACTACCAAACTAGCTATTATCTTAACGTTCAGAGCAGAGCCACGTTGTAGGATCAAGGCGAACTTTTCAGGATCAAATTGGCTATGGGCGATATTTTCATGATACAAACGCACTTTAACGGATAAAGGAACACGAATGATGCTGTACGAAACGTCCAAAAATGAACATTCAGACTGGCAAGTTGGCTTAGATAGTTACTCCACGGAATTTTAGTATCTATTAGTTGTAAATATCAGTGTTTACAAGGCGAATTTAAGTATTTTTATCCCAAAATAAGCTGCACAATATGATACTGTCTTAATTGTGCGAGTTGACAAATATGCATGTTCGTTTAGAATTTTCCAGCAAATATAACATTAACATTCAAGCTGCTTGTATAATATGGATATCATGACATTCACTATAAGTTTTTATGTAAAGAAACGCCGACACTGTTTATTTCCGAGTGAAGATACGAAATGTTATTATCTACATAATGTAACCTAGCGCCATTTTCATGATAGGCTGAAACACACACATATCGTTATTATTCTCTTATTACTCCACGTTATTTGATAAGCTTTCATTTACTCCTGCTTCATTAAATTATATTTCAAAAAAACAACAAGATATCAAATATTATCGACCCATGCATGCATACGTATATTTCAGTACAGTTTCTTTGGAATCTTGTCTGCGGTATGGTTTATTTGTTTTGTTTGTTTGGATCAACAGTATTTAATTCATAAATAACGGTGGTCAGTTAACCTACTCTCACTTTTCCTGGGCAAGGTTAGCCGATCTAAGTGGTTTACCAGTACTAAGTGCACATACTTATGTCAGTAACTAACAACTGCCCTACTTGAAGCAGAGTTAGGGGGAAAATGGCCGTATAAATTAGTTCATGACCAGTCCCCACACAAGTTATGTGGCCGGGCTGTGGAGTGAACTCACGATCCCCGTAGTCAATCGCTCTACCAACTGAGCTAGCCGGGTCTGCGGTATGGCTATAAACGCATGCATCTTAACACATCGATGAAACTGTCGTTGTATTGATCTCTATCACGTCGCTGCATTGATAAAATCGAAGAAACTGAAGGTTTTTCCTCAATCGCTGCATATATAGCTGTAAATGTTGCAGAAATATTTTGCACAGCTACCAAATACCTTAACAGCTATTTAAATGTCAAAGAAACTCGTAAAAATTGAAATGCAAAAATCACAAAAAAATCAGCTTGCTTAATCGGGACAGTCATTTAAAACACAGATCTTATAGATACAATTTGACATATTCAAAAGTTCCGTCAAACATACTGATTAAGAAGAGAAATAATATATCTTTAATAGAACGATTATAAAATGGTCGTGTAGGAGCAAGCTAACCTAGGTTTATCCTAAATCCTATGAAAAGTTCAGTGGTTATTCGTCTAAATGTGTCTAAAACGACAATTTTAATCTGAAAAGTTCGTTTAGATCCAACACCGTGGGAGCACAGGATCCATTCATAGCCAGTAATTAAGACACCTTAGTACAAAGGATCTGTGTGAAAAAGTACGCTGTTATTGACTATGTTAAGGAAATTATATCGGTCAGCAAACATTTATTTTGGTTTTTGTATTTTTACAATAATGTAAAATATTAATAAAATAACTTTGTCTGGAAACGTTTTTTAATTATATCAACTTAGACCACCGTACAAACCCGTGTTGGAGTAAGAATAGCACTACACTACATTCATCACGGTCATACGCAAACTTTCATTATAAATAGTGTTTTAATACTATTTAATACATGATTAAAATCGTTGTTAGTCAATCAATATTTCATAAAACACAACAAATGATCATCCAGTTAAAACATTACGCCATCATCCTATATAGATTTTGTATTACTACAACACCATCAAATATCGAAGGCATACTGACTATTCTAAACTACATTTGTATGTTACTGCTTATATGAATATGTTCCGCAAATGAACTTCATCAACTTAAAACGCTAGGAATAACAGATATTTCATCAATTTATATGAGTATAAGTGAGTACGATCATTTTGAATTCCAAATGCTTACAATACAGGACATTACTAGAAATTTGGAATTGCTTCAAATGCACTAAATACAGAAACATAAACCGCTGTTTACCTTACATTCCCTTGCTGTTAAACTTACCATCATATTTGTCTGACCGATGTAGACCTTATTAATTTTACCATACCCCAGCTTCAGAACGTATCCGATATAGTATTCATAAATCATTAATTGTAGACAAACAAAGCTGAATTGGGTAGTGTAATGAATAATCCATACTCAAATGGCCTTCTTTCGCGAACAGAACATTAAACATGTTATCGGACAATCATAATTTGAATGATTAATGAATATTTTGCATAATCCCGGTACAAAAATTCTCATAACTTCGTCAAACATGGTGATAGTCTTTACATGTGATGTTAATATATTAACCACTAATTTAATACGAGCAGCATGCATGTTTTCCCATAATTTTACTTTGCAATTAAATGATTGTATTTCTGTAAAGCGACGTAAGCTCTAATTGAACGTAAACCATAGGCGAGACTCGACGTTAAACTTTTATTTTAATAGGACACGAACAGATTGTTCTCAAGACAAAGAACAATATTTCCGTTGTAAAACCACCCATAAACAACGTACAATAAATGTAGTTCCGATTCTGACGTCATTCGTTCAGTTTTTAACGTTTTATCAATGAAAGTGTCGTCAGTATGAAATAGAATAATTGTTATTGTACAAACTTGTTAATAATTTATTATTTAAGAAATGTTCAACTTACAGCTGTTTATCGGCTTATAAGCAACGATTTTGTGCTCTGACGCGTAGGTATTAACCCACAAATTCAAAGGCCGTGTTTCCACGAGTTCGTATCGTTATCAGTATATCTAGTCATACTGTGTGACACAAAGGTCTTAGATGCGTGAACTCAGTGTGACGGTACAGATAGACGCTAGTCATGCGTTGTGACACCAAAGTCTTAGATGCGTGAACTCAGTGTGACGGTACAGACAGACGCTAGTCCTACGTTGTGACACCAAAGTCTTAGATGTATGCGTGAACTCAGTGTGACGGTACAGGTAGACGCTGGTCATGCGTTGTGATACCAAAGTCTTAGATGCGTGAACTCAGTGTGACGGTACAGATAGACGCTAGTCATACATTGTGATACCAAAGTCTTAGATGCGTGAACTCAGTGTGACAGTACAGACAAACGCTAGTCATGCGTTGTGATACCAAAATCTTCGATGCGTGAACTCGATCTGGCAATGCAGACATTACGGTAGACGCGTGATGTGACACAGACGTCTTAGATTTTCTAACTTTATGTGACTGGGCAGTCAGAGGCTAGTCGCGCGTTGTGGTACCGATGTCTTAGACCCTTAAACTCAATGTGACACTCGTTTGTTTGGATTTTTCTTGCCGTATTCAACAGTATTTCAGTCATAGTACGGCAGGTAGCTAACCTGCTCACACTGTTTCCTGGGCAAGCTAAGCCCATCTAAGCGGTTTAACAGTATCAAGTGCACACACTTATGCCATGAACTGACAACTGCCCTGTTTGAATCAAATCCAAACACAAGTTATATGGCCGGGCTGGCATTCGAACTCGCGATCCCCGTATTGACAGTCTACCAACTGAGCTAGCCTGGCACGGTATTACGCTCTTCTCAGAGGCTGCTTGCTTAGTCATGCGTTGTAATACTGCGACGTCTTAGAATTTGATGTGACGTTGATTACATTCACAACAAACGTTTAGAACTATTAATTAATGTACTGTATTACGTTGTTTGATTATAGCGTTTTGGTGGCAATAAATACTTGTGCTCCCGAGTCACCTTTATCAAGCAAGCACTTGCATTGTTCAGTCAAGAATATCACCCATCGCTATAAGCCAAAAGTGTTCCAGGACGCCGTCGGTACTGAATGCCGGCGATATAGGACTCATATGTGGAAGATTAATAACATAGTCAGTTTGTGTGTAAAATAAACTCGCCACCAGAGAACAATTTATTAATACCGTGTGCTCTTGTGAAGTTAAATTATTCAACAATTGTCCTGATTTTTGAAATAAGATACGTACGTTACGTACCATTGAAGTTATATTTATATGCAAATACATGTTCCAAACTGAATAATGCATTGTTTTAAGTATGTCTTGTAGACCCTGTCGGAATGGAACTGATTGGCTTGAAGCACTTAAATTGTTTTCAAACAATTTTAATTATAATAGACTGTTTCGAACTCGATTCTTAACAGCATCACAAATACGTTCGGCGTTTTTCTTTTCTTTTGTCCGAATACGACATGGCTGTCAAGGATATTATGCGAGAATTAGTCATAATAAATCTAACCGTCTGCGTTTAAAAAAAAGTTTACTTAAAGTGTATGGCTAAAGCCATAGCACACAAACTGATACGTTAGAGAATGATGCGTTACACTCAATTAGAATGATGCCTTACACTCATTTAGTGATGTCCAGTGTATGTATATACTATAAGTACTACACTAAAAGGCGTAAAATATGTTTCTTTCGGATTACATGCCCCCAGAAAATTAGTGTAGGTAGGAAGGGAATTTTTATTTTATTTGGTAAATTGTCAACTTCATGATTCTAAAACCGAATGAATATTCAAAGCATATCGGCAATATCCCTTAAACATTATTTTAAAGTGGATACTATCAAAACAAAACACTTTTATCAAAAAATAGTTATTGGAAAATCTTAAATTAAACAAACAAATATCTAACAAAATCAATAAAATGTTCTAGGGTCGGGGCATTGTTTAAGGGTGACCTGAAACAAACAGTTTGTTAACGCCTAAGTAAACATAGTACTTCCATGCACATTTAAACATTACTTCAAAATCTACCAGAAGAGTAAAAAAACGGAAATTTTACTGCGACTCCAATTTGAGTTAGCATCTTATTACCGGTATCAGGTATATTTGTCCAGAAATGTCCCTAAAAATATCTCTGCGATAGCAAAACTAGAAACCTTCAATGGTGTTTGTCTGATTTCCCATTTAGCTGTGTTCCACCATGGGCATATTCGTATAATATGTAGTTATTAAGACAACACTTTCCCTTTGTAGCTAAAACATACTTTACTTGTATGCGCACCCCTGTCTCAACCATCATAATTTGTTTTCGCTCATATTTTGTCATTACTTATCAATTTATGCTGGGCCCATATCCTCAAAGCTCCTTAGTGAAAATTTAAGTAAATTTCTTAAAACCAAAACATTCCTTAAGTCTGTGGCCAGTTCATTTAAAGTTAAGTTTGTATTATGTGTGTTTACTCTGGTAAAGAATCAACACATTTTTCTTATTTTGCCATAATTCAAGTATAAAACAGAGTTTCACAAAGAAATTAGAATTAGAATATTTCCCTTAAATACAACTTAGGTTAAAATTTTCCTTAGGAGGTTTATGGAGACGGACCTGGACACACATGAACAATCACACATGGGCAATATCTCGACAATTATTGATACCGTTTACGTATGATCTTAGTAGTAAGCCATTGTGCTTCTTCTTCTCAATGCACTATATTTAATTACAAAGTTGAGCTTGCAACGAAATTCCTTTCTGAGCTACGCTCCGCACAAGATTTGGACCAACAGACAGGTATGGCAATTACTAAGAAGAACAACAACAACAAACAAACAAATGAACAAGTAAACAAACAAAACAGAACTAACCAGCAAACATAACTGTTTAAACCATTCATAAAATTAATTATATATGTATTGATAACAGGGTATTCCACAGGTGTTGATAAATCAATGAACTACGGGTCTTGCTCTGCTGTTTCCTTCTATGACCTCCATGGCAATGCAAGCTGCACGTATTCTATAGTCCTGTGATCTCCAGAGCAACACTGGCTGTACACCTCTTAGCATGTGGCCTCCATTGCAACATTGGCTGTACACCCCTTAGCATGTGACCTCCATAGCAACATTGGCTGTACACCGCTTATCATGTGATCTCCGTAGCAACATTAGCTGAACACCTCTTACTATGTGATCTCAACAGCAACATTGGCTGAACACCTTTTATCATGTGACCTCCATAGCATCATTGGCTGTACACCCCTTATTATGTGATATCCATAACAACACTGGCTGTACACCTCTTATCATGTGACCTCCATGGCAACATTGGCTGTACAACTCTTATCGTGTGGCCTCCACAGCAGCATTGGCTGTACACCTCTTATGTTGTGACCTCCATAGCAACATTTGCTATACACCTCTTATCATGAGGCCTCCATAGAAACATTTGCTGCACACCCGCTGTCATCTCTTATCATGTGACCTCCATAGCAACATTAGCTGTACCCCTCTTATCACGTGGCCTCCATAGAAACATTTGTTGCACACCTTTTATCATGTGGCGTCCATAGCAACATTGGATGTACACCTCTTATTATGTGGCCTCCATAGAAAAATTTGCTGTACACGTCTTATCATGTGGCCTTCATAGCAACAATGGATGTACACCTCTTATCGTGTGACCTCCATACAAACATTAGGTGTACACGTCTTATCATGTGGCCTCCAGAGAAACAGTTGCTGTACACCTCTTATCATGTGGCCTCCATAGCAACATTTGCTGTTCATATTCAATCAGGTGACCTCCATATCAACATTGTATGTACATATTCAATCATTTGGTTCCCATAGCAACCGTGGCTACAAAACCTCTAATCATGTGATATCCAAGGCAATATTTGCTGCAGACATTCTCTAATCATGTGATCTACATAGCAACACGTGCTTTACAGCTTTAACACATGGTCTTCATGGCAACAATGGCTTTAAACATTCTCTAATTCTCTGATCGTCGTGGCACTACTGGGTACATGCCTCCTCCAACTATGCTGTGTCCATGGCTAAACCCCATTATGTGATTTTTTTCCTAAATGCACACCCACCCCCCCTCATTATGTGGTCTTCATTACAACAAATGCTGCACGTCCTCATTCACCACTTGGGTACGTTGGTACATGTGAGTTCTTCATCAACCTGACGATGAAAGACAAAATTGCAGTTTGCATTACGGCATATGATGCTTTAACTTGAACAATTAACACAAAGACTTAAGAACAACAAACAAAATAACTACTCGGCCCACCACATACCAGACTGACAACATCTAAAATATAAATATTCACACATCAAACTACTGTTCAACTACATTGTGTGCTTAAATGAATGTTCAATGTATATGCCCCACAAAAGATTTATTATCTAAAACAATATTAAAGACATTGCATTATCTTCACTGTATTCCCTTTGTTATAAGACGATTTAAATCCCGAGCAGCTACAAAGGCATTAAACAAACTTAGCCTCATAGACGTCCTGTGTATGATAGGTGTTTAAAGCAGTGACCTTATCATTAATTCCAAATATCCTGTATCCAATCCCAATCAAAGTCAAGTATAACGAAAGATGTTTGTAAAACATGTATGCACGCCGACTTGCAGCCAAGTTGTGAATATGTGCAAATGTTAAGAAATATTTTTAATATGCAATCCCAAGCGAGGTCTGGATATATGATATTTATGCATGAAATTTCATTAAAATATCTCGTTGCTTTTTTAAGTTATTGAGCGGAAACCGGTTTTATATTTTTAGTAATGGTGACCTTGACATTGACCCCAGCCACCCCATATGAGATCCCAAGAGAGTTCTCAATATAAGGTGTCTATGCATGAAGTGTCGTTAAAATATCTCGATGCGTTCTCAAGTTATTGAGCGGAAACCGTTTCTATTTTTAGCAACGGTGACTTTGACACCACCCACCCCATATGAAATCAAAAGCGAGGTCTCAATATAACGTATTTATGTATGAAGTTTCATTAAAACATCTGAATTCTTGTCAAGTTATTGAGCGAAAAGCGTTTTTCTATTTTTAGCAACGGTGACCTTGACCCCACCCACCACATATGCAATACCAAAAGTGGTCTTAATATTGGATATCTATGTATGATGTTTCATTAAAATATCTTGATGCGTTCTCAAGTTATTAAGTGGAAACCGTTTGCTATTTTTAGTAAATGTTACCTTGACCTTAACCACACCAACCCCATATGCAATCTCAAGCAAGGCATTGATACAAGGTATATATGTATGAAGTTTCATTAAAATATGTTCATGCGTTCTAAAGTTATTGAGCGGAAACCGTTTTTCTATTCTTAGTTATTGTGACCGTGATCTTGACCCCACCCACCCCATATGCAATCCCAAGCGAGGTCTCAATATAAGGTATCTGTGTATGAAGTTTCATTATAATATCTCGATGCGTTCTCAATCTATTTAGCGGAGACCGTTTTTATATTTTTAGTAACGTTGACATTGACCTTGGCCCCACCCACCCTATATGCAATCATGAGCGAGGTCTCAATATGAGGTACCTATGTATGAAGTTTTATTAAAATATCTCTATGGGATCTCAAGTTATCGAGCAAAAAACCGTTTTTCTATTTTTAGTAACGGTGACCGTGACCTTGACCCTGCCCACCCCATATGCAATCCCAAGTGAGGTCGCGATATAAGGTATATATGTATGAAGTTTCATTAGAATATCTCGATGCGTTCTCAAGTTATTGAGCGGAAATCGTTTTTCTATTTTTAGCAAACGTGACCTGACCTTTGACCTGTTGACCTCAAAATGTGTAGGCGTCTTCCTTTCCTCCCAAGTAACCAGCATACCCACTTTCATGATCGTAAGTTAAAACATTTTCTAGATATTGTGCGGAAACGAAATGGTCTACAGACAGACCGACCATCCGACCGATCGACCGACCAATGGACAGAGCAAGATACCCCCACTTTTTCAAAGGGGGCATACATATATTTTGGTAGAGGACAACCCAAGGAACAATTTGTGAAATCAGCGGTTTCTGAGAAGAAGATTTTCAAAGTTTTCAATATAGCTATTTAAGGAAAAAAGCCATGCCCCCTGGCGGTCATGTTTTTCACATAATCAAAATTATTTGACTAAAGTGTTTTGGTAAAACACCACCAAAAAAACATTTCTGTGACCAGAATAGCTCACCATAGAGTATTTTGTGCTCAGGTGAGCTAAATACCAGACAATTCTAATATGGTTATAAACATCTACACACATTCAACCGTCAAGCACCCTCATTGAGATATACATTATTTGTTTTACAAATTAAGAACTTTCAAGGGCAAGTGATTGTTTATCATTCAGAAAATTAAACAGACCAGTGTTGTCACTGTAAGTTACCAATGCGCCCGAAAATGTGTTTTGAAAGAAAAAACGAGTCCTGTCAATACTTTTATTAGAATTATGCGAAACACACAAAAATTACACTAAAGTTGCATTGAACACTAAAAATAAGCCATATAGGCAGCAATAAAATTCGGTGAATTGATATCCCCTGCCAAGAAAAGCAAATCGAAATAAGAGCTGTCGAGTAAACAAGTAGTCGATATTGTACATTATTATACCTCACTTGGTTATTACTCTTTATAATGCATTTAAACTGCAGCGGGAAACACATTGATATGTCGCCCGGCAATGTCGCCAGCTACCGCTATGTCGCCCGGTCTGCAAATGATACGGGATTTAGCTTAATTTAAAGTCTGTGTCATGTATTATAGGTTACAGTATACTAAATATTTCAGGTGTGCAATGCTATACTCTCTAAATAAATCAACACCATTTATTTGAAGACACAATTTTCTGTATAGTCACTTGCCATGACTTTATTTTTGAATAATTCTTTGTACGTGTGGTAGGAAAAACATTGTTGTGTACTAAAAATTCACTGTTTCGCTTGAAGGTTGGAGACTACATGACGAGACTTTGACAGTTGGCAGTATACCTTCAACTGGAGAGTAGCCGGTAAAAAGATGGCAGTAAAACAGTGAACTTTGATTCGCGTCGAGTTCTTTCTTACATATCACATGACCTATCTTTTTTATTGTCTAAATCAATTCGGCTCGGAATGCTCTTTAAGAAAAGGTATGGTTATGAGGGTCTCTACGCGCAAAATGTTGAGTTTATTTTTTGTTGAATTTATTGCTTTTACATTGAATTTGTTAAGGAAATCTTTTAGTATATTGTGACCTAAACTGACTTTGGGTTCAAATAAAATATCGTCTGCAAGTGCAAAATATGGATGAGAAAGCAGATTTTTGGTCATTTCTGAGCAAAAGAGTAGAAAATAAGTGCATTAAATGCATCAATTCAGATTGTTTGATCTGGAATGTTTGTATTTCAAATAGTTCCTTACCCTATTATGGCCGAATGAGGGCTAAATTGCCTTCGGACATAAAATCAGAGACATACTTGGTTCACCGTGTAGCGTTAATGTGCTACATGAAGTCAGAATTGAACGCCAGGGACTCTGTGAGCCACTTATGCAACAATAGCTTGTGTGTTAAGCCTCAACATTTAAACATAGAGCCCCATTCCACCAACATGGAACGGCGGACATGTTTACAGTTCGGACAGTGCAGCGGGCATGGAACTGAGCCAGCCTGCATATTTGGTAAAAACATGAATACAACAAGCTTTATCACTTCCTTTTATTCATAGAAATACACTTAAAATACATAAATGCATGTTTTTTTTCATTTTATATCTATTTCTATTGGGTATTTTTGCCTTTTTCAGGTAGAGGAACGCCTGATGCTGACGCGAGGGCCACTTGTTAGAGGTCTCTTATGCCAAAACAGGTAATAATAACAATTTATTATCAGGTACACAATCAACTAAGCATATTTATGATGCTTAAGGTGTGGAAGACTGTCATAATCAGGTTTGGGGTCACTCATGCCCTTGCCGTAGTGTAATTCCTCATGCAGTTTGTATCGATAATTCCGCGTCCTGGCACGTAAAGCTCGTGCTTTGTTGGTAGCGGATGTTTGCTTTCGGTTAAGGTCGTTGCGGTCCTCATATGCTATCTGCTTAATAATCTTTGACCCCTGGGTAAGGTTAGCATTTAGTTCAGTGGTTTTTGCAATTACAAAGTCAGCATAGCCATTGTTTAATTTGTGAACCTGCCCGTGAATTCGACCTACACAGTTGCGTGAGAAAGTCACAGTTTTAGGATTGACAGCTTGGTACGACCTGTTTACTGCTTCACTTTTTTGGGTTGTGGTTAAAAGTTTGGTAGCGTCAAGAGCAGCTGGACCTAAAACCATTTCAATGCATTTTTTAAGGACTTGTTGGTCACTGTCAACCATTTTAACCTTGACATTGTCTGGCATGAAATTCTTAGCTTGCCTATTTGTACCAGCACAGACATAACTGTACTTTGCACAATGAGTACCGCAGTAACCACTGAAGCATAGAACAATGGTTGCGATTACATCAACCATGACCTTCTTTAGAACCTTGATGTCACCCTGGTGTTTATTGTGGGCAGCTTTAAGCTCAGCCATACACCTAGCTTTGACCGAGAGAGCGAACCGACTCCTGATATTAGACTTGGAATGACCCTTGAGCATGCCCTTTGAGAAAGGCGCTTTGTTGAGCTCGCGCTTCAGCGAGTTGCCTAGGTGCCTCAGATCCTTAAGATGACCCACATTGTGACCGTGAGAGTTACGAACACCTTGGAATGCCCTACTGTCCCCATCACAAGTGAAATTTGCTATTTTGATGTCCTTAGAGATCTGGTCACCTAACAACCTATTCCATTTGCCTTCATCACCTATTGGTTCCCTCTCTGAAACATTTGCAGAACAATGCCCCCTATGATTGGGGCACTGAACAGGTTTACCCTTATTCCTAAGCATTGATGCAGTCCTGCATAGTTTATTTGCTACTTGTACCCCTACAATTTGCTTGTTTCTGGTATTGTTTTCACACATAGTGCTTATGGCAATAGTTCCGGCTTGAAAGGGTGTCGCGTCAGAGTTAAAAATTGGATTGTTGTAGCAAGTGTCCCCTTCAACATTTACCTTAGAGGGATCTTTTTGACCAATTTTGGCATTTTCAGCAAACTAAGTTTTCTCTAATCTGGTACATGCTTCTCTCATTTAGGGATTTAAGGGCAGTATTGACCTTATTTGCTTGTTTTTGCATAGCAAGTGGAGAGGGAGCAATGATATTGGTTGTGTTGAGAATTCTGCGGGAACCTGTGTTCCCAATAGAAGTACTTGCAACACCTATTTGGAAGCCTACATTGATCTGAGCTGCCTTTCTGCCCCTGGTACTTGATGGAACCTCATTGTAAAGCTTATAATGCTTGCCTACATATCTGCATCTTGTACATTTTAACCTTTCCTCCCAGCCTAAGCCCCACTTTATGGAAGCACTGCCGTCAATTACCAAGTCGCCCCTACATTTATCACTTCTTAACCTATGCTTTCTATTTTCAGAGGACATCATAGACTGGAGTAGGACGGGGACATAGACCTTGTTCGTAAGTAAGTCGGGATGGACTTTTGATGGAGCAGGAACCCGTAACAGGTCTACATAGCGAATCTTGTTCGCTCTCGGACGCAAGGGCTTAGCTGGGGTTTGAGAGCCGTCTACATCCCGAAAAGTAAGAACCTTGTCATTGTAAGCTACCCGTGCTTCAAAGGATGACCTTTCTAACCTTACATAGGTTGTGTTGGAATTTGACCTTCTTTCATAATTATGTTTTTTCCCCTTCACCGGACTAGTCCCACCTCATTTAAAACCAACATTGAGCAACTTTTTCTTTTGCTTGGTTATGAACCCCATTTTGACCAGATTGCCACCTTAAAAAAAGTCAAAGTACTTATTTTGTGCCCAAAATATGCAATTTTGTATTCCCTTAAACCTCTAAATGTGAGCAGGCAATGCAAATTGACCACCTGCTGCAGTTTAAAGGCACTCATGACATTATATACTAGAATATATCATTGGTGGCCTGTAATTAAAGAGGCTGCGACAAACAAGGTGCTTTAAAGATTTTACACTTTATTGGTTTGAAACAAGCAATTACTGGAAGCTGATTGATTTCTACACTTCAAAGTATCTTTGATCTCCCATTTTGACTAATTTGTTAATTGTCTTGGATGAAATTGGAATTTTTTTTCTATTAAATTTACATTTTTGGGGTGATTTTTTTTTAAAAATACACAAAAAATACATTATCAAAATGGCTTAGAGTAAAAATATCTAACAAAGTCATTCTCTCCTCACCCCACATAAGCCCCCCATACATGTTTGTTTGGTTTGTTTGGGTATTTTGTCACAAATATTGCAAATATCAGCTTTAATTGTTAGAGGGACATTTAAGCTTCAAGACGCTTGAAATCACCGGCTTCCGACCAAAATCACCTGTGTTTGAAAATATGAAATAAAATGGCCAAATGGACAGATATACAAGCCAAACTTAATATATTGGTGCAATATGCATGGGAAGATAATTATATGCAAGAAAAACTAATTTTAATGAGAACAAATTTCTCTTATAGGTTACAGTATACTAAATATTTCAGGTGTGCAATGCTATACTCTCTAAATAAATCAACACCATTTATTTGAAGACACAATTTTCTGTATAGTCACTTGCCATGACTTTATTTTTGAATAATTCTTTGTACGTGTGGTAGGAAAAACATTGTTGTGTACTAAAAATTCACTGTTTCGCTTGAAGGTTGGAGACTACATGACGAGACTTTGACAGTTGGCAGTATACCTTCAACTGGAGAGTAGCCGGTAAAAAGATGGCAGTAAAACAGTGAACTTTGATTCGCGTCGAGTTCTTTCTTACATATCACATGACCTATCTTTTTTATTGTCTAAATCAATTCGGCTCGGAATGCTCTTTAAGAAAAGGTATGGTTATGAGGGTCTCTACGCGCAAAATGTTGAGTTTATTTTTTGTTGAATTTATTGCTTTTACATTGAATTTGTTAAGGAAATCTTTTAGTATATTGTGACCTGTAGGGTGACAGTGCGTCTTGCCAATCCGAGGCAACACGGCGGACCGAGGATTTAGCCGATTATATATATTGTTTTAGAGATATTTACATGTGACAACTTTAACAAAAGTTACAAAAGGGCAATAATCCTGTAATCATGTTAGCTAAAGTAAAGGGACCTGATGTACATCTGCAAATTGTCACGATAAAGAAATTTTAGTGAAATACCTGATAAAGTATTGAAGATATTTAATTAAAATTCAACAACAAAAATTAAACAAAAATAACACTTAGTTATGTAACTTGTCATATATCTGCACTGTGTCTCAATTACTTAGTATTCCAAGTTTCAGTTGTTTAACCATATTCCATATATTGTACTAAATTAAAGTTCCACAGGAAATTCTAAGTTGTGAAAAACATTGAGCATTTTTCATTAACTACAAGGCCATGTAGAATATTGACTGATCCAAGGTTAACTTGACATGCGCTACCGCACAATGTTGGTTCATAGTTATTTCAAGTTTCATGGAATTCTACCTGCCAGTTACTGAGAAATGGCAGCAGACAGAACAAGGATATCAGTAAAACTAATGGATGCTCCCAAATGCGCTTTGTCAAGCAATATAAATGCAATGAGAAGGGCAAAGATATTAAAAGGACTAAAAATCAATAGAATGCAAACTATATACTATATTTAAAAAAAATTCAAAGTCCCATAACTCCATGAAAAATCGTTGAAGAGGAACATCCTTTCAATATGCACACCTCTTGGCATTGAAACTTCACATAAAAGTTTATTAAAATCTTGCCATTAGTTGTTGAGAAATAGCCCGGAAAATAATTTATGCAGTATATACAAATTTGAGAAATGTTCTAAGTCTCATAACTCTGAGAAAAGTCATTGAAACGGAACGTCCTGGTAATATGCACACCTCCTCTTGGTAATGAAGATTCCCATAAAGTTTTGTTGTATTCCAGCAAGTAGTTGCCAAGAAATAGCACGAACAACAAAGTCAAGAACAGTGCACTATATACTGATTTCAGAAATCTTCAGAGTCCCATAACTATAAGAAAAATAATTGAAGCAGAACGTCCGGGTAGTATACACACCTCCTCTTGTAAATGGAGATTTCCATAAAGGTTCATTGAATTCCGGCTAGTAGTTGCTGAGAAATAGCCCAGACAAGAAAGTCAAGAATTGTGCACTACATACTGATTTTTGAAAGAAATCACAGGAGCGGAACATCCTGGTAATATGCACACATCCGCTTAGAAATGAAGCTTCCCATGAAGTTTCGTTGAATTCCGGCCAGTAGTCGATGAGAAATACTCCGAAGAAGATATTTTGAAGGAAGGACGGAAGGACAGAAGTACGGATGAACAATGCGGCTACTATATGCTCCCCAGAAAAGCATGACAGACAGATGAAACGACAGACGGCGGTACAACTTCATTTCAATATCCCTCTCCAGATTTCATTAGCGGGGGACAATAACTCCCTCAATATTGAAACAAGAGTTATGGTCTTTGTACTCTACACATCCTCTAAAAGCCATGAACAATAACTCCAAAATGTTGAAGAAAGATTTATGGTTCATGTAGTGTGCACTTTCTATCAAAGTCCTCAATCAATATTTGTGGTTTTATTTTAAATCCCTTCTACTAGTTCTAAATGGACAGATGTTCCAATAATTATATGTCCTTTTTTGTAGGCACAAAAACAACTTAAAAAGTTGGTCACCAGACATTTATATTTATGTCATTCAAAATCATTTTATCGCAGATAATCAATATTTTACCATGATATAGATTGCATGCATTGCATGCATAAACTACAGTCTGGCCAAGTTTGACCTAATTTTTCAACAATACTCTAACTGTATCTAGTTTCTAATGACGTTTACATTCTGACAAAGTTTCAACTTCATCAGAAGAACTAGAACTCCGCGAGACGGATGTGTTGCCTGACGCCTGATAGCTGACCTGAATCCAAATGATAAAGCACTTAAGGTTAATGCTTAATTTTTTTTAAACAGATTTATTGAAATCTTCTAAAGCACTGCACTCTGGCTAATTGCAAAGAAAAGACTTATTAAAACCAAAAATGCGACGAAAAATAAGTATGAAAATTTACAAAGGCTAATAACTCGGAAAGTATGAGGTGCAGAGTAACAGTTATTGTGCACTGCACTTCTCCTCAATCAGATCTGTATACCTATGAAGTTTTAAGTTGATAGCTTTCATAGTCTAAGAGTTATGCTCCGGACACAAAATAAGCATGAACATAAACAAAGGGCAATAACTCTAAAGTATGTGATGCAGAGCAACGGTTCTTGTGCACTGCACTTTCACTTAATGCGATCTATCTACCTATGAAAATTCAGTTTGACAGCTTTCAGAGTCTTAGAGTTATGCGCCAGACAAAAATTATGTTTGAAAATAAATAAAGGGCAATAATTCAAAAGTATGAGAGGCAGAGTAACGGTTCTTGTGCACTGCACTTCCGCTTGATGAGATCTATCTACTTATGAAGTTTCAAGTTGATAGTTTTCATAGCCTTAAAGTTATGCTCCGTGCAAAAAAATAGGTATTAAAATAAACAAAGGTCAATAACTCCAGAAGTATTTGATGCATAGTAATGGTTCTTGTGCACTGCACTTCTCCTAAATGAGATCTATCTACCTGATATATATACTTACGAAGTTTCAATTTGATAGCTTTCATAGTCTTAGAGTTATGCTCCGGACAAATATAAAGTATGAAAACAAAGGGCAATAACTCCAAAAGCATGAGGTGCATATTAACGGCTCTTAAGCACCGCACTTTCCCTCAATGAGATCGCTCTACATACGAAGTTTAATGTTGATAGCTTTAATAGTCTCAAAGATATGCTCCAGACAAGCGAAATGGGCAGCCGCCACCGCCGCAGACAAAAGTAACACATATATGCCGCTTTTCAAGCGACACAAAATGAAGCCACTAGATTAAACAGTGAGAAAAACCTGCAAATGTATCAGTTGACAAAGTGACCTAGTTTCTAAACAGGTCTAGTTTAAAACTGATCTGATGAGAAATCTGGGCTCATGGGTGATATATATTGTTTTTCCTTTCTTTGACCTAGTGACCTAGTTTTTCAACCAACCTGACCCATATACGAATTGTATCCAGATTTCTTCCAGATTAACATTCTAACTAAGTTTCAACTTCATCAGAGAAACAAGAGCTTTCTCAGGCCAGCGCCCTCGACTATTCACTCCGCTTTGATAATATACATATTCTGTCAGTGACCTTAATGTCTTACGTAATGACGCGGAAGACATGACTTGTGTAAAGTTTCAATTGAGTATTTGTTGTGGTTACAGAGATATGTACTTGCAAGCAAACTTTAACCTTAATATTTCTAAGTCCAAAAAAGAGCATGATTCTGATAAATTTGCAGGTCAGAGTTATGGGCCAGTACTTAACTCATCTCTGATGGTAATACCCAATATGTTTGTAACCTGACTCAAAACGTTTTAAATTTTTGGACACTATAACAGTTATATATTCCAACATATATTTTGCATTTGAATATTCACACATTTTCCAAATATTATGTCCAAAATTACCTGTTCCAACAACTTATTGCTGCACTTTCACATTCCTCTGCATGTAGCCCAACTTTGTCAACTTCATAGCATCACCAACCAAAACACACAAAGAAGTAGTAGCAACAGAATGTTTAACAGCTTACACGGCAATGTTTTATATGAAATTTACTGTGAGAAACATAATTGAACGAGACGGTCATGATAGCCCAAAGTGTTCACCTGAGTACTGGCAATGACAGAGATCATAATGTTGTAAGTTGAAATGTCAATCAACATGAATGCTACATTGCACCATTAATCAAATGCGGCATGTCTTGGGAAAACTGGGCTTAATGCATGTGCATAAAGTGTCATCCCGTATTAGCCTGTGCAGTCCGCACAGGTTTATCCGGGACAACATTTTCCATTTTTATGGTATTTTCTGTTTTAAGGAAGTCTCTTCTAAACATAAATCCACTGCATGCGAAAAGTGTCGTCCTGGATGCAGTCCGCACAGGCTGATCGGGGACAACACTTGACGCACAGGCATTAAGCCCGGTTTTCCCACGACACGCCTCAAATTAAATATTGTCATGATATTCAACTCATTGTCTTACTTTTACTTATACTGCAGTCACAATTAAGACCCAGTATATTGATGTAGCCATAACAAATGTTTGTTTCAGGTTACATGACCAAACCATTTAACTTTTTTGTATTTAGAGAATGGTCAACTTAATGAGTTTTAAACTCAATAAATATTCAAAATAAACTGGTAATATCCTGAAAAGTAGATGCATATATATTATAAGAACAAAGGTTCTGAGCAAGTTCATTTTGATTTGGCAAAATATAACTAGAATGTCCACAAGCTTTTTCAATAGCCATATAAGGAAAACTGCCCTGCCCCTGTTTTTCAAGGGAGCGGAACCATTTTCGACTTTAGCCGAATTATCATAAGAATAAAGGTTCTGAGCAAGTTTCGTGTTGAAATGTGACTTCTAGAGAGTAAACAAGTTCTTTATCCACATAAGGAAAACTGCCCCGCCCCCTGGCAGCCAGTTCAACGGAGTGGAACCATTTTAAAACTCCGCCGAGATATCATCAAAACAAATGCTCTGACCAATTGTCATGCTAATAAGGCAAACAATGTGACGTCTAGAGTGTTCACAATATTTTTTTCAATTTGACCTAGTGACCTAGGTTTTGTCCCCACATTACCAAAATTTGAACTCGGCCGAGATAACATTGGAACAAAGCTTCTGAGCAAGTTTCAGGAAGATTGGGCAAACAATGAGACTTCTACAGTGTTAACAAGTGTTTTCTTCAATTTGACCTAGTAACCTAGTTTTTTACCCCACATGACCCAGATTCGAATTCGGCCGAGATATCATTGGGACAAATGTTCTGACAAAGTTTCATGAAGATTGGGCAAAAAATGTAACTTCTAGAGTGTTAAAAAGCTTTTTCTTCAATTTGACCTAGTGACCTAGTTTTGACCCAACATGACCCAGATTCGAACTAAGCCAAGATATCATCTATCAATAAAAAAAGATTTGTGTTATCGCGAGTTACCGTCCATTCTCTTGGCCCTCGAGATTTCAATCACGTGATCTGATCTGTAATTATGACGGAGTATATCGGCATTTTTCTTAGTTTAAAAGAATTGTAATATAAATGTTTTAAAATAAAATAAAATAAACTTTACATTATGTACTACATATTCTTGTTTGTTGCTTATAATTACTTTAAATGGATTATTGGTTTGTAAAATGGCAGCACTTCTCTTTTCTGTCTTAAAGTCACTATTTCTATATTTTATTATATCACATAGATTTAACTGGCAGCGGTTATTGACATCACGTAGACGAGCGGAATGCGGGTGAGTTAAAGGCAACAATTCCTTAAATGGTGAGATACAATAAGTTAATGTGATAAATATGTATTTTTGTGGTAGTCATATTTGTTTTATACATGTACATTTATCATTTATATTGTTTTTACCTCCTTATCTATGTTAAAGCCACTACTGGTCGAGGACAATAACCGTAGAGGACCAATAACCGAATAACCGGTATAATTGCTAAAAATGCTTTCGACCGTGTTAATCAATCTTATATTTTGTTGCATTCGAACGTGTTCCAAAATGCTGTAAATTTTAAATTGTTTCTGGTAAGTATTTATGATAATGCAGCAGTTAATAACTTTTACTTACAGGTGTGCTGTCAAACTTGGCTGGGAATTTCCGTTAACGAGTGCGCATGCGTCCGAAATCAAAATGTGGGAGGCCCCGCATGGGGTCCAGTATTTCCTTGTAACAAATGAAACAGCTAATGGACAGTATTTTCATGTTTCCCTTTCCATATGTTGTATAGCAAATCCGCTATTTCACTCTGTTATAAACGCCCATTAAATTATATGCAAAAGCGTCGAATTACCACGAAAGTTATTTAGTATATATTCTCTTTGTTTTGATACAAGTTGTATAATTATATTTGTAAAAAATATATTAATTTGCAATTCATTACATACAACATATTAAAAAAGTAGCATGTGTACATTTTCTTTCGAATTTCAAGTAAAAATATCAACTTCGGTTATTGGTCCTCCATTTTGGCAATTTTTGAGTAATATAGTGCCCCCCCCCCCCCCCCAGTCGGGCCTCACTAAATGTCGAGTCAAAATCAAATTCATAACACCCATCATGTTCGTTGTCAATGTCAGTTTTTTTTATCGGAGTATTGCCCTTAATAATATTTAATATATACGAATATAGCTCTGAATTAAAACATATTCATTGTCATATGACTTACAGTTGTTTAACCTCCAGTAGTTGTCTTTAAAGAACCCACAAACACTTGCGAAACATTAAATAACATTCATTTTTAAAAATAACTTACAGCGATACAACAGCTCGATTCGTTCGCTGGTTAATGCTGAAACCTTTTGTTTATGTATGTAGTAACGTAGTCCTATACCGTGATAGCTCAATCCATTTTTGAGTTAATGAGCTATTGACCAGAAACTGTTTTATCTAGTATTCTAATAGCGATGGCACTGAAATTTACCCCACCCACCCATATGCAATCCCAAGCAAGGTATTGCTTCTATACGGTATACATGTATGCATTTTCATTACAATAACTAAACCCATTCCCTAAGTATCGAAGAATATTCACCTTGACCTGTCCATACCGACCATTTATGCAATCTTTAGCGACGACTCAAATATGCAGTATCTATATATAAAGTATCATTACAATATCTCAATTGGCTACCGAGTATTCAGCGGAAACAGTCTTTCTATTTTAAGTAAAAGTGACATTGACCCCACTTATGCCGTCTGTAAAAGCAAGGTCTCGATAGATGTATTTGTATATTACCATTTTTCTATTTAAGTAATGGTGACATTGATATTGATCCATCCACCCCATTGCAGTCTCAAGCGACGACTCAATATAAAGATGTATGTATCAAGTTTCTTTTACAATCTCTCAGTCCGCTCTTAAGTTATTCAGAGTAAACAGTTGTTCTAATTTAAGTAAAAATGACCGTGGCCTAACTCAAACCAATATGTGTATTCCCATGCAGGATCTCGATATAAGATCCTAAATATGAAGTTTCATTATATATCCCTGTAATAATATAGCTTTTTAACTTAATACCATATTTATATGTATATTAACTGTGACTTTGACCTAAACCTCACCCACCCCATATGCAATCCTAAACGAGTTGTTGGTATAAGGTATCTATATATGAAGTTTAATTGCAATATCTGATTATTTTCTCCGGTTATTGAGCGGAACCGGTTTTTCTATTTTTAGCAACAAACAGTCTATAAGCCTAAATAAATATGAAATGCCGATGCCATATACAACTATACCCCGTACATTTACTGGTTATTATATGCTGTGTAGCGGGCTGAATTAATTACTTTGTTTTGATCTGTGGTTGTGAGGAAGTTGCCGAAAACATTTAATACAAAAACAAGGAGCGTTACTTTTTTTTTTTTAATTGTTTGGTTATCAGTTGGTTCGCCAAAAGTTAAACACACATAACAATATTGATCGATATTTTATGTTAAATACATATACAGTTATCATCGATGACGCTTTGGCGGCCGCGAAAAATAAGAAGTAGTATTAAAATCGATATAAATAAAATACAAATGATGTAAATAACGCGCATGTGCGACTTTGACAAACGTCGTAAAGTGTTCTCAAGTTTTCATTGATGTGCGCAATTTTTTAGATGTAGATTCGATTCCTACGGGAAGCGTGATTCCAAAACAAATGTTTCGTTGTACATCATTGAATATTATAATTTTTCAATAAAACATTGTGTTTAATGAAAAAATATCATTGAGATAAACAGAAATGCATATTTTACGTCAATTCATAAGCCAATTTATTTAGATTGTTAGGTTGTTAAGCAGTTGTAACATTTCTGCCGAGTATTTTAAAAATCCATCCAGAAATGACAGAGTGATTGACCGAACAGGAAAAACATATCCCATTTTTGACATTTACCTCTAAGTGTGACCTTGACCTTGAAGGTACATGCCTGGGTCTTGCGCACGACACATTTCTTCCAAGTTATTTAACAATTCATCAAGAAATGATAAAGTTATTGACCGGAAACAAAATACAGACCAATTATTTTACCTTGACCTCTAAGTATGACCTTGACCTTGGAGGTATGCACCTGGATCTCTCGCGCGACACATTTTTCATGATGATGGTGAACATTACTGCCACATAATTTCACAATCAATCCAGAAATGGCAGGGTTATTGACCGGACACGGTATTTTTGGACGGACGCAATGACGCACAGACGAACGCACGGAAGGACAGGGGAAAAACTTAATGCCCCTTCACCATTCTTCGAATGGCGGTGGCATAAAAGCGTATTTTATTCATCACCTTCACGAATACCGCACCCGACATAAATGTTGTACATACAAACGTTTCGTTTTTATTGCAAGACGCCAATAGTGTATATATTGTTAGCAATGTGTCCATTGTTTAATCCTTTAATACAACAGTCATAAACAGAAATAAGCAAACGATAGATGAACAAAATATTGCACATTGAAAGGACAAATATATTAAATCCTACCTTTTTCCGAAGAACCTCTGATTTCGTTCACAGAGCACTTGATATTAGAAGACACAATGCACGACAACCTAAGATGCACTCAAGTTTGTATAATAAATTTGATAATAAATAACTCAGTCAATAAGACCACACCAAACTGAAGTCCTGGTTGTCGAGATTACCGCGCCGAATTTTTGCAAATCCACATTTTTTTTTTGCACAATGCTCTGCGCTCGCCCCATGAAGAAAGTAAAATATTTGTGTGGAGCGAGTCATTTAAACAACGTAATAACAGTCAATATTTGTGTTCATCGTTTGATATAGATGTATTTATTTAATTGTTGACTTGATGAGTACATTACACATCTGTACATCAAAAGTGGAATCCCCCAGCGTTTGCGTACATGAATAAAAAAAATATAAGCGATTTCATCATCTTAGTGTGTTTGAATGTTATTAAATGCTATAAAATGGTAAATATAAATGACTTATTCAAATTGAAAGAGTTAAGCTTTATACTAATTTTAAACAAATGCTAGTTATTTACATATCACATGTTGTTTTTGAAAATGTTGATTACCGTTAATGAGAATTCAATGTGTACAGTATTGTTTAATATTGTCGCCGTTTATTTGTTTTTCAATACAGATCATCAAAACATATATGTAATGTGTATTCAATTAAACCTGCCTAGTATACGATTTTATTTCACCACATGTATCAGTAAATATGGACTTTGCACAATGATCGCTATAAGAGCGAATATGTTTAATTACATCATGATCTGCATTACCAAAAACACGTTTCCCAAATTTTTAACAATATATACACCAAAAACAACGGAAAATATTCAAGATTATTATATCCTAAAGGTAAAACAATCGCTACCGACAAGACTTCCAACAATAAAATTCCATATTATTTGTATATTGAATATATTTTAAATTTCAAATTGGTTTAATTTCACTTATTCAAAACATTAGAATTGGACATAATATAAGTCCTTTCATTTTGCATTTAAATTTTCAATAAGCTTAAAAGTGAATATTTGAATGAACTATGCATTGATATTTGTTTAATATATTTATAATATCTTTATAATCTTTATAATACTAAATATATATAATAACAAGTATATAACATATTTTATAATATTATATAATAATATAATGATACTGTAAACACATTCGGTATGAAGAGATATATTATGTTAGGTCTGCTTATCTCATGGTTCATTATTTTATACATTTTCTTTCTTAAATACTTATTTTTATATCTATAAATTCGAGAAAATTATGCTCTCGCACTAAAACAACCAAAATTGAAAAAAAAATTTTTTTCGCTCGCTCGCTCCAAATTTTTTCGAAAAAAAAATTATATAACCAAGTATTAAATTTGTTGTGGCCTTATTTATTTTGACAAAATACAATCGCTGTTGAGGGTTATCGCTAGTGAACTGTTCTGTTCTGTTCTTATCTGATGATTTCGTAATACCCGATCTAACAGAGCTATACGTTTTCACAAACTTCATCATCTCATATTTATTAACCTGTAAATGCATGCTCAAACAAATCGATATTATACATTTATAATATACAGTATAATGTTACTGCGTACCCAAATAATGTATAAGTTTTTCTTTACCAAACATTGTCTTTCAAATGGTGTAATATTTACACATGGTTTGAATGCAATATAATTGTTTGTACTATTATGAACACTAGAATTGTTCCAAAATTGCTTACTTTTGTACTCGTTTCAGATGTTTGTTAGAAAACCAAACTTTTCATCTCATATCAGAAAAAAAATCTTTCACAAAAAATATGGAGCAGTGATTGAAATTTAGTTTCTTTGATTCGAAAAAGAGGTAATCAAACGGAATTTACGACTCGAACTGATCAATACATTTTGAGTCGCCCAAAGATTAATTTGTGTCTAAATTTGTTATATTCAATGCATGTTGTAATCACACAAAGTAAAAGTCTGATTTATATCACGATATAGATACATCAGTTGTTAGATGTTTTAAATGTTATTTTTCGTAAATCTAGCATTAAATGTTAGATAAAGCTTTGAGTGAGCATACCAACACATGCGATTAAAATTGCGATTAAAACTGTAGCTGAAACTGAAACTGCTTAATTTGATGCAACGCCTACTTCTATCAAATATATTTAATGGCGTTTTACAATATACACGAAAGTAAAATACATATAAAACAACGGACGCTGTATAATTTAAACCCGGAAAAAAAACCCGGAAGATTTTGTTTAAAGATTTTTCTTGAACGAGTCAAAAAGACTGACTGTTTGATATTCAGTGGTAAGGTATTCCACATGTTTGGACCAACTGTACAAAAACTTCTGTCGTTGACTGTTTTTTGTTTGTTAAATGGAACAGAGTAACAATAGTTTTGCGTGGTAGAAGATCTTAAGCCCGGTAACAATAGTTTTGCGTGGTAGAAGATCTTAAGCCCGGTAACAATAGTTTTGCGTGGTAGAAGATCTTAAGCCCGGTTTGTGGAAAGTACTCTGACAACAATTCAATCAAATATTCAAGCGCTTCGCCAACATGACATCTATACATGAAACATTATCTTGAAACTAATTCTCGCTTTTTACTGGTAGCCAGTGTAAATTGTACAATTCTTGTTTAGAACTGTGAAATTTTCTTCTATTGAGAACAAGTTTTGCACACATGCTTCGAACGCGCTGCATCTTTTTCAGTTCATCATGAGCAATTCCATGATAAATAGCATTACAGTTATCTAAATGTGAAATTACCACTGATCGTACCAGAATTTCGGCTGCAGTTTGCATACGATATTTTCGAACACATTTGATCTGGAAAAAGTTCATCATTGCCGAACGACCTTTTCTGTTCACATGTGCTTTGAAAGTTAATGTTTCGTGTAGAAGAGCACCCAAGTATCGAATAGTGTTTATACGTTGGATTTCATCTCCGACTATTTCCACGATGAACATCACGGCCTGTACCCGGATAATCCTAACGCAGTGCAGCGACCCTAACGCAGTGCCAAAATGGCGGATGGAAAGTCGGGGCTACTGTGTTTTATGCATATTTTTCTTATGTACAGGTATGTTTTGGTTGTAATATCTATCGTCATTAATCAAATAAGTATTAAATTCAATACACCTAATGTTACATCTAGCAATTATTGGGTTGTAAGATGGAATGCTGAGGAACAAGGCCAAACATCCAAATAAAATATTTATGAAAAATCTTAAAAAATACCAGGATGCTTTAAATTTCCATATTATTTCGCTGTTTGGAAGCAAACATATACTGCTTCAAATCCCCGTTCACACCGTGTTGTTATCCCATCGTATATGGACACAATACTCGTTCGAATGTGCAGACCTCAAGAAAATGGATAAAAACCTAATTTCTAATTTATAATAACCGAACGCAACGTATACTAGGAACGGATTAAAACCAAACCAACGTATACAACCTGATGAATAAACACCTAACCGACTAGAATTATATATAAAAATGAATGAATATACATGTATTCTGAACGATTATAATGGAGCTCTATATATTTATATTTTCATTCCAATCGTGTTGTATAATATGCTCGTTCACCAGTAACAATTTTAACGTGTATTTGCATATAAGACTTGATCATGAACCTTTATTGAAAATCGCGAGCTTTTGCTGGACGAATATAGTTGGACGTATGGGTATCACTCAAAATTATATCCCGATTGAGTGCCAAACGATTTTCAATGACAATTTTTTTTTTTATTATTAAAGTCGATGTAGAATATATAGTTCAAAATAGTGAAAGTGGAACACCCTTAAAAATATAAAAGCATAAAACGCATTCATAGTGACCCTCTTGTGAATATATTTGAGCGTCCAAAGTTTATGTGTGTATATTGTGATATATCTTCTGACAGTTTAGAGTAAATGATTGAACAAGCACATTAATAACCCTAAAAGAAACTATTTAATATATACAGGAAGAACATATATCTTATTTTGCAGTTTGTTAGGTAATTATCATGTTTACGTTCGCACTTATCCATCACAGTTTCCTACAATCAGTCAGAAATTATCCGCAAACACATAACCATTTCACAATAAAGACACTGTTTTAGATGTAAACATCGACTTTAAAATTTGATATGATTACACATTGTTGTAGAGATGTTCATTTAACTAATATAGCTTTCAAGTAAGGTACTTATGCATTTTAAGATATATTAACAGGTCTGACACATACAAATGTTCTTTATGTGGACTTTTTCGGGTACATTTTAACGCCTTCAAGCATCATAAGAGTGATTGCCAAACAAAATATTAAGTGCATAAACCACTGGGCACTATAACTATTAAAAGATTAAAATTACAACATGATAAAAACTTAAAAAATAATAGCACATTCTGTCTCAGTGTCCGCCATTTTGACACTGCGTTAGGGTCGCTGCACTGCGTTAGGATTATCCGGGTACAAGCCGTGAACATTTTGACAATTGCGCCTTGCTGCTGAAACATATACATTCCCTTTTTGTCGCAACATACAAACATTTCGTAACCATTAATTTCCGGTTATTTCGTAACCATGTCGGACAATTCGTTACAACTTAACAATTAGTTGCCAGTATGGATATTACATGAATTAGAAGAGAATGTCGGATGCTTATATCATTTAAAACGGTATAAATGGCGAGGGAATTAATTTAGTAAATTAAAGCTTGCGGGAAGATGTGCGTGGCAAGGGGTATTAGTGTTGACTGTGTTTCCAATTAACTTTTACTATATCCTGAGTAAGGATTTCTCATCATATGAATGTAAGCTTTAAAACAATTTGTTTACCGGTATATCTTATAACATTAAGTACAGTAAAGTGGGTAATCAATTTTGGGTGATCGCTTTTCAGATAAAAGAATATTCAGCTGTTCAATTTTACAAATTGTTAAATTATCAGTATTGCTTTTGTACTGTTTTGTCATGATGTTTGTCTTTAAAAACCAATTATTTGCGTGTTTCATTATTTATGACATTTCTTATTCGAATTCAAACCAAAAATATTTTAACACCATCACTATATTCAATTATTTTTCGAACTTTAAACAATTGCATTCAAAGTTTACAAATTATATAGAAATTTAGTTTAGAAGGTAATTTACAGTAAGTTTCTGGTAAAGAATATGCATTACTTGAAGACATATAACGTGCCTACTCTTATCCCATATGAAATACTATATGCATATTACAGGCATTTTCCAATCGAAACAAATGCTTACATTAATGCGGGCGAATTCAAGATGATGTACGATCTTTCTAGCTATGGACAATTCTATGTTGATTAACATTGCTAACTTGTTCAATGCTATTTTTGGATTAATAAAAAATCAACACAATAATTGTACAACAAATAAAAATTGATATTTGAGGTTAAAATTTCATTGCACATGTGGATATTTAAAGGGTCTTTGGTGACGAAGGTAGGTCGACAATAAAATGTGGAAATATATAATTCATTTACAGATAATTATCATTTCTAAATATGATGTCATTGTATATTTCAACTGTTGACAAACGTATTGTTATTATATTTGTTGGAGTCATCGATAAATTTCACCAATTTATTCAGCTGTTAAATTTAGAGCGAATAATTGTAGTCAGTAACCTGGAGTGCGTGCTATGTCTGCAAGTCAAGGGGAATGTGTATCTCTCTTCCTGTTTTCACATGATATAAAATCTACCTTTAGTTATGAACGTGGCACCAGTGGATTAGAGATAGACGCCTTAAAACGGGTTCTTATACTTAATGTAGATAATGTAATTATTATTGTGCTAACAACCAGAAAGAAAAGCCGGATGTACTAAATGTTTCACAAAATAGTCTAAACATTGAAAGTAAGTGAATACTTACAAAATTGCAATTGTGATATTAAGAAACGATGAAGTGGCGCCGCATGTAAAACTCTCTGAAATTGAAACACTTCCCTCAACTTTAAAGCAAACATCAACGGGGCACCGTCAGTGACAACTTGTCTACGCATATGGTGCCCGCTTTCGGTTCACTATTGTACATATGCAAACACGCTATTTAGAGGTTCCACTTCAAAAAGGTATTGCATAAATTGCGCAGGTCAGTAACCTTTGCTATGTACTTGTACATATTATGTATACTGAGCAAATGTATAATCTTAAATCATATATATATACTTCTGTAAATTAATGGCAAGAAAACAAATTGATAAGCTGCTTCTTTACATATTTGCATATTTGCCTATAGATCTTTAATGATACTGCCGTCTAATATTTTCCAATGTGAAATGCGAAAATGTATACGAGTAATAATAGTATTCTTTTGCCAGCCGCATTCCCATAAAGCTAATGAAAATATGTACAGCAACATTGTAACAGGAAGTGCACTGTGGGGCTTAAATAGACTTACAACGACTCGATCGCTGTCTGTTTTGTTTCCAAAGCGATTACGAATGACACATCTTTTTATACCCCAGTCACAGTGTCACGTTTTCGTTGCTTCGTTTAGCTACATTGCCAAACTTGGTTGTTCAACGTAACCGTAACGCATCTCAACGTGGCACAACTTGGCAGTTACGTAGTTAAACGTAAATGACAAATCTGAATTAAGAACATGTTCAAAATACTTATACGTTAATCCTCGGTCATATTGTCACGATTTTGGGTACGATTGCACACGATTTACAAAATCTTGGTGAAGCGTGGTAAAACGTGAACACATACGTGCCGGTATCAGTGTTAGTCTAGAAGAATCTTGAGTGATCCTTCTAGATCAGGAAGAACAACGACAGTTTTGAACATGTTTAAAACCTTTGAGGCGTATCGTAACGCCGCCACGATTTTTTCAAGACGCAGGACAATCTAAGTGAAATCGTATCTCAAGCTGGCTTATTTTTACAGCCTTCGTATAGGCATCCTAAGTCTTTCGTGTTTAATTGTGACTGTGTTAATAACAAACATATAAACGACTGTGCTACTTTATGCTACGTATATGATACGGATTTCTAAAGCCCCGGTCACACTGTCACGATTTTGATTACAATTGCTCACGATTTACATAATCTTGGTAATGCGTTGTAAATCGTGAACACATACGTACTGTCATCTGTGTAAATCTTAAAGATTCTTAGGTGATTCTTATCGATCGGAAAGCGCTACGACAGTTTTGAACATGTTCAAAACATTTGTGGCTTATCATAGCGCCGCCACGATTTATCCAAAGCGTAGTTCAAGCCTAGAGCCATCGAATATCTATCTGGCTTATTCTTACAGCCATCGTAGATGCATTCGTGGCCTTTCGTGTTTTGTCGTGATTAATCGTAACTGACTTCATGACATATATATTACAAGACTCTACTACGTTTTGGAACGTTTTGCTACGTATATGGTAAGGATTTCTACGCTTGCCCCACGGTTCAGTTAGGATTCCAGTAGGATCTTTAGCGGCAACTTTCAAGACCACTCATGAATATACACGATGGACCACGACAACGCGACGATTGGGTCGCGTTGCCTGTACGGTTAATGGCGATGGTACTACGTACTCACTACGTTTGCCTACGTTGGTGCCACGATTAAACACGAGGCATCGTGATGTCCAAATCGCCTTGAACCGTAGTGAAGCGTGGGATTTATTGGCTGGTCGTAGAATTATCGTGAAGGATCTTCTTTAATGCTACTACACTCTTACGATAAACGTTAACAATCGTCTGGTACCGTACCCTATACCTGACAATTTTTACAACCGTAGCAGGTCGTATCATATCTTGGTGAAACCGTGGTGAATCGGCTACGCTAACTTACAAGTGTCGTTGATATTCGTAGTCTCGTCCTACAACAACCGTAGGTATACGTAGAATGATACAATCGGGAAACTGTGCATCCCGACTAAGCACGATTTACAGGTCCACGATTAATCGTCGGCTATCGTAGCTAAAATCGTGACAGTGCGACCGGGGCTTAAGCTCGATTCCATGACCATTGGTTCAACACTACTGCACCGCGCTTTTACAACCTGAGCCATGTATTAATATCGATGATAGTGAATATATATGAATATAAGCATTCACGGTACCAGTGCAGTGAGTTATCATTTCATTGCAGGTACCTCTCTTTTATATGGTGTATCTTTTTTCGAGACATACTATTAATCTAGTACATCGTTACGTCTCAATGCGCACTGTTTATCTATACAATCTTAAGGGAACCGTTAACAATTGTTACAGTAGCGTATACCCGACGTTAGCGTATTAGAACCGTAGCAGATCGTAACATATCTTGGTGAACTCGAGGTGAATCGGCTGCGGAACCGTACCAGTGTCGTAGATATTATGAGCTATATAAGGAGAAACCGCCTTTGGGCGTCATGTTTTTAACGAATCAAAATAATTTAAAGTAGTTTGGTAAAATACCACCACACAATCATTAGCGTAAAATTATTTTGAAATCTAGCAACCGGTTTATAAATAAAAAAAAGAATATTGTCGAAGTTTTGAATAAGTCATGTAAGGAAAATGGCTCTAGCCTCCAGATGGCAATGTTTTTCAAAGGACCGGGACCATTTGAGTCGATGAGTTATATAAAGAAACTGGACACGAACCTCCATGTCGGTAATGTTTTTCAACTGACCTGAACCATTTCAGCAACTATAGTAGAGAACCATCCAAGGAACATTTATGTGAAATTATTTTGAAATGCAAACAGTGGTTTCTGACAAGAAGATTTTTTATTTAAATATGATTTTTTTTCTAGATATAGCTCTAATGGCCAACGTGTACAGAGGGTTGAAACCATGTGAGCAACTTTGGAATACCATTGGAAGAACATTCTGTGAAGTTTCCTAACAGTCGGTCTGGAAGTTTTAGAGATGTTGTTGAAGGAAAAAAATACGCACGTACGGACGCATGCACACACCACGGACGAACCGCCATGGCATAAGCTCGCCAATAAAATAGAAAAATTATATTGGATTAAATAAATAGGTGTGATTATTTGCCTTCATTTCAATATTAATTTTGTTTTCTGATAACAGTAATGCTTGAATCAAAATACATGTACAAACAATAACACATTGTGTTTATGTAAACACATATTTGTGGGCCACAATGCACGCTTGTTTAAGGCTACATTCATTCAATTGCTCACTTTACTTCAAATGACAAATTATCTAATAATTTAACTTAAAGACATACATTAAAACATGCTTCGATTCAATCATACCTTTGTCGGCAATGCATTAATCGATGCGAACAATATATGATTTTCCGCTCATAGTGCGCTAGCAATTCGTTGACGAACAGTTATACACCCAAGTCACAACAAACAAATATATTGTCCTATAGATTAAAATATATTTAATATATACCATTGCCGTTCTCTGTCTTTCTACTTGCAAAATTATCATTTGAGGTTGTCTAAAACGATGTTCTTTATTTTTCATTACGCCATAATTAGAAATGATTTGAAATATAGTGCACTTACATAAGTTTATAATATCATTACGTTATGCGTATATGCAGTACAGTAGAGTGCTTTATTAAATGAAAAATAACTGAGCAATAAAAACAATCATTCCGTAGGTCGTTACTGGAGGTTCTGTTTAAAACGAGAAATGTCTTTGTCCACTTAATAGTACTGATGACGTTGTCTGGTATATGTGTACTCATAAATAAAACATATAAGCCATACAAAAACGTCGTTTTAGTCATAATCATAATTAAATTGATACCCGGTTGTTCTTTCATGTAAACATTATTGTCAGAATCAACCTAATAGAACCGTGATTTTCCCTTTTATTAATTATCACAATGACCAGACTTATTTATTACGCCCCCTTCGAAGAAGTGGTGGCATATTGCTTGCAAATGTCCGTCCGTCGGTCAGTCCGTCCGTGTGTCCGTCGGTAGGGCGTTAGCTCGGTACACCAAACCTTGTCCGAGCGATATCTAAAATCCCTTAGGCCTAGGTTCTTGAAACTTGGTAAGTTGGTTCGCTATTACTAATAGAGGATCCCGATTGGTTTGGGGGTCATTTGGTCAAAGGTCAAGGTCAAACTGACATAAAGATTATAAAGGAATGCTCAATAATTGTACAAGTTTGTCTGTGCAATAACTTCGCAACCCTTAGGTCTTAAAACTTGGTAGGTAGGTTGGTTATCCTTAGAGGATTCTTGGGATAACGATCAAGATCAAACTGACCAAATGCGAACCATGTAATAGAAGAAAACGCACAATCATTATAAAACCTTGTCCGGGCAATGACTACAAAACCCTTAGTCCAAGGTTCTTCAAACTTGGTAACTAGGTTGTTATGACAAGTCGAGGAAACATATTGAGTTAGGGGTTCTTAGATCAAATGTCAAGGTCAAACCAACCAAACGATAATAAAAAGCCCGCCAATAGTTTGAAAATAATTGTCCGGGCAATAACGTCGCGTATAATAATAATAATAATAATAATAATAATATTCTCAGAATAGACAATTATTTGAACTTAAATGATGTCACTGTTAATTTTCTAAGTCAATGGTACTATTTCTAGGCAAAAACCTGTACTTTTTTAAGATATGACAGTTGCCTAATCAACTATTTGTTTGGTAGTTTGGAAATGTAAAGCAACTCACAGACTGTTACTGATATGTACGTCCATTTTGTTTAAACGCAATGTCTCCAATGACAGTAAGTATGAATAAATGGTCTCAGAAATACACTCAAAACATTATTAAAGGTTCTGACACAATACTCAACTAAAATTAGTTTCATCAACATTAATTCAAAACAATACATGTAAGTTGTACAATTGTTTAGGGAGAAAATAAAGCAAAAACACAAATTAATAGCATTAATCAAATACAAAATTTGAACACTTTTAAAATGAAATTCGATTTTCGCCAAGTTTGTGTAAGCTACGTCACAGTCATATTGTTTTCATAATTTTATCAAGTCTACATATTATAAACTTAATTTAACTTAATGTTATATACCCTGACCAAATTTTGAAAGTTTAAGAGAGAAAAACATAAATCTGGTTTTTAGTTTCAATGCAATGTACAATTGATAAATATTACGTGTAACAGTTTGGTTAAAGTGTAATATACTTGTACTGTGTTTACAATGAATGAACTAAAGAGCACACTTTTCTTATTGTTTGCTTCATTGTAAGCAGTATTAGGCAGTATTCAGTACGCAAGGGGGCGGTGGGGTTGACATGCTCATACTTTTAGACTGTTTGCGGAAGCCAACGGTCTTTTGAGAGGGTAATTTCCAACACAGGTATCGCGGTAAACTACTTATTTTTTGTTCATGCTATTCGTCAGTAAATCGAAACCAGAAAGAGTCCTTCTTCAAAACAGCAAAATTTCACACCCGTTTTCTTACATTTTAATAATTTAAGATAATTTATATAGTGTGTATTATAATGTGTATAGCATTTAATTTATTACAATTACACTTTGTAAAAAAGGTCAATTTAGAAAAAATGCAACTTTAAACTAATGGCACCCCTTCTTTTTTGCTATTTACTTGTATGTAACCGAAATATTCACATGAGTGTTCTGGAATAAGACCACCTAATTAATGCGCTTCATCGGTTATTTTTTACTCGTTGCATTTTTTATTTTAATACCAATTCTCATTCTAAATATTTTGACAACAAATGACTGCAATTTGTTGAATTTAAACTGAACTATGGAAAATCGAGAGCATGTATCGTTTGATCTATTTTGACTCAGTAGGCTTTGAACAAAGATCTATGAATAAACATGTTTATTTATAGATCTTTGACTACGAGGCACTAACAGCCGGTGCTAAAACTACTACGCTTCATCGTTATTCTGGCCCGTTGCAGATTGACTTGTTAACGGGCATGTATATACTTCCGTTTTCATCGTTTGCATAAAATAATGAGCATGAACGAAATATTTGTTCGTTACTTAGTTTTCATTATCATGTTGTATACGTTAGAATAAGAAGCCACGTTATGAAGTTTAAAGGTGGGAAATTGAACTTCATTCATTCAAATATTTCCTTGTTAGCACAGATGCACTCATAATTCACATGCTTTTATCGACAACAGTCTTTCAACGCTTTCATCGTTTTTATTATTTTACGGCGGCGATATTTTTGTTTATATTTTTACTGTCTTAAATGTGCAGAATACACCGTATATAGAGCTACCTAATTATAAGAATGTGTGCGTATTTGTAAAGTCTGCAAGCTACGCCCCTGTTTAAAAGCGTAGCAAAAATGATTTATGCAGAGGTGGCAGTACTGTTATGCATGCCCATGTCAAAAGCTGTGCAATGAAAGCCTGCTAATTATGGGGGAAATGGTAATATTCCAAAGGTTTTTATATGGAAGTGGCGTATGTATTTACTTCGTAAATTATCTTAAGTATTTAAGTATCTTTACTGAAAGTAAATTGATAAACATAGCTGGTACGACCACGTGGCTAGCTTCATTCGCCATTTTTGTTTTCTTTGTTTTCATCCAAAAGAGCCGTTAGTATTCTGTTATCCACTCTATGTTCTCAATATTGCGTCAACGTTTCTTAATAGTCTGAGACACCAAAGAGTATGCATACATTGTGAATTATTTCATTTTATCCCACGAAATCTTCAAATTGCGTAAAGCTGATTCTTAAATATATATATATATATATATATATTATTTTTTTGGGGGGGGCAGGGGGTTGAACTTACATTTTCCATAGACGTATCTAATCTTATGTATATTTATTAATACAAATTTAACAAACGCCGTGCCTACAAGTTTTTTTATCTTGATCTAACTCGAATAAGTCATCGTTAACAGCATTGTATCTGTAAAAGGTGTTAAAATTATCTAATAATAGCGAAAACTAATATTTGGCTGTTGACATATAAGATTGTTCGTCTACACAAAATCCAATTGCCTCTGCAATGGTCGTTGCCTAACAGTAACATACATGGCATTATTTTAATGATGATGATTATTATTTCCAGTCAATACTCGGTTGTAGACATATGCAACAATCTCGCTTCTCAGTGCGGCGCAAAAATCGATACTTCTCACGTAAAATTTACATTGATTTGATAGGGCGCGTTAAATATTAATTGCAGAAACTTCCTTACTTTTAACTCTTATAAAACTGTACCCGGATAATCCTAACGCAGCGCAGCGACCATTAAGTTCAAATTACACCAAAACGGAAGTCACATCCTCAGGGTTACATGCTGTCAGTAAGTTAATGAACACATAGGGTTCAGTGTATAATGCATATGATTTTTTTAAAATACAGTTTAAATGATATGTTTTGGTATCAATTTAAAGGTATATATGTAAGAAAAGAAAACAAGTTTAAGGGATTACGTTATCTTAAATGGTTCCCAGCTTCATAACTTGTGGCCCATGTATTCATGCACAAAATCGCAGCCCCCATGCCTGTCAAAACCGGTGTGTTTATTCTAAGGTAACTATTTTGAGTTACAACGTATAGAAATGTTTGACGAGCTGTTTTTTCAAAAGGTTATGGCCTTATCTTTCCAACAATGTATGGTGATATATTGCGAAGTCGCTTGGTCATGGTGAAAATTGAGCTCAAACATTGAATACTTTATAGGTAACAATGAAGGAATTTATTTGCGCATGCGTGACCTTTAAGAGCTTCCGGTAAGATTTGTCGTCTGCAAACATTTTGAAAATGGATGCCTAAAAAAGCACTGTAATGGAGAGAATCACTGCCAGATGCCAACTTGACCCCATTCAAGGCTGTATTTTATGGGATGGTTGCTCTAGTGAACATAAGGGTGTCCACCAGAGTCACCATGTAGAAATAACTGTAGTCTCGTAAATGTCTAGAACTTCTGACGACGTGTACCATGTCAGTGAGGCCCTTAGAATAATGCACATTTTCATGTAATTTATACCGTCTCTGGCGTGTTGCGTACCTAGTAGTTTTGAGTTTTTCGATTACCCATTTATTCGGCCTTTGGGTTCTTTGATCGGTCTTCAGTATTTGACGTATGACCGTAGAACCTTTTGTAAGGGTGGCTCCGAGATACTTGGTTTTAATCAATACCGACACTGCGTAACCATTGTTTAGTTTATGAACCTGGCCGTGAATCCTACCGGCAACGGTTTCTAGGGTTAGTTATCATTTTTATGTTAACTGTCTGGTAAGATCAATTTACGGCCTCGCACTTTTGTGTAGTGGTTAAAAATTTAGTTTGATCAAGTGCTGAGGGTGACAGGCTACTGGCCATGCGTTTTAAAAGTAATGCCTTATCACCCTATGTCATTCTTTGTTTTGCATTCATTGGCATGAAGTTTTTAGCCTGTCGGTAGTTACCATTACAAACTAAACTAGACGCTTTGCAGGGCTCTCCGCAATACCCGCAAACGCAAGAAACAATTGCATCGGCTACCTTGGGCATACATTGTTTTATTTTGTTTAGGTCACCATTGTAAACGTTGTGGGCTGTCTTTAGCTCTGCCACACACCGTTGTGTTATTGAAAGAGCAAAGCGATTCTTAATGTTTGTGTTTGAAGACCCTTTGAACATATTTGAACTGAAGTTGGCTTTGTAAACAGCACGCTTCAGTGAATTTCCTAAGTGCCTTATTCCTTTAAGTGTTCAACTTTATGTTCATTCCCTTTGCTCACACCAGCATGACTCCTAGGGTAACCATTACCAGTATAACCAGCTATTTGAACATCATTTGATAATTTGCGGGAAACTATTTCAGACCAATTACCTTCGTTACTTATTGGATCTGATACGGATACATTTGCGGAGCAATGGCCCCTATGGTTTGGACAAACAACATTGTTCGACTTATTTCGCAAGCGAGCTCCAATCATACACAGTTGATTGGCAATGTGTACCCCTACTATTTTCTTGTCTTTAGTATTTTCACAAAACGTGGTTGTCGCGATAGACCCTGTCTGAAATGGGGTAGAGTCGGAATTGAACTTGGGGTTATTTTAGCACGAATTGCCCTCCACATTTACAGTTTTGGCAATTTTTTGACTATTAGGGCATTCTCCTTCACAAGGGACACTCTTTGCTCATGCATGTCCTGAACATTGACACTTTCTACCTTTTCATTAACTTTGTTACTTAACCTTTGCATGGAGGACTGGGTAAGGGCTATTATATTAGCGTTGTTGAGAATTCTGCGCACACCGGTATTGCTGATTGGTGTAGTGCACAGACCAAGCTGAAGGCCTATGTTTATCTTTGCGGCACGCCTACCACGACCTTTGTTTACTATCAACCTCCTCGTAAAGAGTGCGATAGTTACTAATGTATGAATACTTTGTACACTTTAGCCGCTCACGCCAACCTAGACCCCACTTAATGGAGTTAGCGGCGTCAAAATTTAAATCACTATCACAGTTTGGTTTAATTTGAGTATGTTCTTTAAATGCAGTGTTGAAAAGAACCTGGACCTCAGCCTGAACCATCAACTTATTGGTATACAAGTCTGATTGAAGTGACGAGTCATCAAAACTACTGTATTCATCAACTACATTGGAGGCATTGGGACCGGGTCGTAACGCTGACACAGTCGTGTCCGTAACATCGGTATCTCTGAAGGTTAGTACACTGTTATTGTAATGTATTCTACTATCAAATGATTTATTTTCCAACCTCACATACTGCTCATCAAAAATAGTAGGAAAAGAAAGAGTTTTACCCTTGTTGGGACTCCCAGGCCCCTTTTTGAACAAATCTTTTCGCAAGTAAGCTCGACGCTTTGTAGCCCGCATAGCGACTAGCCTTATCTCAATAAAAAACTAAGTAAACTATTGTATATGTACACTAATTATATTCAACTTACACTAGTTATCACAATAATAAGTAAACATGCACACAATTGTAAAATGTAAACATTTTGAATCTATCGCTGCATAAGTAGTTGGGAAACACATGTTTCCCGCGAAGGTATTTTAAGGCAAGGACCTAGTACTTATGCAACGCGGCGCACATAAACACAAACAATGCCAGTTCAAAACTGATAACAACCACTGACACCGTCATGTTTCTTTTGAATAAAACGTAGTGTATGCATAATGAGGATCAAAACGGTACCCTACATCAACGTTGTACATAAACAATAACATTTCGTGTGTTTGCAAAACTTTAATAATGCCACGCTATTAACGTTGTTTTCAACTCATTGCTAAAAAAATAATGGAAGCAATGTACACAACATCGAGCCTTTTATAAAGCAACAAAGGATTTTAAACTACTACTACTACTACTACTACTACTGCTGCTGCTGCTGTTGCTGCTGCTACTGCTACTGCTACTGCTACTGCTACTGCTACTGCTACTGCTACTGCTACTGCTACTACTACTACTACTACTACTACTACTTCTACTACTACTACTACTACTACTACTACTACTATTACTGCTGCTACTACTACTACTACTACTACTACTACTACTACTACTACTACTACAACAACTACTACTACTACTACTACTACTACTACTACTACTACTACTACTACTAATAATAATAATAATAATAATAATAATAATAATAAATGAAAACAAATAAGAAGAAGAAGAAGACGAATAGTTGTGGTAGTGGTAGTAGGAGAAGTAGTATGGTGGATAAACAAAATATAGTGAATTACGTGAACGAACTTAATACATGTTAAATCCTACCTTTCTCTAAAGAACCTCTGACTTTCCGTTCATAGAGCTCTTGAAATTCTTGAAATTCAGAGACACAATGCACGGCGGACTTAGCGGCACTGCAATATGTATGACAGTTAATATCAAAATCAATAACGGTATTGTTTTTAACAAGTTTTAACAAATTTAAATCATGATAATGCACTAACTCACATTATCAGGTTACTCAAAGGACAAGTAATCTTATGAAGTTTGTCTTTATTATTTTTTTTTACATTACATCGCTGGTTTATTTATCTGTAGTGTTTGCTTTGTTTTCGTCATTTTCGGTTGGGTAACAATCCAAATGTGACCCATTTTGATCGTTTATCGATGTATTCATGCTCTGTGCAGTCTCGTTTGAATTCAAATGCCCTTTCTGGTCAAATATTGCAAATTGTTATCTGTCACAAAAAGCTGCTTAATATTCCCGAGGTATTTCTCAAATCAGTTGACAGTGTATTGCGGTAAGGTGAGTATTTTGTTCTGTTATCAATATGTTCGGTTCTGTTAAATACATTGCAGGTATACAAAATAGATTGCTCAAATATATAGAGCTGCAACGATTCTTTTGTTGCATTGATCAATCGATTGTGAATGGCCCGATTCGATTGTCTATACTAAACTAGCAAATTTCGATTGGATTATCTTATATATATTGATAGATGATTGGCATAAAATTATTAATTGAAACATGTTTTTGTGTAGATTTGTCATGTAAATTGATCATGGCGTCATGGTTACTGTTATACTTAAATAGTTATGTTAAACATGATCACCATTTTTAACTGTTCTTGTTAAAGATATATACGTTCACATCAACCAATACAATGACGTTAATAGCAATAAATATAAATCTTTCCTATATTGCAAGTGACGACTCATAAATACGCAAACAATCGATCGAATCAACTAAATGATATTTAAAATCGAAATCGATTCGAATCGAGCCATGGCTGAATCGTTGCAGCTCTACAAATATGTATAAGTCTGCTTATGCATGGATCAATTAAGGGTAGATATTATACATACAAAAACAACTATATAATATAGTCCCAACACTGAGAGGGTGCACAGTTGACATTAAAACCAAGATTATGTTTTATTAATGAGATTCCTTGACTGAATCTCTCATTTTTCAAACAATTCTCGTGTCAATCCTAATGCTCTATTTTTGTTTCCATGAATGCTACACAACCCTAAATAACATTTCGTTACCTTGGAAATTGATTATATGTTGTAATAATATGTATTTCGTGCACTTCGTACATGCGTCCTCTTATAATGATAAATAATTTGAGGTATATAAGCACAGAAAAATCAGTTGTCAGAATTAGACATTGAAATTACTTGGACATGGCCATTTTTTTTACTGGTTTGAGATTATTTGAGAAATTAAATCAACAATCTGATGCATGTGTGTTCTACTGTAACTCTTGAAATGTGTTCAGAATTCAATTGTGTTACACAGATACATCCTTTGTCAAAGTAATTGCTTTGTGCAACAAAAGAATGACATAATGTAAAAAAAAATTGCATTGTTTATGAAATGGAAATGACAATCCTTAAAACCGGTACCTGTATTTGCTTTTAAAGGCTCGGTTCTTAATCTAAAAAAAAACGACAACACCAACAGATGTGCACATCAGATGTTAGTGCTACAGTAGACAGACATTTGCATAGAACATCATCTTTTTGGATGTTCTTGCATTGCTTCAAATTATATAAATTTAACAACATATATGGATATCAATACATACAATCAGTATCATACAATTAATTAGCTTGTTAAGATTGTTAAAACTTCACAATTGGCAAAGCTATTTTCACACCAATATAATAGTCAACTTTGGTTTAAATAATAAATTTATTATTTGTATAATAGCTATTGACTTTTTATGTAAGTGAATGTGTTATTTAATATTTCTTGTATACATATTTAATTAGATAACTGAGCAGACTACCAGAATATTCCTTAATATGAAATTAAGAAGTGAATCCCAAACACATGTCATAATGACTCATTAAAAAAAATCTGACAAACCTAATTGTTTATTGTGAGATATGCAGTAACTCATGTGTACTTGAAAGTTTATACAAAGATTATGAAAATTTGACATACTGTGAAGACAGATACAACACAAAAATTAGTATTTATTTTCATATATTCAGAATATAGTGTACAATGTTTGTAATTCTGTATATACATATGGATAAAAAAAATTCAAATCCACAAAATAGAGGTAACAATTATTCTTATGCAGTACAACAGACACTGTATTATGAAACACGGCTTTTTTCAAGCTTGTTTTATCGCCGATAATGGGTCATATTCCCAATAGCAAAAAAGTACCGAATTGATGGTTTGAATTTCAGATGATTGGAAATAAGAGGTGTTAAACGTAGAATTTAAGACTGTTGAAGTTGTAATAACCGTTTTACTGATTTGTGTGTGTACAGATTATTCTATTGTATGTAGTTTTAACAATAAATTCTTCAAATTTTAATTATCAAATAATTATACTCTTTTCCCAATTTCATTAACGTTCATTAACCACCTGAAAAACAAATATAACAAAAAATAATAATTTAGAATTAAACTTTTATGACAATGTAATGTTTTCTTTTCATAAATTATTATGTCGTGTTCAAACAAATATCCATAATTAATAATGATATATTTGAATTAAAAAAAAAAATATCTGGTTCAACACTTTACTAAAATTAATTATAGTGTTTACAACAATTTAATCATAATTAACGAAATTTTTACATCTTAGATGTGAATCAACATGTGAAAACTAAATATTATTCATGAAACTTCAACATACCGACATAAAATATTATAAATTATTGTCATAAGTTTCATCCGAAATATTTGAGGACGAAGTTATCCGAAACACTATTCACGTACTTAAGTGTCCATTAACTCAATATACACGGTTGAAAGCACAAATCATACGAGTGTATTTAAGTCTTTTACCTCTATCCACTCAAATAATTTGTGGTCTTCAAATATATTTTGTTTATAAACTTTTATTTATAAACTTATATCGTTTTGTTGTGGTTGTTAGTACAAAATACGTCGAACTGCATAGTGCATAAATAGTTCAAACACATGATTATCAGAATTTAAATTGGACAATATGTGCAGCACACACTAAAATCTATTATTCATTATATATTTTGTATAATACATTTTCGATCAAAATGTTGTATGAACTTAGTTGCTTAAATGAAGATGAGATATCAACTTCTTAAAATTTACCTAAATACGAGATACATGCGTTTTCGTGTGCTAAGCAATAAACACGCAATTAGAGCAATTAAACAGATAATAATGTATCGTTATATGATTGGGCTATCCGTTCTTTAACGTTTTGCAATCATTTCCACAATGCGGAATCCTAGACCTGAATTTTGTTTACTTTGAATCTTGTTTTGTTGTCGTTGTTTGTTTTTTTTGTAATAGAGATACAATTTAAAACTGCCTGTTGTAAAAACAAAAACAATATTAAATTGTGTCAAAAAGGGAATACGTTGTTAAACTATTAAAAAGCCAAGAGTAATGTTATCGATAGAAGCTAATTAACCCATTATTTTTACAATAATTGTTATTTGATTAAATTTGTTTTAAAATAATAAAATGTTATTAAATGACCATAGTTCATTATAATCAATGGAAATTGCTTCTCTAAAATGCGACTTCAATGCCCATCAGATATAATTTCTTTCGTCAAAATGGTGTTCCGTTGATTTTACAACGTATAACACGCTGTTGTAACATAATTATTTGTAAGTTGAAGAATCGGAAAAGATGCGATTTACACACGAGAGCTGTATAATGCCAATAAACAATATCATAACGGACGGTTCACTGTATTCTTAACCATAAGTGATAATTCACGAAATACACAATTGGAACAAGTCCAAAAACAACTGGTCACCGGACCGGTCGTCCTTCGAAGACAACCGGTCCGAGCGAAAAATCACAGGTCACGGACCGAGGGACACGCGTTAAGGTCGAACCCTTATTTTAGTCATAGTTCTGCAAAAGAAAATTACTTTATATAAGCAATAGCGAAATAACACTACTGACGAAGAGCTATGTTGGAAATATAGTGTCGTTAATGAAAAATCGTGATTTAAAAAGCGAAAAATTATAAAGCATTTGTAACGCGTTCATCAATATTTTGGAAAAAAAAAAATATCATATACGCTATGTTACAAATTCACTGTTATCGAAAATCCGAATGACCGAGTGGATGGAGCGACAGATTTTTTATTTCTGCGATCGTAGGTTCGAGTCCCGGCGGAGGCAAATATTTGTTTTCTTGATATAGCATTTGTTTTTGGTTAGTAAATCTGCTTGAGTTTTAGCAATTAAGACATAAAAAAGACATTTTTCAAAAAGACAAAAATCTGTGAACAAGTGTCTTTAACAGAAATGAGCTACAGAACGTGACATTAAAAATTATTTAAAATATGTGTGTTGACTTTTTACCGGACGTTTGACATCGTTGCTCTTATTGTACAGTCACTTTACGTCACGAATGCTGAAGCCTACTCGGAAAGTCAAAGTGTACAATATTTTAGCAGCAGGAACAGCGCCAATTAAATTGAGAAGACGGAATTAAATTTCTGATAAAAAATAGTGCGACGTGACGTAAGGGCATGTTTATGAGGCACGTAAACGCAGTTGTATAGTATTACCATCTGTCCACGATAACAATAAATAAAACAAAACAAAAACATGCTATTTTATGCCTTCTGATGGTTTATGGGGAAATATCAGTGAAATAACATTGGCAATTCACTGTTTTAAAACGGTGAAAATAAAACTGGTAATTCACGGTTTTAAACAGTGAAAATTACCACTTTCAATATGGAACATCATTTTCAACGAGAAGTCGGAAAATGCCATAATAACTAATTTTTATGCATAAAATAAAAAGACATTTTGTTGGTTTCGGTAGACTATGTATTTTTTCACTCGTGATCATAGAAATAATTTATTTTCACGAGTGGCGCAATTAAAATCGATATTCTACCGAAACCAACAAATATCTTGTCTCTATACATATTATCAGTGACCAAGTCGATGAGCATTTATCAAATACGAGTATACCGTCCTTAATGTTTAAGAAATCTGAACTGAATAATCGTAATACAATATTTCGTTCCTGAAATGGAGAAATCAAGAACGGTGATGCACTAGACGCAATTTGGTTTCAGTTTTAATAATGGGTGGTAATCGAGGCGCGCGTATTCTTGAGTAGACATACTTCAATTCTAAAGTTGGCATACTGAGGTGTAGTGATTTATTTTGATTTTCATGGAATATCTGAAAAAGGACTTAGGTATGTATAATCGCTACACAGTGCAGACGAATACAAAATTTCGTTCCTGAAATGGGAAATAAAGAACGGTGATACACTAGACGTAATTTGGTTTTAGTTTTAATCAACGGTGGTATTAATAATAATAATAACTATTATTATAATAATAATCATCACTTTATTTTACGAAGGTGATATATAAGACATAGTATTGTCATGACAAAAACATACCTTATTTTTGTATGGCCTTCATACATATTCAAACATTCAACCAAATTCACATTTAGCATATAATTACAAAACAAGCACACAGTAATTTTAATAATGATAATAATAATGATAATGGCAATAATAATAATAATAATAATAATGATAATAATAATAATAACTTTCTCAATATAAAAACAATTACAAAGCATCGACAGACACCCATAGAAAATAGAAATTATGCACAATGCATTGATACACTCATAAAAAAGTTACAATTTCATATAAAAATGCTCCATATACAAAACAAATATAATTATTTGCTAACAACATCAATTTCAATATACAGTTTCTAATTTTCAATAAATATATCTATATCAGTATTATAATTGTGATATTTATGTTACATCTATTAGACTTGTTCAAGTAACTATGTTTTATATGCTCGTTTGAATGATGGTAATGAAGATTTATTTCTTAATTCCAGTGGTAAATTGTTCCATACGATTACGCAATAGAATGTATATGTATCTTTGTAGTATTTTGTTCGTGGTTCAATTGGCAAAATAAGATCTTTGTGCATAATCGAGGCGCGCATATTCTTAAGTTGACATATTGCAAAGTTTGCATACTGCGGTGTATCCATTGTGATTATCTGCGCATTCTTAAATTCACATACTGCAACTCCAAAAGTTGAAATACTGCGGAGTTTCCATTAAATTTGATTATCTGAAAAAAAAAATCAGGCATGTTTTCGTTACATGGCACACAGACGAATACTCGGCCCTCTGTTCTATGAAAGTAGCTACACGTGTGATGTAACTGGTGTTTTCTTCTCTGTAAACGTGAAATGGAAAATCGACATAAGTCGAACGTTTCGCAGTTTGAAACTAAAGATTAATTTGTCACGGTTTCAAGCAAACGCACCGATCATATCTAATAGGGAAAAGGCCTTCTTAATCTGTAGCAGGATTTAGAGGGGGCGGAAGAAGCGTACGCCCCCCTCTAAAATTTGCCTACATTCGCCCGTTTAAAACCTCACAATATCTTACAACATGTGTATTTCGTTGCCAAGGACGTGCTCGTCAATCAATTTATTGTAAAAATCCAACATATGTTCGTTAAATTGTTCTTTTTTTGGCGATATCACATTTTTTCTATATTTCGAGGGTTGAGTGTGAAACTATTGTATTTGCTTAACATTTCTATATCAAATACAATAGTTTCGCTCTCAACCCTCCATATGTATCTCGACATGCAAGAGAGGCCAGAAGCAGTCTGTTGTCAGCCTTGATCAGTTAGTGAAATGTACCGCCCCCGCTAACTCAAAATCCTGGAGCCGCGCCTGCTATTAAACTATTACACAGCTGTCATATGTTATACAAATTTGGACTTTTCAGATGTGCAATATCATGTGAGGGCGAGCAGCAAATTCCACATTGAAAAAGGCGTATTCGTTACTAGTATTTTCTTTTTCCGTATTATCTATAAGATCTAATTCTAATCTGACTATTGTTTATGTCCAAACAAACACGCGGTCAAATGCATGGTCGTAAATGACAATACGGTGCAATATCATCTGATATTTGCACGGTTGAGGTAAAAACTGTTCAACATTATGTATGATTTTCTTTCGATGGTGTTTCTCTGAGCCAATCAAATAACGTTTCGTTATAAGTCGTATTATAATTCCAGACGATCCACGAAAATCATAATTAATCGATACATAGCAGTATGCTACCCGTGAAATAGGCATCGATTACCACACGTGTTAATAATAGCATTCATTTTGTCTCACAGAATGAGAATTATATACTGTATTTCAACGCAAAGAAAGAACGGAGACGATTCCCAGGCTGTTTTGCATGTTCATTTGGATGTTATTAATTTTAGTTAATAATTTAACGTCACGCAGTGATAATTCCCTGTCTTGATACTACTCTGGAAATACTGGGCCCCACTAACAAGGTAAGAATTCATGTTATATCTGTTGCTGATTTTTGTGTGAAGATCAAACATTGTTCGTAAATAATACTTGTCTTTTAAATAAATAAATCTTTTAATTCATTGTGCGCTTGACTGAACATGAAATGTATCAAGTCGTTGTTTTGAATGGTTGGACAGAAAATGTTACTAGCTCGTAGTAGACATAATTTCGGGGGCGCTAAATAAATAATATAGCAAAGAAATGAAACGCTTTGGTGTTGGTGGCAATATGAAACTGTTTTTTGTTTGTTTAATTCTTTAAAAGTGTTTGTATGTTTTGTTATTTCAAATTTTGTATGGGTTGTAAGTTTATTAATTTAGCAAGCATTGCGTTTTTAATTTTCGTATTTTAATTAAGCATGTGTGGAGATTTTATATTTTATTTAATTTACAATAAATGATTCCGCTCTTATTTGTGTACATACACACTCTTATTTGTGTACATACACATTATTCCTGCTCTGCAGTAGGGTGTGATATGCGATAAAAATAAGGATACATGCATATTTTGTACAGTCAGGCGCGGGGACAGGATTTTGAGTTATAGGGGACGGACATAGTTAGTACTTGTAAAAGTCTGTCAACAAGCTGTTTTTTCTTACATGTTGGAATGGATACCGAACAGTTGAGACATCAACAAAAGGAACAATTCAAGGAAAATACCGCATACCGGGTTTGATTAATACAATACTTTGAAGAACACGAAATGAATGCAAAGAAATACGCATACGTACCAAGGTATTGTGATGCTTGGAAATCGAATGTTGGACAATTTAAGAGGATGGCGTACGCCGCTTCGGCCTCCTTCTAAAGCCGCATATGCAAGTAAATAATTGCTTGGTATTGTTTAAAGGGACAGTTTCACAGTTTTTGGCAGTGTGAAATAATTTTCTAAAAGTGTTTTTTTTTGTTTTGGTTTTATAATACGTTTTTGTTAATATTTCAAGATTTTGGGAAGCACATTGCTAGGGTTAAGTTAAACTTCTGACGGATACATGTTATTTTTGATAATAAATTGCTACCTGGTAGACATACCCTAGTATTTTTTTAAAACAAACAATGCGCAATTCGAGGGGTTTTGCCGTCGAATTGTGGGTTTAGTATGTGTTCGTTATTTTATGCAGGTTTACGTAGCTTTTCGTAGGTTTCCACAGTTTAGTTTAGGTTTTCGAGCGGTTTTCGTTCGTAGGTTTTCGTTGATTTTCGCGGGTTTCCGCGGGTTTTCGGTGTTTAGTCCCACCGGTGGGGTTTGGTGGAATTATTATAATTATGATTATTATGATATACAAAAGTAACGTTTTGATAGCTCATTTCATTACTTAACTGTTTAACTGAAATTATTTTTAGTATAATACTCATATGATTCAGTACTGGTGCAAAAATCAAGGGAGATAACTATCGAAGAAGTGTGCACGTGACTTCCGGAATAATGAACAAGAGTGACATCCCTTGACTCCTTCTTCCGCTTCCGCTACTGCTCGGTGATTGTTTGAAAACAGAGGGATTATATTTACCGGTAAGAATTAAGTTTTACTATGTGTGTATATTATATTTGACGGTCTATTATCTCTTGCAATAGCACATATACAGTGAAACCGAACCCTGTGAAAACCAAATTCGTTGTAACCGGCTCGCCCGATGCCCGGGACAAGTAGATTTGATTTCGGTAGCGATAACGGAGGATTTTTTTTTTTAATTCAGAAAAACCTATACAATTATATACCATTTTTAAGCTTATTCTTTTAAGAAAACAAAACTGCAAACCAAATTATTTTATCTTGAAACATAACATAGTTATTGGTATGTGAAGAAGGTAACCCCCCACATTTCGTTCTGTCAAATATGTAAATTTTGTCAATAATACACCAGGCAATCATTTCTGGCAGTTAAACAAGTTAAAAGTATTCTTTTCATGTCACTTAATGCACACTTAACTTAGTTCTACCTGTTAAACTAGGATTTGAATGTCACATGCCTGGTAGCATAACACACTATTGCATTTTCAACACATCTCGCTGTCCTCCTGTGTAAACTTTAATTGATATTCTGCTACACTGAGACAATTGCGTCATTTCGATTGGTCATTCAATTCTATCATTCATCATTCGATTAGTTGAAGCATATTTGAAGGGTTAAACAAGGCAAGGTAAACATGGTGGACTGTACATGAATGTAGATTTATTTGCAAGTTTAAATCGGAATTAAACGCATGTTCTAGGTAAATTTCGGCACATTTTAAGCAGTTTAGGTGTTGTTTAAGTAAAATACGTTGATTTATATCTTTATTTTCGCAAATAATGGAAATTAATGAAAATTAAAACTGTTTGCTTTCCACCTTATAAATGGTCTTTTGGCGATGAGATGTGGATAGCCTGGTACCTGGAAACTAGTGGAAAACATTTATTGTTTTGCTAGGTTTAATACTTCACATAGTTTTACTGTCTTATATAGTTGGTGACTTATAAAAGACAACAAATCAATTAAAATGGAACAAGTATTAAAGCAAAATGCTGGCCTGAATCTGGGTTAAGACAATGTCTATAGTACTGCGTCAAAAACATTTGGCATCTACAAACTGCAAGGTTATACATGTGTAAAGCTTAGCTATATATATCTAAATATCTTTAACCTGCTTTGAACATATTATAAAAGACTAATTTATTCCAGTATTTGGAACAGAACATTTATTAACTCTAAAGGTCTATATCCGACATCATCTCCAGGCGAAAGACCTCCCTTTCTGGAAGACCAAAACGCAAAGTAATCATATACGTTATACCTTTTAATTCTTCCAAAAAGGTCATGCACTCTTCAAAGTAATTGAAAAATGGCCACAAAAATGCAAATAACAACATGCGGTCATGATGAAAAGGTGGTCTTTCAATGTAGTTTTTGCTTTAGGATATTTATGGAATACTAATTGTTCATTTATTCAAAAGAACTCAAACCATAAGTTGATAACAACAATTATCATGGTTTAAATGCTGAACAATTTTTAAGTATTCATAAAATAATAATTGAAAAGAACATATTTTTGTGTTGATAAGAAAAACTTTAACTTTTCTAACAAACAGGAAAAGTAACAGTAACATCAAAATTTAACACATTAAATACTGAATAGGCCATTTCAAGCAAAAGAAAAACCAACTAATATCTGCAGTGCAAAGCAGCACAACAAAACTTTTTTGACTTCTTGGCTGAGCATCTTGGAAACAACCTAATAAGAAATAAAACTGTTAATTTATGTCTTTAAAAGCCACTGTCTCCACTTCTTGTTTGTGCTGTATGAACAGAAGGCTAAAAAGCAAAGCACAATATCTTCCAAAAACTGCAGCAATCCTGAAATTAATATATGCAAAAGCAAATCATGCAATACCTTTTACAAACATGGACAACGATATGCAAAACTCTAGCAGTTAAACTAAAGTGTCTGTGCTAAATTTCATGTTGATCTCTCTTCCAACTAGATTTGGGCCACCGCTCTGTTCTTCTGTTGTTATACTTAATCCATGCTGGACTAGCGTTTTGACATTATAGTTAACTCGTCAACATTCAGTAGCACACATTTTCCATCCACTAACTTAGATAGCTTGTAAACAGCTTTCAAACTGTCATCCTTGGGTTTCTGCTTCAATACTTGGCTGCGAAACAACAGCTGGGCTTTCAGTCCTTTAATCTTTTCGTTTTTTGTTTTGTAGACAGCCAAATTCTCATCTACTTGTTTGTCTGTGTGACACAGCCCCCATTCAATGATAGAATTGGTTAACCTTTCCAGTTTTAGTACCTGTTTTCTTCCTTCCATTGCATTTCTGCAAACTTTTCTCTCAGCATTTCTTTTTGCTTCTGTTCAATTTCTGTTCTTCTCTGCTTAAACAGCAATCTTGTTCTAATTTTTACATCGCGCCTAGCATCAGTCACTAATCTGTTCCTGTCTTCAATACTTTTGTTTTGCAACCACTGCAATGTTTTGTTGTGACAAACATAATATATGCTTCCTGTGCTATGATGCTTATGTTAGGTTTTTCACGAAGAACTCTGTCTACATGGCCAAAAACTGTTTCTGAAAAACTTTTTATGTTTTGGCACTGCACATGTCGTCACACGTTTCTCGGGTTAAGCTTCATTCCATTGTCCATCTTTTAGAAAGTCACTAAATAACTTAGTTACAGTCTGACAGAGGCCTGGCAACAATGTACTTAAAATGGTGATCACTTTTTCATCATGTTCCCATGGCATTATGAGACTTTTAAAAATTTCACTACTGAACAGGCTAGCTCTGTTGCAGAAAGAGAGTGTTAATTTACTTTCAATTAACTCACATAAATTCTCAAGTGCTTGATTTAAAAATGCAATCAGTTCACTGGTATATTTAGAACTGTCTAAGATGTGTATGTTTTTATCTTCAATGAAACACCACGGAGGTGTGGTTACTAGATGACAGACTAGACTTTAAGTGACTTTAAGGCTGCAACAAATTCTGGTGTAGTCATATCATGCTTAACTGATAGAAGTAATCTATTTAGGTCATCTTGTTGCAAGAACTCTACAATTTTGTCATGGAGAAAGTATAAATTAGCTGCATTTGAAAAAATAATGTCGAAACGGTTTCCATGGAACCTTTGTATGGGCACATTTTAAACCTTTTTGATTGAGGAAATCTTTCAAAAATATTTAAAATGCACCATACATCCCACATTTCACCCCCACAAGCAAAGCTTTTACTGGCGGTTCTTATTAAACATGTTGTGCAAGACTCAGTCCCACTCTTAAAATGTGAGTCCCATATAGGAGAGTCACCATTAAAATATGCGTCTTCAACAGCTTTTACGCATGAATTGGCTGTCTCAGCCATATGTACCAATGCGTGGAGTCCGCAAAAAAAGTTGTTTAGTTGGCTGACAGCAAGTTGCTCTGCTAAAGACATTTCATGCCAGGAATTATTGATATCTTCTATGACAATTAACTTTCTATAATCTTCGAGAAGTGAATTGAATTTTTGTTGTGTTGATGCGCGGTCAGACATCGTTGATACAATGTTTATTAAAATATGCTTACTAATAGAATTGTCACATTTTTCACTAACTTGGTCAATGTCTGATAAAATAGTTTGAAATGTACTCACTGTATCTTCCCCTGATTTGGTAAACATTTGTCGCAGTCCACATATACATATGTGTGTTCACCAGTACTTACATGAAATCCCTCAATTTTCTTTCCAAATTTAGAAGTCTCATCGCTCAGTAAACATCTGTCGGTTTGGCCTGGAAGAACTTTGGCAACCTGTTTTTGAGCAAGAATCAATCTTTGCACATTCATATCAGTAACTGTGCTCACCGAGGGTAGTCTGTTGGGTGTTACGTAACTGTGCTCACCGAGGGTAGTCTGTTGGGTGTTATGTAACTGTGCTCACCAAGGGTAGTCTGTTGGGTGTTACTTAACTGTGCTCACCGAGGGTAGTCTGTTGGGTGTTACGTTTGCTAACTGTGCTCACCGAGGGTAGTCTGTTGGGTGTTACGTTTGCTAACTGTGCTCACGGAGGGTAGTCTGTTGGGTGTTACGTTTGCTAACTGAACTGTGCTCACCGAGGGTAGTCTGTTGGGTGTTACGTCTGTGCTCACGGGTAGTTTGTTGGGTGTTACGTCTGTGCTCACCGATGGTAGTCTGTTGGGTGTTACGTTTGCTAACTGTGCTCACCGAGGGTAGTCTGTTGGGTGTTACGTTTGCTAACTGTGCTCACCGATGGTAGTCTTTTGGGTGTTACGTAACTGTGCTCACCGAGGGTAGTCTGTTGGGTGTTGCGTAACTGTGCTCACCAAGGGTAGTCTGTTGGATTTAACAACTCGTATACACATTCTTGAGTTTCACAGGTTTACACCTTACTTTCTTCATCAAATAAACAAACTCTAGATGGAGTAGTATTTTCTACTAATGAATGTAAATAATCATTTTTTTCTTGCAACAAATTTCCCAGCCTTTTTAACTCTATACTTTCATTTTCTTTGTCTTCAAGAAGTTTCTCTAATTCCAACTTTTTTTGCCGTTCCTCTTTCAAAACAGTAAAGTTTTAATTTTGTTTAACAGATAACTCTTGTTTGTCCGTAACTGTTTTATTAATACAGTTTACTTTTTAAAGTCAAAGCTAAATGTACGTGTTTTTATAGCAGCGACTTGTTAACCTGTTTTGTTTCTTGTATTTTAGAAGCACTTTCCAACTTACTTTTCAACTTAAGTTTTATTTCCTTGTTTTCTTCTTCAGTTGTTTTAAAAGACTCTGTTACAGACAGTAATGCTTCCTTGGCTGTTTCTAAGGTATCAATGTTTTTTACTTCTTTATATAAGCGATAACTTTGGACAAACCAGGTCTTCTTTGTGGAAATTTAAACAGATGTTCTAAAAAAGAGTCCAATTTGTTCTCATTTTTTGTCTTTAATGGGACTTTTTTTCAGACCTTGACTTTCTTATAATTATTGATCATTAAATCTATTAAGAGACTTGACTATGAAATACAAACAAAATCTAACCACACGTTTTGACAAAAATGCATTTTTGTTATAACCCCTCATTTTTCTACTTCAGCCTAAATTTTGATGGGGTACTCTTACAAAAATGACTGACATATTGTCAAAATATATTTTATTTATTCCTTAATAGCTTTAATACGCTAAAGATGTATCTTATGAAAAAGTATAACAAACATAAGTACTAAAGTCGACCAACAATACTTATGACATTAAATTTGGATAAGCATATGGTAAAAAAACAACAGATTTCATTACAGTTAGAATACGCTTAACACAAATTTTTGTATTTTTTTAAAACTTTTGTTTCATAGTATGTCAAAATCAGTAATACCAACATATAACATAACCTTATATGATAGGGAAAATGTATAGATTGACATAGTTTCACCACAAAAGGTATAACATTTGGAGTGAAGCAACCCTATGTTATTATTTTTTTTTGGGAAAATTATGAAAAATAAGACAAGTAAAAAAGAAAATATTTTCCTTCTATGTTAAAATATTTTTTTCTCTTCTAATTATAATCTAATAGCAGTATCGATATAAAATGAATTATTTTGCATTAATGTTAAAGGAATAGTGTTTTGTGTTAACATTTTAAATACAAATGTAACTAGCTGAGGTTCACAGTCCTTGGTTTACCAAATTCTGAAAAATAACAAACATTTGTTATAAGTGTGTGTTTCAAAAAAATTAGTTGACATTTTCATTACATTGGGTTTACAAGAGCTTCAAAAAACTTGCAAATCTTTGTGATAACTTCATCAAGACTCTTCTTGGAGCTTGTGACTATTGGTAAAATATCACTGTTTTTGGATAAGGTGTCTCTTAGACCATTCTCATCATTTCGCCGATACATAATTTTCATGTGTTTTTTTACAACGTTAGATCTCGTCTAAATTCCACAGTGGAACAGGTCCAAGTTTACACTATGAACAGTATTTTTAATTATCTAACAGAACGACAAACTCGATCACCCGATGTCCCGCTCTCCACCCATCTTGACTTACTGTTTTCCCAAGTTTATGTTAATGAATGTTATTTCACAGCAAGGAGCACGCAGATATGTTTATATATGCGAATAATTATGTTCAATAATACTAATACTCCTTGGACGTTTATTTATAAATATTTTAACTTTAGTATAATTAAATACACCAGACGTATCGTGAAAATGTCATGATTAAATGTAAACAGAAATTCCCAACAATGACGTCATTTGAAGGTATTTCCCATGCCAGAGTACCTTGTTTTTCTTCAACTACATTTTTACTTCCATCTTTAAACACAAATAAGCATTTATTTTACACATTAAATTGAAAATGACTCAAAATTCAAAAAGTAATGTTTATTTCGCAAAAATAATTTCTGTTTCGGATCAGATCGATTAGATTTACGATTAGTGGCGAATGGGATGAAGTAAACAGATATTTCGCGAGTATTTCCGAAGTCATTAGGATCTTTCTACCTTACAGGGACGTTTCATCAAAAGAGGCCTCAAAGGGGCAATTTCTTTTAAGAATCTTAAATTTAGATATTAATACCGGCAAATAATAACGGTAAAAACAGGGTATATATAATGGCAAAAGAGTGTACGCATTCTGAGATTAAAATCAATTATTATATGAGTTGTGTTTGTTTGGCCCTTTTAATTTTTACATTATGAAGTCACAATTGTGAATCCAGGCATGTAATTTTTATTGCAATCCGTTCACAATAGCGATGTAATTTCGGGACGTGAAAGTAGACTTCACAGTCCTGTCAGAACAATATAGACAAAGAAGGAAAAGATTCCACCACAGAAATGATCCTTCCCCTGTATAGCGCTGCAAACATAGCCCATAACAAAGTATCTCAATGTTTGCATAGAGCTTACACGTATAGCTACATGTTCACCACACAGTTTCTGTATATTGGAATGAATGTAAAATGTTTAAATGCCTGACCCAACTATGGAAACTGTACCTTAACTATAAAGAAGGTCAAAGAAAAAGAGTTTAATGGCAAGAAACTTGTAATATAAGTGAAAACTGTTTTTTCCCCCAAATCAGAAAAAGTTAATGATTGATAGGCAAAAAAACTTCGGCGGAAAAAATTAGGGGCGGGGGTTGAGTAAGCGGTAACCAACAACTTTTTTTTTAACCTAAAACCCAAACCCTGTCCAAACCAAATACCGAACGATTTTATCATAAATTTGATCTCATTCAACCTTAAAAAACCTGACTTAACCAAACAGAGTATCCTGTCAGGTGTCACTTAGCGATACCGCAGAAGCATTTACCCGATAATTGGTGACACAATTAAGGGACTGAACTCACGACGATCCACTCGTATAAACGAAAGAAAATGTAAAAAAAAATATAATTAAAATCTTGAATCTTAAAGAACCCATAAAAAATTAGACACATATGTTTTTATTAACCTGAACAACCATGATTCACATAGTTTTCATCCTTTTTATCCAGTGTTTTTTTTTCACCTGTGGGGGAAAGGTGGTGGGGCCCTTTAGATGGGGAATTTTATGGGAAAAGGGGATTTTTTTTTATAACAGCCTATTTCATTCTACTTTGTTATAAAACAGTTATCAATTGTTTTGCAACAAATGACGAACTTAGATTATGCACTAATTTGGTTTGATGAACAATTGATTGGATTGTTTATGAAAATTCCTCTATCTTAGTAAATTTTTGTACGATTTTGGTCTTTTTTTTTCAAATTAAAGCTTACATTCTGAGGGGAATTTTAAGGAAGACTTAAAAGGAAAATATATTCTTTTTAAGCAGGGGAATGGGGCCGAATTTCAGCCCCAAATTGGCCCCCCAGAAAACACTGTTATCGTTCTAAAATTGATAGCGTCTGCAGACGCTATAACCCATCGATTAATATAAAAATAGCACCGTTTATTTTCAAGATAATCACGTGACAGTCAAGTTTTATCGAGTCGCAGTATTTTTAAATTGGGAATACCAGGTTCAAGGAAAGTGCGAGTTTATTCGTCTTCTATTTTTCAATGAAATATACAGTTTATGACAGTATTAGATTGTGTTCTATACATATAGTGATAGTTTTATTCTTTTCGGCTCAACATCGCAGACGCTAATTCTTTACTCAAAAGATCAACTTGTGAAAAGTAAAATTTTTATGTTCCTTTTACTCATTGTATTACAAGAGTGCAAAATATTGCCTTTGCGTAACTGTTATAGAAATACAATTTTGTTTTTATGTGTTACAAAATTTGTATACAGTACACTTTAAAGTGTTTTCTGGCAATGAATACACCCACACTTTCCATGCCGCTGACATGATGTTGTACATGTCGGCATAATTTGTGCGTGCTTTTTTAGCAAAACAAAGGGTTAACATGAAATACACATGCAGTTTCATTGTAAAATAGAATTAATGATTATATCACATGAACATTAATATTCGGAAAGGCGTTACGGATTTCGAATTGATTATATGCGATTTAAAATTAATTACAAAAAATAAAATTAGATCTCTATATTTTTATATACAAATGGAATGTTAACAACAATGAAAAAGGCAAGTTACTAGTAATAACATTTATGTTTGGAGGTAACGAAAATGGGCTATAATGTATACATGTATATTTATATATATGGACCCCACGAATCACAATACAGCAGATCTGCAGTGTATGACCACATTTGAATGTACGAAAAACAATATTGCCTCTTAAAAATGTAAATAAAATTTTGAAATAAATATATCATTCTTGTGTTTGTTTTTTTCACTCAATCATGCCGTTTTGAATTGTATTTGTTGTCAATTAAATTCAATATATTTATTGCATCAAATGTGTAGCCAATGAATTTAAGTCCATTGTGAAATATACGCCACTAATTTAAACGTAATCACAAAATTTATATAAAGTCACTTACAGCAGCTTAATGATCTGTACGAGTAAAAATATAATTAAAGCCTTTCAAAACAAATTTTATTTGAAAATAATTATAAAAAAGTACTGTCGGGCAAGAAACCAAATGAGACAAATTCTTGTCTGATTTTCATGCTCTTTCGTTGGGCTACATACATATATTAATTTAATGACATTCCGACATTAAATATTCATTACTAACACACATTCTCACGATATACATGTACGGGTATATAGTGAAAAATGACTATTATCAGTTTCATAACAGGACACTCTCTGTGGAAGACAGATAATTAGTCTGACGAAGATCAAAAGCTGTGGAGTCGAGCAAACATCAATCTTAACCTTAAAAAAAAGCAACAAGATCCTGAATATTAAAAATGTTAAACATTTAATGAAAGCCAAGACTGTGTGAAAGCTTTTCAACCGTTTCAGCGAGTATTATGCAATAAAATGTTTAAGTTACTTAAAGGGAGTTACTATCAAAATGTTGTTGTTTTCTGTTGGAAATGTCTTAAATTGTATTCCCTTTAAGCATCTGGAGTAGCAAATCTGTCGAAAACGTAGATAAAAAAATTTCTCAAACTCTGCCGGTAATCAAACCTTGGGATCTTCATAACAAAAGTCTAACATGTAAACAACTAGTCTATTGCAGCTACCACTTTACACATGTAAAAGTCTGATATGATATGATATGATATGAGTGACCGCAATCGTGATACATTAGCTATCTCCGGAATGCTCCGTAAAACTTGACCTCTACTGCGTAATAACCGATAAACTGTTCTTTTTCAATATGATGATGGCCACGTAACTAATAAAATGAGTTATAAACATTTCCTACTCAACAAATATACTACTCAAGAAATAACCATTTGACGAGTCGTCGATAATGAGATGAATAGTTAAAGATTAGATTTTTTCTACTTGGCTACCCTCTTGAACCCAAATATTAATTCATTAATGAAATAGGATGTTGCATAACATACTATTTTATTTTCTTCCGCAAGTACAGTCATTATTTGATCCTGCATTGAAAGTTGTTAACGTAAATTTTTCTGCCATGTAATGTTCTAATCAAATTCTTCATCGTAATGATTACCATTTGACAAATTAAACAATATGAAAAACGGCACTTCTGCCTTTCGCGTAATCAAATCTGCCTGTCCTAAAGCTGTCAGGATCATAGTTTTTTACTGTTCGGCTTTGACACAGCCGTTCCATTAGTTTTTCTGCGAACAGCTTAAAACTACCTTGGTCGTTTGGCGGTGTGGGGGTTGAATGGTGTGGGTTTGAGCTTATGCACACATGTTTGGTGTATTATTTTGATCATTGAACATGGGCAGTTTAAAGGGACATTTTCAACATTTTTGGTTGTAAAAACATTTCTTTACAAATAACATTTTCAAACAGGAATTTGTAGAATCTAACAAAACTTTTTGTCTGTTACTAGGGAAGTTCTACCAAGTAGCAAATTTTGTTAAAAAAACAACAGATATTCATCAAAAGTTTTACTTTGCACATGCATTGTGGTTTTCAAACATTGAAGTATAAACAATAAATGTATTTTAGAACAGGAAAAGGTCAGTTTAATAAAATTATTTCTCTCAGCAAAAAATTGTGTAACTGCCCTTTTTAATATTCTGTGTATGGATAGATAAGCCGATAATTGCATAAATACCATGGTGAAAGTCACCTTTAATGCACGATATCAATGTGTAATTCATCTTTTTACATGTGCCTCTGGCATATCATATTTTACTGAGTTCTTGTCAGTGCTGGTAGTTGTGTTGAATTCTCACTTGTGTTGAATTCTCACTTGATCATGTTGAACATAACTTGGCAGGACTTTGAATTGAAAGGATGTGTTCTTTTATTTGTTATGGTAAATATATTAAAAAAAAATATTAATAATATATAAATACATATTATATTTTATGTGTGTTTAAAATACATTTTTACAATCTCTAGCATAAGATAATGATTTATTATTGGTAATTAATTAATAATAATCTGATAATATATCGTGTATGAAGGTCATGATAAGTGAATGATAAAAATGTGAAAAATCATAATTGAATACTTGGACAATACTGTATCCTGTACTAGAAAGTGTTTTTGTTTTCAGTTCTCCACTGATGTATGGATAAAATGTCTGTTGCTGGCTCAACTTGGCTGTGTAACCATGGCGACCATATAGGCTGCAGTGCCGCCTTCAGCTACCTTCCTCCATGGACCGGAGATCTGCCCTAGTACCACCAGAGTTTAATGCAATCCCTGCTACTGCTGTTAATGTACAGGTAACGGTAAGTTTATCTATAGATGTTTATGCGCCCTTTAAAAAAAATAATTCTGGGTATAGGGCAACCTGGCCCTACCATGCGAAAACGCCCCGACTCTAAAGTTTAGTGACGATTGTTTTCCGTAAAATCCGTATTCATAGGTTTTGAGGTAATTTTCAGTGTTTTATTTTACCGAACTGTGACGTACAAAAAAAGTTTAAAAAAACTCAATCCCGACCATACCTAACTCTTTTGAGACTGTTGCCTGAAAAACACAATTTTTTTTATGCCTAATCATAATAACAATAATAATATCCCTTTCTACATACTTAGCACATATGCTGATGATACCTTCTGGCATTCTGGGACGATATTAAGAATATTAGTAATAATAATATTACTAACAATTAATGATGTAGTAATGTTAACGATGAGAGAAATGGTTAGGAATGCAAAAGGAGCTCTTGGTGGCTGATTCTGCAATCATAAATTTTTCTTTGTCCATTTTGCTTTAGTTATTGCACATCTAACAATGATTTCATTCTGTATGTTCAGCTTTTCCACAACCAGACGGATGTTGAGGCATCGGAAGCTCCCGCCCACGGCGACCCACATCCTGGTTCCAAAAGCCGACAGCAAGTGACTTTCCGATTCATGGACTCTATACTGTGTTGTGGACTTTGTGTCTGTGTTCTTCAAAGGACTTCAGCAAGCCTGTTTAAATGCCCCAGTGCCTCGACAGTTGCCATTCCAGCTTCCATAAGTCATGACTGCTGGTAAGTTTTGTTTTTACATATTTACTTTTACTGAAAGAAATGTAATATAGCAGTACACATGTATATGAAATATGTCATACACCCATGATGATGCTGCTGCTGCCGATGATGATGCTGTTGCTGTTGCTGCTGATAATGATTAATAATAATAATCATCATCATCAGGGGTGTGTCATACATTGGAATATGTCATACCACCCTGATGACGATGATGATGATTATAATTATAACAATAATTAATAATAATAATCATAATAATCATAATAATAATAAATGATTTAGTAACATATTGATTCCTGTGGTATACTACTGCGACAAGACCTTCATTATGTCGGCCTTTCCGGTGGTATACTGCTGCAATGAGACCTACATTATGTCGGCCTTTCCTGTGGTATACTGCGGTATACTGCTGAGATGAGACCTATAATATGTTCGCCTTTCCTGTGGTATACTGTGGTATACTGCTGCGACGAGACCTTCATTATGTCGGCCTTTCCGGTGGTATACTGTGGTGTACTGCTGCGACGAGACCTTCATAATGTCGGCCTTTCCGGTGGTATACTGCTGCGATGAGACCTCCATTATGTCGGCCTTTCCTGTGGTATACTGCGGTATACTGCTGAGATGAGACCTATAATATGTTCGCCTTTCCTGTGGTATACTGTGGTATCCTGCTGTGACAAGACCTTCATTATGTCGGCCTTTCCGGTGGTATACTGCTACGATGAGACCTCCATTGTGTCGGGCATTTCCTGTGGCATACTGCGGTATACTGCTGAGATGAGACCTATATGATCGCCTTGCCTGTGGTGTACTGTGGTATACTGCTGCGACGAGACCTTCATTATGTCGGCCTTTCCGGTGGTATACTGTGGTATACTGCTGCGAAGAGACCTTCATTATGTCGGCCCTTCCGGTGGTACACTGCTGCGATGGGACCTCCATTATGACGGCCTTTCCTGTGGTATACTGAGGTATACTGCTGAGATGAGACCTTTAATATGTTCGCCTTTCCTGTGGTATACTGTGGTATACTGCTGCGACGAGACCTTCATTATGTCGGCCTTTCCGGTGGTATACTGTGGTATACTGCTGCGACGAGACCTTCATTATGTCGGCCTTTCCGGTGGTATACTGCTGCGATGAGACCTCCATTATGTCGGCCTTTCCTGTGGTATGCTGCGGTATACTGCTGAGATGAAACCTATAATATGTTTGCCTTTCCTGTGGTATACTGTGGTATACTGCTGCGACAAGACCTTCATTATGTTGGCCTTTCTGGTGGTATACTGTGGTATACTGCTGCGACGAGACCTTCATTATGTCGGCCTTTCCGGTGGTATACTGCTGCGATGAGACCTCCATTATGTCGGCCTTTCCTGTGGTATGCTGCGGTATACTGCCGAGATGAGACCTATAAAATGTTTGCCTTTCCTGTGGTATACTGTGGTATACTGCTGCGACGAGACCTTCATTATGTTGGCCTTTCCTGTGGTATACTGTGGTATACTACTGCGACGAGACCTTCATTATGTCAGCCTTTCCAGTGGTATACTGCTGCGATGAGACCTCCATTATGTCGGCCTTTCCTGTGGTATACTGCGGTATACTGCTGAGATGAGACCTATATTATGTTCGCCTTTCCTGTGGTATACGATGGCATACTGCTGCGACGAGACCTTCATTATTTCGGCCTTTCCGGTGGTATACTGTGGTATACTGCTGCGACGAGACCTTCATTATGTCGGCCTTTCCGGTGGTATACTGCAGCAATGAGACCTCCATTATGTCGCCCATTCCTGTGGCATACTGCGGTATACTGTTGAGATGAGACCTATAATATGTTCCCTTTCCTGTGGTTTACTGTGGTATACTGCTGCGACGAGACCTTCATTATGTCGGCCTTTCCGGTGGTATACTGTGGTATACTGCTGCGACAAGACCATCATTATGTTGGCCTTTCCAGTGGTATACTGCTGCGAAGAGACCTCCATTATGTCGGCCTTTCCTGTGGTATACTGAGACCTATAATATGTTTGCCTTTCCTGTGGTATACTGTGGTATACTGCTGCGGCGAGACATTTATTATGACGGCCTTTCCGGTGGTATACTGTGGTATACTGCTGCGACGAGACCTTCATTATGTCGGCCTTTCCGGTGCAAAACTGCTGCGATGAGACCTACATTATGTCGGCCTTTCCTGTGGTATACTGCGGTATACTGCTGAGATGAGACCTATAATATGTTCGCCTTTCCTGTGGTATACTGTGGTATACTGCTGCGACGAGACCTTCATTATGTCGGCCTTTCCTGTGGTATACTGCTGCGACGAGACCTTCATTATGTCGGCCTTTCCGGTGGTATACTGCTGCGATGAGACATCCATTATTTCGGCCTTTCCTGTGGTATACTGCGGTATACTGCTTAGATGAGACCTATAATATGTTCGCCTTTCCTGTGGTATACTGTGGTATACTGCTGCAACGAGACCTTGATTATGTCGGCCTTTCCGGTGGTATACTGTTGTATACTGCTGCGACTAGACCTTCATTATGTCGGCCGTTCCTGTGGTATACTGCGGTATACTGCTGAGATGAGACCTATGATATGTTTGTCTTTACTGTGGTATACTGTGGTATACTGCTGCGACGATACCTTCATTATGTCGGCCTTTCCTCTGGTATACTGCTGCGACAAGACCTTCATTATGCCGGCCTTTCCGGTGGTATACTGTTGTATACTGCTGCGACTAGACCTTCATTATGTCGGCCGTTCCTGTGGTATACTGCGGTATACTGCTGAGATGAGACCTATGATATGTTTGTCTTTACTGTGGTATACTGTGGTATACTGCTGCGACGATACCTTCATTATGTCGGCCTTTCGGGTGGTGTACTGTGGTATACTGCTGCGACGAGACCTTCATTATGTCGGCCTTGTCGGTGCTGAGATGAGACCTCCATTATTTTGGCCTTTCCTGTTGTTGTTGTATACTGCTGTATACTGCCGAGATGAGACCTATAATATGTTCGCCTTTCCTGTGGTGTACTGTGGTATACTGCTGCGATGAGACCTTCATTATGTCGGCCTTTCGGGTGTTATACTGCTGCGATGTGACCTCCATTATGTCGGCCTTTCCTGTGGTATACTGCGGTATACTGCTGAGATGAGACCTATAATATGTTTGCCTTTGCTGTGGTATTCTGTGGTATACTGCTGCCACGAGACCTTCATGATGTCGGCCTATCCGGTGGTATACTATGGTATACTGCTGCGATGAGACCTTTATTATGTCGGCCTTTCCTGTGGTATACTGTGGTATACTACTGCGATGAGACCTTTATTATGTAGGCCTTTCCTATGGTATACTGTGGTATACTGCTGCGTCGAGACCTTTATTATGTCGGCATTTCCTGTGGTATACTGTGGTATACTACTGCGATGAGACCTTTATTATGTAGGCCTTTCCTGTGGTATACTGTGGTATACTACTGCGATGAGACCTTTATTATGTAGGCCTTTCCTATGGTATACTGTGGTATACTACTGCGATGAGACCTTTATTATGTAAGCCTTTCCTGTGGTATACTGTGGTATCCTGCTGTGACAAGACCTTCATTATGTCGGCCTTTCCGGTGGTATACTGCTACGATGAGATCTCCATTGTGTCGGGCATTTCCTGTGGTATACTGCGGTATACTGCTGAGATGAGACCTATATGATCGCCTTGCCTGTGGTGTACTGTGGTATACTGCTGCGACGAGACCTTCATTATGTCGGCCTTTCCGGTGGTATACTGTGGTATACTGCTGCGACGAGACCTTCATTATGTCGGCCCTTCCGGTGGTACACTGCTGCGATGGGACCTCCATTATGACGGCCTTTCCTGTGGTATACTGAGGTATACTGCTGAGATGAGACCTTTAATATGTTCGCCTTTCCTGTGGTATACTGTGGTATACTGCTGCGACGAGACCTTCATTATGTCGGCCTTTCCGGTGGTATACTGTGGTATACTGCTGCGACGAGACCTTCATTATGTCGGCCTTTCCGGTGGTATACTGCTGCGATGAGACCTCCATTATGTCGGCCTTTCCTGTGGTATGCTGCGGTATACTGCTGAGATGAAACCTATAATATGTTTGCCTTTCCTGTGGTATACTGTGGTATACTGCTGCGACGAGACCTTCATTATGTTGGCCTTTCTGGTGGAATACTGTGGTATACTGCTGCGACGAGACCTTCATTATGTCGGCCTTTCCGGTGGTATACTGCTGCGATGAGACCTCCATTATGTCGGCCTTTCCTGTGGTATGCTGCGGTATACTGCTGAGATGAGACCTATAAAATGTTTGCCTTTCCTGTGGTATACTGTGGTATACTGCTGCGACGAGACCTTCATTATGTTGGCCTTTCCTGTGGTATACTGTGGTATACTACTGCGACGAGACCTTCATTATGTCAGCCTTTCCAGTGGTATACTGCTGCGATGAGACCTCCATTATGTCGGCCTTTCCTGTGGTATACTGCGGTATACTGCTGAGATGAGACCTATATTATGTTCGCCTTTCCTGTGGTATACGATGGCATACTGCTGCGACGAGACCTTCATTATTTCGGCCTTTCCGGTGGTATACTGTGGTATACTGCTGCGACGAGACCTTCATTATGTCGGCCTTTCCGGTGGTATACTGCAGCAATGAGACCTCCATTATGTCGCCCATTCCTGTGGCATACTGCGGTATACTGTTGAGATGAGACCTATAATATGTTCCCTTTCCTGTGGTATACTGTGGTATACTGCTGCGACGAGACCTTCATTATGTCGGCCTTTCCGGTGGTATACTGTGGTATACTGCTGCGACAAGACCATCATTATGTTGGCCTATCCAGTGGTATACTGCTGCGAAGAGACCTCCATTATGTCGGCCTTTCCTGTGGTATACTGAGACCTATAATATGTTTGCCTTTCCTGTGGTATACTGTGGTATACTGCTGCGGCGAGACATTTATTATGTCGGCCTTTCCGGTGGTATACTGTGGTATACTGCTGCGACGAGACCTTCATTATGTCGGCCTTTCCGGTGCAAAACTGCTGCGATGAGACCTACATTATGTCGGCCTTTCCTGTGGTATACTGCGGTATACTGCTGAGATGAGACCTATAATATGTTCGCCTTTCCTGTGGTATACTGTGGTATACTGCTGCGACGAGACCTTCATTATGTCGGCCTTTCCTGTGGTATACTGCTGCGACGAGACCTTCATTATGTCGGCCTTTCCGGTGGTATACTGCTGCGATGAGACATCCATTATTTCGGCCTTTCCTGTGGTATACTGCGGTATACTGCTTAGATGAGACCTATAATATGTTCGCCTTTCCTGTGGTATACTGTGGTATACTGCTGCAACGAGACCTTGATTATGTCGCCTTTCCGGTGGTATACTGTCGTATACTGCTTGATTATGTCGGCCTTTCCTCTGGTATACTGCTGCGACAAGACCTTCATTATGCCGGACTTTCCGGTGGTATACTGTTGTATACTGCTGCGACTAGACCTTCATTATGTCGGCCGTTCCTGTGGTATACTGCGGTATACTGCTGAGATGAGACCTATGATATGTTTGTCTTTACTGTGGTATACTGTGGTATACTGCTGCGACGATACCTTCATTATGTCGGCCTTTCGGGTGGTGTACTGTGGTATACTGCTGCGACGAGACCTTCATTATGTCGGCCTTGTCGGTGCTGAGATGAGACCTCCATTATTTTGGCCTTTCCTGTTGTATACTGCTGTATACTGCCGAGATGAGACCTATAATATGTTCGCCTTTCCTGTGGTGTACTGTGGTATACTGCTGCGATGAGACCTTCATTATGTTGGCCTTTCGGGTGTTATACTGCTGCGATGTGACCTCCATTATGTCGGCCTTTCCTGTGGTAGACTGCGGTATACTGCTGAGATGAGACCTATAATATGTTTGCCTTTGCTGTGGTATTCTGTGGTATACTGCTGCCACGAGACCTTCATGATGTCGGCCTATCCGGTGGTATACTATGGTATACTGCTGCGATGAGACCTTTATTATGTCGGCCTTTCCTGTGGTATACTGTGGTATACTACTGCGATGAGACCTTTATTATGTAGGCCTTTCCTATGGTATACTGTGGTATACTGCTGCGTCGAGACCTTTATTATGTCGGCCTTTCCTGTGGTATACTGTGGTATACTACTGCGATGAGACCTTTATTTTGTAGGCCTTTCCTGTGGTATACTGTGGTATACTACTGCGATGAGACCTTTATTATGTAGGCCTTTCCTATGGTATACTGTGGTATACTACTGCGATGAGACCTTTATTATGTAAGCCTTTCCTGTGGTATACTGTGGTATACTACTGCGATGAGACCTTTATTATGTAGGCCTTTCCTGTGGTATACTGTGGTATACTACTGCGATGAGACCTTTATTTTGTCGGCCTTTCCTGTGGTATACTGTGGTATGCTACTGCGATGAGACCTTTATTATGTCGGCCTTTCCTGTGGTATACTGTGGTATACTACTGCGATGAGTCCTTCATTATGTCGGCCTTTCCTATGGTATACTGTGGTATACTACTGCGATGAGACCTTCATTATGTCGGCCTTTCCTGTGGTATACTGTGGTATACTACTGCGATGAGACCTTTATTATATCGGCCTTTCCTGTGGTATACTGTGGTATACTACTGCGATGAGACCTTTATTTTGTCGGCCTTTCCTGTGGTATACTGTGGTATTCTACTGCGATGAGACCTTTAATATGTAGGCCTTTCCTGTGGTATACTGTGGTATACTACTGCGATGAGACCTTTATTTTGTCGGCCTTTCCTGTGGTATACTGTGGTATACTACTGCGATGAGACCTTTATTATGTCGGCCTTTCCTGTGGTATACTGTGGTATACTACTGCGATGAGACCTTCATTATGTAGGCCTTTCCTATGGTATACTGTGGTATACTACTGCGATGAGACCTTCATTATGTCGGCCTTTCCTGTGGTATACTGTGGTATACTACTGCGATGGGACCTTTATTATGTCGGTCTTTCCTGTGGTATACTGTGGTATACTACTTCGATGAGACCTTTATTATGTTGGTCTTTCCTGTGGTATACTGTGGTATACTACTGCGATGAGACCTTTATTTTGTAGGCCTTTCCTGTGGTATACTGTGGTATACTACTGCGATGAGACCTTTATTTTTATGTAGGCCTTTCCTGTGGTATACTGTGGTATACTACTGCGATGAGACCTTTATTATGTAGGCCTTTTCTGTGGTATACTGTGGTATACTACTGCGATGAGACCTTTATTATGTAGGCCTTTCCTATGGTATACTGTGGTATACTGCTGCGATGAGACCTTTATTTTGTCGTCCTTTCCTGTAATATACTGTGGTATACTGCTGCGATGAGACCTTCATTATGTCGGCCTTGCCTGTGGTATACTGTGGTATACTACTGCGATGAGACCTTTATTATGTCGGTCTTTCCTGTGGTATACTGTGGTATACTACTGCGATGAGACCTTCATTATGTCGGCCTTTTATGTGGTATTCTGTGGTATACTGCTGCGATGAGACCTTTATTTTGTCGGCCTTTCCTGTGGTATACTACTGCGATGAGACCTTCATTATGTCGGCCTTTCCTGTGGTATACTGTGGTATACTACTGCGATGAGACCTTTATTTTGTCGGCCTTTCCTATGGTATACTGTGGTATACTACTGCGATGTGACCTTCATTATGTCGGCCTTTCCTGTGGTATACTTTGGTATACTGCTGCGATGAGACCTTTAGTATGTAGGCCTTTCCTGTTGTATACTGTGGTATACTGCTGCGATGAGACCTTTATTATGTCGGCCTTTCCTGTGGTATACTGTGGTATACTACTGCGATGAGGCCTTTATTATGTTGGCCTTTCCTATGGTATACTGTGGTATACCACTGCGATGAGACCTTCATTATGTCGGCCTTTTCTGTGGTATGCTGTGGTATACTGTGGTATACTACTGCGATGAAACCTTTATTATGTCGGCCTTTCCTATGGTATAATGTGGTATACTACTGCGATGAGACCTTCATTATGTCGGCCTTTCCTATGGTATACTGTGGTATACTGTGGTATACTACTGCGATGAAACCTTTATTATGTCGGCCTTTCCTATGGTATACTGTGGTATACTACTGCGATGAGACCTTTATTATGTCGGCCTTTCCTATGGTATACTGTGGTATACTGTGGTATACTACTGCGATGACACCTTTATTATGTAGTCCTTTCCTGTGGTATACTGTGGTATACTACTGCGATGAGACCTTTATTATGTAGGCCTTTCCTATGGTATACTGTGGTATACTGCTGCGTCGAGACCCTTATTATGTAGGCCTTTCCTGTGGTATACTGTGGTATACTACTGCGATGAGACCTTTATTATGTAGGCCTTTCCTGTGTTATAATGTGGTATACTGTGGTTTACTACTTCGATGAGACCTTTATTATGTAGGCCTTTCCTATGGTATACTGTGGTATACTACTGCGATGAGACCTTTATTATGTAGGCCTTTCCTGTGGTATACTGTGGTATACTACTGCGATGAGACCTTTATTATGTAGGCCTTTCCTGTGGTATACTGTGGTATACTACTGCGATGAGACCTTTATTTTGTCGGCCTTTCCTGTGGTATACTGTTGTATACTACTGCGATGAGACCTTTATTATTTCGGCCTTTCCAGTGGTATACTACTGCGATGAGACCTTCATTATGTCGGCCTTTCCTATGGTATAGTGTGGTATACTACTGCGATGAGACCTTCATTATGTCGGCCTTTCCTGTGGTATACTGTGGTATACTACTGCGATGAGACCTTTATTATGTCGGCCTTTCCTGTTGTATACTGTGGTATACTACTGCGATGAGACCTGTATTTTGTCGGCCTTTCCTGTGGTATACTGTGGTATACTACTGCGATGAGACCTTTATTATGTCGGCCTTTCCTGTGGTATATTGTGGTATACTACTGCGATGAGACCTTTATTTTGTCGGCCTTTCCTGTGGTATACTGTGGTATACTACTGCGATGAGACCTTTATTATGTCGGCCTTTCCTGTGGTATACTGTGGTATACTACTGCGATGAGACCTTCATTATGTCGGCCTTTCCTATGGTATAATGTGGTATACTACTGCGATGAGACCTTCATTATGTCGGCCTTTCCTGTGGTATACTGTGGTATACTACTGCGATGAGACCTTTATTATGTCGGCCTTTCCTGTGGTATACTGTGGTATACTACTGCGATGAGACCTTCATTATGTCGGCCTTTCCTGTGGTATACTGTGGTATACTACTGCGATGAGACCTTTATTATGTCGGCCTTTCCTATGGTATACTGTGGTATACTGTGGTATACTGTGGTATACTACTGCGATGAGACCTTTATTATGTCGGCCTTTTCTGTGGTATACTGTGGTATACTGCTGCGATGAGACCTTTATTTTGTCGGCCTTTCCTGTGGTATACTGTGGTATACTACTGCGATGAGACCTTCATTATGTCGGCCTTTCCTGTGGTATACTGTGGTATACTACTGCGATGAGACCTTTATTTTGTCGGCCTTTCCTATGGTATACTGTGGTATACTACTGCGATGAGACATACATTATGTCGGCCTTTCCTCTGGTATACTGCTGCGATGAGACCTTTATTATGTAGGCCTTTCTTGTTGTATACTGTGGTATACTACTGCGATGAGACCTTTATTATGTCGGCCTTTCCTGTGGTATACTGTGGTATACTACTGCGATGAGACCTTTATTATGTTGACCTTTCCTATGGTATACTGTGGTATACTACTGCGATGAGACCTTCATTATGTCGGACTTTTCTGTGGTATGCTGTAGTATACTACTGCGATGAGACCTTTATTATGTCGGTCTTTCCTGTTGTATGCTGTGGTATACATGTACTACTGCGATGAGACCTTTATTTTGTCGGCCTTTCCTGTGGTATACTGTGGTATACTACTGCGATGAGACCTTCATTATGTCGGCCTTTCCTGTGGTATACTGTGGTATACTGCTGCGATGAGACCTTTATTATGTTGGCCTTTCCTGTGGTATACTGTGGTATACTACTGCGATGAGACCTTTATTATGTCGGCCTTTCCTGTGGTATACTGTGGTATACAACTGCGACGAGACCTTTATTATGTAGGCCTTTCCTGTGGTATACTGTGGTATACTACTGCGATGAGACCTTTATTATGTCGGCCTTTCCTGTGGTATACTGTGGTATACTACAACGATGAGACGTTTATTATGTCGGCCTTTCCTGTGGTATTCTTTGGTATACTACTGCGATGAGGCCTTCATTATGTCGGCCTTTCCTGTGGTATACTGTGGTATACTACTGCGATGAGACCTTCATTATGTCGGCCTTTCCTGTTGTATGCTGTGGTATACTGCTGCGACGAGACCTTTATTATGTAGGCCTTTCCTATGGTATACTGTGGTATACTGCTGCGATGAGACCTTTATTATGTCTGCCTTTCCTGTTTTATACTGTGGTATACCACTGCGATGAGACCTTTATTATGTCGGCCTTTCCTGTGGTATACTGTGGTATACTACTGCGATGAGACCTTAATTATGTCGGCCTTTCCTGTGGTATACTGTGGTATACTACTGCGATGAGACCTTCATTATGTCGGCCTTTCCTGTTGTATACTGTGGTGTACTGCTGCGATGAGACCTTCATTATGTCGGCCTTTCCTGTTGTATACTGTGGTATACTGCTGCGATGAGACCTTCATTATGTCGGCCTTTCCAGTTGTATGCTGTGGTATACTGCTGCGATGAGACCTTCATTATGTCGGCCTTTCCTGTGGTATACTGTGGTATACTACTGCGATGAGACCTTCATTATGTCGGCCTTTCCTGTGGTATACTGTGGTATACTGTGGTATACTGTGGTATACTACTGCGATGAGACCTTTATTATGTCGGCCTTTCCTGTGGTATACTGTGGTATACTACTGCGATGAGACCTTTATTATGTAGGCCTTTCCTGTGGTATACTGTGGTATTCTACTGCGATGAGACCTTTATTATGTCGGCCTTTCCTGTGGTATGCTGTGGTATACTGCTGCGACGAGACCTTTATTATGTAGGCCTTTCCTATGGTATACTGTGGTATACTGCTGCGATGAGACCTTTATTATGTCTGCCTTTCCTGTGGTATACTGTGGTATACCACTGCGATGAGACCTTTATTATGTCGGCCTTTCCTGTGGTATACTGTGGTATACTACTGCGATGAGACCTTAATTATGTCGGCCTTTCCTGTGGTATACTGTGGTATACTACTGCGATGAGACCTTCATTATGTCGGCCTTTCCTGTTGTATACTGTGGTGTACTGCTGCGATGAGACCTTCATTATGTCGGCCTTTCCTGTTGTATACTGTGGTATACTGCTGCGATGAGACCTTCATTATGTCGGCCTTTCCAGTTGTATGCTGTGGTATACTGCTGCGATGAGACCTTCATTATGTCGGCCTTTCCTGTGGTATACTGTGGTATACTACTGCGATGAGACCTTCATTATGTCGGCCTTTCCTGTGGTATACTGTGGTATACTGTGGTATACTACTGCGATGAGACCTTTATTATGTCGGCCTTTCCTGTGGTATACTGTGGTATACTACTGCGATGAGACCTTTATTATGTAGGCCTTTCCTGTGGTATACTGTGGTATTCTACTGCGATGAGACCTTTATTATGTCGGCCTTTCCTGTGGTATACTGTGGTATACTACTGCGATGAGACCTTCATTATGTCGGCCTTTCCTGTGGTATGCTGTGGTATACTACTGCGATGAGACCTTCATTATGTCGGCCTTTCCTGTGGTATACTGTGGTATACTACTGCGATAAGACCTTCATTATGTCGGCCTTTCCTGTTGTATGCTGTGGTATACTGCTGCGACGAGACCTTTATTATGTAGGCCTTTCCTATGGTATTCTGTGGTATACTACTGCGATGAAACCTTTATTATGTCTGCCTTTCCTGTGGTATACTGTGGTATACTACTGCGATGAGACCTTCATTATGTCGTCCTTTCTTGTGGTATACTGTGGTATACTACTGCGATGAGACCTTTATTATGTCGGCTTTTCCTGTTGTATGCTGTGGTATACTGCTGCGACGAGACCTTTATTATGTAGGCCTTTCGTATGGTATACTGTGGTATACTACTGCGATGAGACCTTTATTATGTCTGCCTTTCCTGTGGTATACTGTGGTATACTACTGCGATGAGACCTTTATTATGTCGGCGTTTCCTGTTGTGTACTGTGGTATACTACTGCAATGAGACCTTCATTATGTCGGCCTTTCCTGTGGTATACTGTGGTATACTACTGCGATGAGACCTTCATTATGTCGGCCTTTCCTGTGATATACTGTGGTATACTGTTGTATACTACTGCGATGTGACCTTCATTATGTCGGCCTTTCCTGTTGTATACTGTGGTATACTGCTGCGATGAGACCTTTATTATGTCGGCCTTTCCTGTTGTATGCTGTGGTATACTGCTGCGATGAGACCTTCATTATGTCGGCCTTTCCTGTGGTATACTGTGGTATACTACTGCGATGAGACCTTCATTATGTCGGCCTTTCCTGTGATATACTGTGGTATACTGTTGTATACTACTGCGATGAGACCTTTATTATGTCGACCTTTCCTGTGGTATACTGTGGTATACTACTGCGATGAGACCTTTATTACGTCGGCCTTTCCTGTGGTATACTGTGGTATACTACTGCGATGAGACCTTTATTATGTAGGCCTTTGCTGTGGTATACTGTGGTATACTACTGCGATGAGACCTTTATTATGTAGGCTTTTCCTATGGTATACTGTGGTATCCTGCTGCGTCGAGACCTTTGTTATGTAGGCTTTTCCTGTGGTATACTGTGGTATACTACTGCGATGAGACCTTTATTATGTAGGCCTTTCCTGTGGTATACTGTGGTATACTACTGCGATGAGACCTTTATTATGTAGGCCTTTCCTATGGTATACTGTGGTATACTGTGGTATACTTCTGCGATGAGACCTTTATTATGTAGGCCTTTCCTGTGGTATACTGTGGTATACTACTGCGATGAGACCTTTATTATGTAGGCCTTTCCTGTGGTATACTGTGGTATACTACTGCGATGAGACCTTTATTTTGTCGGCCTTTCCTGTGGTATACTGTGGTATACTACTGCGATGAGACCTTTATTATGTCGGCCTTTCTTATGGTATACTGTGGTATACTGCTGCGATGAGACCTTTATTATGTCGGCCTTTCCTGTGGTATACTGTGGTATATTACTGCGATGAGACCTTTATTTTGTCGGCTTTTCCTATGGTATACTGTGGTATACTACTGCGATGAGACCTTCATTATGTTGGCCTTTCCTGTGGTATACTGTGGTATACTGCTGTGATGAGACCTTTATTATGTAGGCCTTTCCTTTTGTATACTGTGGTATACTGCTGCGATGAGACCTTGATTATGTCGGCCGTTCCTGTGGTATACTGTGGTATACTACTGCGATGAGACCTTCATTATGTCGGCCTTTCCTGTGGTATACTGTGGTATACTACTGCGATGAGACCTTTATTTTGTCGGCCTTTCCTGTGGTATACTGTGGTATACTACTGCGATGAGACCTTCATTATGTCGGCCTTTCCTGTGGTATACTGTGGTATACTACTGCGATGAGACCTTTATTATGTCGGCCTTTCCTGTGGTATACTGTGTTATACTACTGCGATGAGACCTTTATTATGTAGGCCTTTCCTGTGGTATACAGTGGTATACTACTGCGATGAGACCTTTATTATGTCGGCCTTTCCTGTGGTATACTGTGGTATACTACTGCGATGAGACCTTTATTATGTAGGCCTTTCCTGTTGTATGCCGTAATATACTACTGCGATGAGACCTTTATTATGTCGGCCTTTCCTGTGGTATACTGTTTTATATTACTGCGATGAGACCTTCATTATGTCGGCCTTTCCTGTGGTATACTGTGGTATACTACTGCGACGAGACCTTTACTATGTAGGCCTTTCCTATGGTATACTGTGGTATACTACTGCGATGAGACCTTTATTATGTCGGTCTTTCCTGTGGTATACTGTGGTATACTACTGCGATGAGACCTTTGTTATGTCGGCCTTTCCTGTTGTATACTGTGGTATACTACTGCGATGAGACCTTCATTATGTCGGCCTTTCCTGTGGTATACTGTGGTATTCTACTGCGATGTGACCTTCATTATGTCGGCCTTTCCTGTTGTATACTGTGGTATACTGCTGCGATGAGACCTTCATTATGTCGGCCTTTCCTGTTGTATGCTGTGGTATACTGCTGCGATAAGACCTTCATTATGTCGGCCTTTCCTGTGGTATACTGTGGTATACTACTGCGATGAGACCTTCATTATGTCGGCCTTTCCTGTGATATACTGTGGTATACTGTAGTATACTACTGCGATGAGACCTTTATTATGTCGGCCTTTCCTGTGGTATACTGTGGTATACTACTGCGATGAGACCTTTATTATGTCGGCCTTTCCTGTGGTATACTGTGGTATACTACTGCGATGAGACCTTTGTTATGTAGGCCTTTCCTGTGGTATACTGTGGTATACTACTTCGATGAGACCTTTATCATGTAGGCCTTTCCTGTGGTATACTGTGGTATACTACTGCGATGAGACCTTTATTATGTCGGCCTTTCCTGTGGTATACTGTGGTATACTACTGCGATGGGACCTTCATTATGTCGGCCTTTCCTGTCGTATACTGTGGTATACTACTGCGATGAGACCTTCATTATGTCGGCCTTTCCTGTTGTATGCTGTGGTATACTGCTGCGACGAGACCTTTATTATGTAGGCCTTTCCTATGGTATACTGTGGTATACTACTGCGATGAGACCTTTATTATGTCTGCCTTTCCTATGGTATGCTGTGGTATACTACTGCGACGAGACCTTTATTATGTCGGCCTTTCTTGTGGTATACTGTGGTATACTACTGCGATGAGACCTTCATTATGTCGGCCTTTCCTGTTGTATGCTGTGGTATACTACTGCGACGAGACCTTTATTATGTAGGCCTTTCCTATGGTATACTGTGGTATATTACTGCGATGAGACCTTTATTATGTCCGCCTTTCGTGTGGTATACTGTGGTATACTACTGCGACGAGACCTTTATTATGTCGATCTTTCCTGTGGTATACTGTGGTATACTACTGCGATGAGACCTTCATTATGTCGGTTTTCCTGTTGTATGATGTGGTATACTGCTGCGACGAGACCTTTATTATGTCGGCCTTTCCTGTGGTATACTGTGGTATACTAATGCGATGAGACCTTCATTATGTCGGCCTTTCCTGTGTATACTGTGGTATACTACTGCGACGAGACCTTTATTATGTCGGCCTTTCCTGTGGTATACTGTGGTATACTACTTCGACGAGACCTTCATTATGTCGGCCTTTCCTGTTGTATACTGTGGTATACTGCTGCGATGAGACCTTCATTATGTCGGCCTTTCCTGTTGTATGCTGTGGTATACTGCTGCGATGAGACCTTCATTATGTCGGCCTTTCCTGTGGTATACTGTGGTATACTACTGCGATGAGACCTTCATTATGTCGGCCTTTCCTGTGGTATACTGTGGTATACTGTGGTATACTACTGCGATGAGACCTTTATTATGTCGGCCTTTCCTGTGGTATACTGTGGTATACTACTGCGATGAGACCTTTATTATGTAGGCCTTTCCTGTGGTATGCTGTGGTATTCTACTGCGATGAGACCTTTATTTTGTCGGCCTTTCCTGTGGTATACTGTGGTATACTACTGCGATGAGACCTTCATTATGTCGGCCTTTCCTGTGGTATGCTGTGGTATATTACTGCGATGAGACTTTCATTATGTCGGCCTTTCCTGTGGTATACTGTGGTATACTACTGCGATAAGACCTTCATTATGGCGGCCTTTCCTGTTGTATGCTGTGGTATACTGCTGCGACGAGACCTTTATTATGTAGGCCTTTCCTATGGTATTCTGTGGTATACTACTGCGATGAAACCTTTATTATGTCTGCCTTTCCTGTGGTATACTGTGGTATACTACTGCGATGAGACCTTCATTATGTCGGCCTTTCCTGTGGTATACTGTGGTATACTACTGCGATGAGACCTTCATTTTGTCGGCTTTTCCTGTTGTATGCTGTGGTATACTGCTGCGACGAGACCTTTATTTTGTAGGCCTTTCGTATGGTATAATGTGGTATACTACTGCGATGAGACCTTTATTATGTCTGCCTTTCCTGTGGTATACTGTGGTATACTACTGCGATGAGACCTTTATTATGTCGGCCTTTCCTGTTGTGTACTGTGGTATACTACTGCAATGAGACCTTCATTATGTCGGCCTTTCCTGTGGTATAATGTGGTATACTACTGCGATGAGACCTTCATTATGTCGGCCTTTCCTGTTGTATACTGTGGTATACTGCTGCGATGAGAGCTTCATTATGTTGCCTTTCCTGTGGTATGCTGTGGTATACTGCTGCGATGAGACCTTGATTATGTCGGCCTTTCCTGTGGTATACTGTGGTATGCTACTGCGATGAGACCTTCATTATGTCGGCCTTTCCTGTGATATACTGTGGTATACTGTTGTATACTAATGCGATGAGACCTTCATTATGTCGGCCTTTCCTGTTGTATACTGTGGTATACTGCTGCGATGAGACCTTCATTATGTCGGCCTTTCCTGTTGTATGCTGTGGTATACTGCTGCGATGAGACCTTTATTATGTAGGCCTTTCCAGTGGTATACTGTGGTATACTACTGCGATGAGACCTTTATTATGTAGGCTTTTCCTATGGTATACTGTGGTATCCTGCTGCGTCGAGACCTTTATTATGTAGGCTTTTCCTGTGGTATACTGTGGTATACTACAGCGATGAGACCTTTATTATGTAGGCCTTTCCTGTGGTATACTGTGGTATACTACTGCGACGAGACCTTTATTATGTAGGCCTTTCCTATGGTATACTGTGGTATACTGTGGTATACTACTGCGATGAGACCTTTATTATGTAGGCCTTTCCTGTGGTATACTGTGGTATACTACTGCGATGAGACCTTTATTATGTAGGCCTTTCCTGTGGTATACTGTGGTATACTACTGCGATGAGACCTTTATTTTGTCGGCCTTTCCTGTGGTATACTGTGGTATACTACTGCGATGAGACCATTATTATGTCGGCCTTTCCTATGGTATACTGTGGTATACTAGTGCGATGAGACCTTTATTATGTCGGCCTTTCCTGTGGAATACTGTGGTATACTACTGCGATGAGACCTTTATTTTGTCGGCCTTTCCTATGGTATACTGTGGTATACTACTGCGATGAGACCTTCATTATGTCGGCCTTTCCTGTGGTATACTGTGGTATACTGCTGCGATGAGACCTTTATTATGTAGGCCTTTCCTGTTGTATACTGTGGTATACTGCTGCGATGAGACCTTTATTATGTCGGACTTTCCTGTGGTATACTGTGGTATACTTCTGCGATGAGACCTTTATTATGTCGGCCTTTCCTGTGGTATACTGTGGTATACTACTGCGATGAAACCTTTATTATGTCGGCCTTTCCTGTGGTATACTGTGGTATACTACTGCGATGAGACCTTCATTATGTCGGCCTTTCCTGTGGTATACTGTGGTATACTACTGCGATGAGACCTTTATTACGTCGGCCTTTTATGTGGTATAATGTGGTATACTACTGCGATGAGACCTTTATTATGTAGGCCTTTCCTGTGGTATACTGTGGTATACTACTGCGATGAGACCTTTATTATGTAGGCTTTTCCGATGGTATACTGTGGTATCCTGCTGCGTCGAGACCTTTGTTATGTAGGCTTTTCCTGTGGTATACTGTGGTATACTACTGCGATGAGACCTTTATTATGTAGGCCTTTCCTGTGGTATACTGTGGTATACTACTGCGATGAGACCTTTATTATGTAGGCCTTTCCTATGGTATACTGTGGTATACTGTGGTATACTACTGCGATAAGACCTTTATTATGTAGGCCTTTCCTGTGGTATACTGTGGTATACTACTGCGATGAGACCTTTATTATGTAGGCCTTTCCTGTGGTATACTACTGCGATGAGACCTTTATTATGGCGTCCTTTCCTGTGGTATACTGTGGTATACTACTGCGATGAGACCTTCATTATGTCGGCCTTTCCTGTGGTATACTGTGGTATACTGTGGTATACTACTGCGATGAGACCTTTATTATGTCGGCCTTTCCTGTGGTATACTGTGGTATACTACTGCGATGAGACCTTTATTATGTCGGCCTTTCCTGTGGTATACTGTGTTATACTACTGCGATGAGACCTTTATTATGTAGGCCTTTCCTGTGGTATACTGTGGTATACTACTGCGATGAGACCTTTATTATGTCGGCCTTTCCTGTGGTATACTGTGGTATACTACTGCGATGAGACCTTTATTATGTAGGCCTTTCCTGTTGTATGCTGTGATATACTACTGCGATGAGACCTTTATTATGTAGGCCTTTCCTATGGTATACTGTGGTATACTACTGCGATGAGACCTTTATTATGTCGGTCTTTCCTGTGGTATACTTTGGTATACTACTGCGATGAGACCTTTGTTATGTCGGCCTTTCCTGTTGTATACTGTGGTATACTACTGCGATCAGACCTTCATTATGTCGGCCTTTCCTGTGGTATACTGTGGTATTCTACTGCGATGAGACCTTCATTATGTCGGCCTTTCCTGTTGTATACTGTGGTATACTGCTGCGATGAGACCTTCATTATGTCGGCCTTTCCTGTTGTATACTGTGGTATACTGCTGCGATGAGACCTTCATTATGTCGGCCTTTCCTGTTGTATGCTGTGGTATACTGCTGCGATGAGACCTTTATTATGTAGGCCTTTCCTGTGGTATACTGTGGTATACTACTGCGATGAGACCTTTATTATGTAGGCTTTTCCTATGGTATACTGTGGTATCCTGCTGCGTCGAGACCTTTATTATGTAGGCTTTTCCTGTGGTATACTGTGGTATACTACTGCGATGAGACCTTTATTATGTAGGCCTTTCCTGTGGTATACTGTGGTATACTACTGCGACGAGACCTTTATTATGTAGGCCTTTCCTATGGTATACTGTGGTATACTGTGGTATACTACTGCGATGAGACCTTTATTATGTAGGCCTTTCCTGTGGTATACTGTGGTATACTACTGCGATGAGACCTTTATTATGTAGGCCTTTCCTGTGGTATACTGTGGTATACTACTGCGATGAGACCTTTATTTTGTCGGCCTTTCCTGTGGTATACTGTGGTATACTACTGCGATGAGACCTTTATTATGTCGGCCTTTCCTATGGTATACTGTGGTATACTAGTGCGATGAGACCTTTATTATGTCGGCCTTTCCTGTGGTATACTGTGGTATACTACTGCGATGAGACCTTTATTTTGTCGGCCTTTCCTATGGTATACTGTGGTATACTACTGCGATGAGACCTTCATTATGTCGGCCTTTCCTGTGGTATACTGTGGTATACTGCTGCGATGAGACCTTTATTATGTAGGCCTTTCCTGTTGTATACTGTGGTATACTGCTGCGATGAGACCTTTATTATGTCGGCCTTTCCTGTGGTATACTGTGGTATACTTCTGCGATGAGACCTTTATTATGTCGGCCTTTCCTGTGGTATACTGTGGTATACTACTGCGATGAAACCTTTATTATGTCGGCCTTTCCTGTGGTATACTGTGGTATACTACTGCGATGAGACCTTCATTATGTCGGCCTTTCCTGTGGTATACTGTGGTATACTACTGCGATGAGACCTTCATTATGTCGGCCTTTCCTGTGGTATACTGTGTTATACTACTGCGATGAGACCTTTATTATGTAGGCCTTTCCTGTGGTATACTGTGGTATACGACTGCGATGAGACCTTTATTATGTCGGCCTTTCCTGTGGTATACTGTGGTATACTACTGCGATGAGACCTTTATTATGTAGGCCTTTCCTGTTGTATGCTGTGATATACTACTGCGATGAGACCTTTATTATGTAGGCCTTTCCTATGGTATACTGTTGTATACTACTGCGATGAGACCTTTATTATGTCGGTCTTTCCTGTGGTATACTTTGGTATACTACTGCGATGAGATCTTTGTTATGTCGGCCTTTCCTGTTGTATACTGTGGTATACTACTGCGATGAGACCTTCATTATGTCGGCCTTTCCTGTTGTATACTGTGGTATACTGCTACGATGAGACCTTCATTATGTCGGCCTTTCCTGTTGTATGCTGTGGTATACTGCTGCGATAAGACCTTCATTATGTCGGCCTTTACTGTGGTATACTGTGGTATACTACTGCGATGAGACCTTCATTATATCGGCCTTTCCTGTGATATACTGTGGTATACTGTAGTATACTACTGTGATGAGACCTTTATTATGTCGGCCTTTCCTGTGGTATTCTGTGGTATACTACTGCGATGAGACTTTTATTATGTCGGCCTTTCCTATGGTATACTGTGGTATACTAATGCGATGAGACCTTTATTATGTCGGCATTTCCTGTGGTATACTGTAGTATACTACTGCGATGGGACCTTTATTTTGTCGGCTTTTCCTATGGTATACTGTGGTATACTACTGCGATGAGACCTTCATTATGTCGGCCTTTCCTGTGGTATACTGTGGTATACTGCTGCGATGAGACCTTTATTATGTAGGCCTTTCCTGTTGTATACTGTGGTATACTACTGCGATGAGACCTTTATTATGTTGGCCTTTCCTGTGGTATACTGTGGTATACTGTGGTATACTACTGCGATGAGACCTTTATTATGTCGGCCTTTCCTGTGGTATACTGTGGTATACTACTGCGATGAGACCTTTATTATGTAGGCATTTCCTATCGTATACTGTGGTATACTGTGGTATACTACTGCGATGAGACCTTTATTATGTCGGCCTTTCCTATGGTATACTGTGGTATACTACTGCGATGAGACCTTTATTTTGTCGGCCTTTCCTATATTATACTGTGGTATACTGCTGCGATGAGACCTTTATTATGTAGGCCTTTCCTGTTGTATACTGTGGTATACTGCTGCGATGAGACCTTTATTATGTCGGCCTTTCCTGTGGTATACTGTGGTATACTTCTGCGATGAGACCTTTATTATGTCGGCCTTTCCTGTGGTATACTGTTGTATACTACTGCGATGAAACCTTTATTATGTCGGCCTTTCCTGTGGTATACTGTGGTATACTACTGCGATGAGACCTTCATTATGTCGGCCTTTCCTGTGGTATACTGTGGTATACTACTGCGATGAGACCTTTATTATGTCGGCCTTTCCTGTGGTATACTGTGGTATACTACTGCGATGAGACCTTTATTATGTAGGCCTTTCCTGTTGTATGCTGTGATATACTACTGCGATGAGACCTTTATTATGTAGGCCTTTCCTATGGTATACTGTGGTATACTACTGCGATGAGACCTTTATTATGTCGGTCTTTCCTGTGGTATACTTTGGTATACTACTGCGATGAGACCTTTGTTATGTCGGCCTTTCCTGTTGTATACTGTGGTATACTACTGCGATGAGACCTTCATTATGTCGGCCTTTCCTGTGGTATACTGTGGTATTCTACTGCGATGAGACCTTCATTATGTCGGCCTTTCCTGTTGTATACTGTGGTATACTGCTGCGATGAGACCTTCATTATGTCGCCCTTTCCTGTTGTATGCTGTGGTATACTGCTGCGATAAGACCTTCATTATGTCGGCCTTTCCTGTGGTATACTGTTGTATACTACTGCGATGAGACCTTCATTATATCGGCCTTTCCTGTGATATACTGTGGTATACTGTAGTATACTACTGCGATGAGACCTTTATTATGTCGGCCTTTCCTGTGGTATTCTGTGGTATACTACTGCGATGAGACTTTTATTATGTCGGCCTTTCCTGTGGTATACTGTGGTATACTACTGCGATGAGACCTTTATTATGTAGGCCTTTCCTGTGGTATTCTGTGGTATACTACTGCTATGAGACCTTTATTATGTAGGAATTTCCTGTGGTATACTGTGGTATACTACTGCGATGAGACCTTTATTATGTCGGCCTTTCCTGTGGTATACTGTGGTATACTACTGCGATGGGACCTTCATTATGTCGGCCTTTCCTGTCGTATACTGTGGTATACTACTGCGATGAGACCTTCATTATGTCGGCCTTTCCTGTTGTTTGCTGTGGTATACTGCTGCGACGAGACCTTTATTATGTAGGCCTTTCCTATGGTATACTGTGGTATACTACTGCGATGAGACCTTTATTATGACTGCCTTTCCTATGGTATGCTGTGGTATACTACTGCGACGAGACGTTTATTATGTCGGCCTTTCTTGTGGTATACTGTGGTATACTACTGCGATGAGACCTTTATTTTGTCGGCTTTTCCTATGGTATACTGTGGTATACTACTGCGATGAGACCTTCATTATGTCGGCCTTTCCTGTGGTATACTGTGGTATACTGCTGTGATGAGACCTTTATTACGTAGGCCTTTCCTGTTGTATACTGTGGTATACTGCTGCGATGAGACCTTGATTATGTCGGCCGTTCCTGTGGTATACTGTGGTATACTACTACGATGAGACCTTTATTATGTCGGCCTTTCCTGTGGTATACTGTGGTATACTACTGCGATGAGACCTTTATTTTGTCGGCCTTTCCTGTGGTATACTGTGGTATACTACTGCGATGAGACCTTCATTATGTCGGCCTTTCCTGTGGTATACTGTGGTATACTACTGCGATGAGACCTTTATTACGTCGGCCTTTTATGTGGTATACTGTGGTATACTACTGCGATGAGACCTTTATTATGTAGGCCTTTCCTGTGGTATACTGTGGTATACTACTGCGATGAGACCTTTATTATGTAGGCTTTTCCTATGGTATACTGTGGTATCCTGCTGCGTCGAGACCTTTGTTATGTAGGCTTTTCCTGTGGTATACTGTGGTATACTACTGCGATGAGACCTTTATTATGTAGGCCTTTCCTGTGGTATACTGTGGTATACTACTGCGATGAGACCTTTATTATGTAGGCCTTTCCTATGGTATACTGTGGTATACTGTGGTATACTACTGCGATGAGACCTTTATTATGTAGGCCTTTCCTGTGGTATACTGTGGTATACTACTGCGATGAGACCTTTATTATGTAGGCCTTTCCTGTGGTATACTACTGCGATGAGACCTTTATTATGGCGTCCTTTCCTGTGGTATACTGTGGTATACTACTGCGATGAGACCTTCATTATGTCGGCCTTTCCTGTGGTATACTGTGGTATACTGTGGTATACTACTGCGATGAGACCTTTATTATGTCGGCCTTTCCTGTGGTATACTGTGGTATACTACTGCGATGAGACCTTTATTATGTCGGCCTTTCCTGTGGTATAATGTGTTATACTACTGCGATGAGACCTTTATTATGTAGGGCCTTTCCTGTGGTATACTGTGGTATACTACTGCGATGAGACCTTTATTATGTCGGCCTTTCCTGTGGTATACTGTGGTATACTACTGCGATGAGACCTTTATTATGTAGGCCTTTCCTGTTGTATGCTGTGATATACTACTGCGATGAGACCTTTATTATGTAGGCCTTTCCTATGGTATACTGTGGTATACTACTGCGATGAGACCTTTATTATGTCGGTCTTTCCTGTGGTATACTTTGGTATACTACTGCGATGAGACCTTTGTTATGTCGGCCTTTCCTGTTGTATACTGTGGTATACTACTGCGATCAGACCTTCATTATGTCGGCCTTTCTGTGGTATACTGTGGTATTCTACTGCGATGAGACCTTCATTATGTCGGCCTTTCCTGTTGTATACTGTGGTATACTGCTGCGATGAGACCTTCATTATGTCGGCCTTTCCTGTTGTATACTGTGGTATACTGCTGCGATGAGACCTTCATTATGTCGGCCTTTCCTGTTGTATGCTGTGGTATACTGCTGCGATGAGACCTTTATTATGTAGGCCTTTCCTGTGGTATACTGTGGTATACTACTGCGATGAGACCTTTATTATGTAGGCTTTTCCTATGGTATACTGTGGTATCCTGCTGCGTCGAGACCTTTATTATGTAGGCTTTTCCTGTGGTATACTGTGGTATACTACTGCGATGAGACCTTTATTATGTAGGCCTTTCCTGTGGTATACTGTGGTATACTACTGCGACGAGACCTTTATTATGTAGGCCTTTCCTATGGTATACTGTGGTATACTGTGGTATACTACTGCGATGAGACCTTTATTATGTAGGCCTTTCCTGTGGTATACTGTGGTATACTACTGCGATGAGACCTTTATTATGTAGGCCTTTCCTGTGGTATACTGTGGTATACTACTGCGATGAGACCTTTATTTTGTCGGCCTTTCCTGTGGTATACTGTGGTATACTACTGCGATGAGACCTTTATTATGTCGGCCTTTCCTATGGTATACTGTGGTATACTAGTGCGATGAGACCTTTATTATGTCGGCCTTTCCTGTGGTATACTGTGGTATACTACTGCGATGAGACCTTTATTTTGTCGGCCTTTCCTATGGTATACTGTGGTATACTACTGCGATGAGACCTTCATTATGTCGGCCTTTCCTGTGGTATACTGTGGTATACTGCTGCGATGAGACCTTTATTATGTAGGCCTTTCCTGTTGTATACTGTGGTATACTGCTGCGATGAGACCTTTATTATGTCGGCCTTTCCTGTGGTATACTGTGGTATACTTCTGCGATGAGACCTTTATTATGTCGGCCTTTCCTGTGGTATACTGTGGTATACTACTGCGATGAAACCTTTATTATGTCGGCCTTTCCTGTGGTATACTGTGGTATACTACTGCGATGAGACCTTCATTATGTCGGCCTTTCCTGTGGTATACTGTGGTATACTACTGCGATGAGACCTTCATTATGTCGGCCTTTCCTGTGGTATACTGTGTTATACTACTGCGATGAGACCTTTATTATGTAGGCCTTTCCTGTGGTATACTGTGGTATACGACTGCGATGAGACCTTTATTATGTCGGCCTTTCCTGTGGTATACTGTGGTATACTACTGCGATGAGACCTTTATTATGTAGGCCTTTCCTGTTGTATGCTGTGATATACTACTGCGATGAGACCTTTATTATGTAGGCCTTTCCTATGGTATACTGTGGTATACTACTGCGATGAGACCTTTATTATGTCGGTCTTTCCTGTGGTATACTTTGGTATACTACTGCGATGAGATCTTTGTTATGTCGGCCTTTCCTGTTGTATACTGTGGTATACTACTGCGATGAGAACCTTCATTATGTCGGCCTTTCCTGTTGTATACTGTGGTATACTGCTACGATGAGACCTTCATTATGTCGGCCTTTCCTGTTGTATGCTGTGGTATACTGCTGCGATAAGACCTTCATTATGTCGGCCTTTACTGTGGTATACTGTGGTATACTACTGCGATGAGACCTTCATTATATCGGCCTTTCCTGTGATATACTGTGGTATACTGTAGTATACTACTGTGATGAGACCTTTATTATGTCGGCCTTTCCTGTGGTATTCTGTGGTATACTACTGCGATGAGACTTTTATTATGTCGGCCTTTCCTATGGTATACTGTGGTATACTAATGCGATGAGACCTTTATTATGTCGGCATTTCCTGTGGTATACTGTAGTATACTACTGCGATGAGACCTTTATTTTGTCGGCTTTTCCTATGGTATACTGTGGTATACTACTGCGATGAGACCTTCATTATGTCGGCCTTTCCTGTGGTATACTGTGGTATACTGCTGCGATGAGACCTTTATTATGTAGGCCTTTCCTGTTGTATACTGTGGTATACTACTGCGATGAGACCTTTATTATGTTGGCCTTTCCTGTGGTATACTGTGGTATACTGTGGTATACTACTGCGATGAGACCTTTATTATGTCGGCCTTTCCTGTGGTATACTGTGGTATACTACTGCGATGAGACCTTTATTATGTAGGCATTTCCTATCGTATACTGTGGTATACTGTGGTATACTACTGCGATGAGACCTTTATTATGTCGGCCTTTCCTATCGTATACTGTGGTATACTACTGCGATGAGACCTTTATTTTGTCGGCCTTTCCTATATTATACTGTGGTATACTGCTGCGATGAGACCTTTATTATGTAGGCCTTTCCTGTTGTATACTGTGGTATACTGCTGCGATGAGACCTTTATTATGTCGGCCTTTCCTGTGGTATACTGTGGTATACTTCTGCGATGAGACCTTTATTATGTCGGCCTTTCCTGTGGTATACTGTTGTATACTACTGCGATGAAACCTTTATTATGTCGGCCTTTCCTGTGGTATACTGTGGTATACTACTGCGATGAGACCTTCATTATGTCGGCCTTTCCTGTGGTATACTGTGGTATACTACTGCGATGAGACCTTTATTATGTCGGCCTTTCCTGTGGTATACTGTGGTATACTACTGCGATGAGACCTTTATTATGTAGGCCTTTCCTGTTGTATGCTGTGATATACTACTGCGATGAGACCTTTATTATGTAGGCCTTTCCTATGGTATACTGTGGTATACTACTGCGATGAGACCTTTATTATGTCGGTCTTTCCTGTGGTATACTTTGGTATACTACTGCGATGAGACCTTTGTTATGTCGGCCTTTCCTGTTGTATACTGTGGTATACTACTGCGATGAGACCTTCATTATGTCGGCCTTTCCTGTGGTATACTGTGGTATTCTACTGCGATGAGACCTTCATTATGTCGGCCTTTCCTGTTGTATACTGTGGTATACTGCTGCGATGAGACCTTCATTATGTCGCCCTTTCCTGTTGTATGCTGTGGTATACTGCTGCGATAAGACCTTCATTATGTCGGTCTTTCCTGTGGTATACTGTTGTATACTACTGCGATGGGACCTTCATTATATCGGCCTTTCCTGTGATATACTGTGGTATACTGTAGTATACTACTGCGATGAGACCTTTATTATGTCGGCCTTTCCTGTGGTATTCTGTGGTATACTACTGCGATGAGACTTTTATTATGTCGGCCTTTCCTGTGGTATACTGTGGTATACTACTGCGATGAGACCTTTATTATGTAGGCCTTTCCTGTGGTATTCTGTGGTATACTACTGCTATGAGACCTTTATTATGTAGGAATTTCCTGTGGTATACTGTGGTATACTACTGCGATGAGACCTTTATTATGTCGGCCTTTCCTGTGGTATACTGTGGTATACTACTGCGATGGGACCTTCATTATGTCGGCCTTTCCTGTCGTATACTGTGGTATACTACTGCGATGAGACCTTCATTATGTCGGCCTTTCCTGTTGTTTGCTGTGGTATACTGCTGCGACGAGACCTTTATTATGTAGGCCTTTCCTATGGTATACTGTGGTATACTACTGCGATGAGACCTTTATTATGACTGCCTTTCCTATGGTATGCTGTGGTATACTACTGCGACGAGACGTTTATTATGTCGGCCTTTCTTGTGGTATACTGTGGTATACTACTGCGATGAGACCTTTATTTTGTCGGCTTTTCCTATGGTATACTGTGGTATACTACTGCGATGAGACCTTCATTATGTCGGCCATTCCTGTGGTATACTGTGGTATACTGCTGTGATGAGACCTTTATTACGTAGGCCTTTCCTGTTGTATACTGTGGTATACTGCTGCGATGAGACCTTGATTATGTCGGCCGTTCCTGTGGTATACTGTGGTATACTACTACGATGAGACCTTTATTATGTCGGCCTTTCCTGTGGTATACTGTGGTATACTACTGCGATGAGACCTTTATTTTGTCGGCCTTTCCTGTGGTATACTGTGGTATACTACTGCGATGAGACCTTCATTATGTCGGCCTTTCCTGTGGTATACTGTGGTATACTACTGCGATGAGACCTTTATTATGTCAGCCTTTCCTGTGGTATATTGTGTTATACTACTGCGATGAGACCTTTATTATGTAGGCCTTTCCTGTGGTATACAGTGGTATACTACTGCGATGAGACCTTTATTATGTCGGCCTTTCCTGTGGTATACTGTGGTATACTACTGCAATGAGTCCTTCATTATGTAGGCCTTTCCTGTGGTATACTGTGGTATACTACTGCGACGAGACCTTTATTATGTCGGCATTTCCTGTGGTATACTGTGGTATACTACTGCGACGAGACCTTTATTATGTCGGCCTTTCCTATGGTATACTTTGGTATACTACTGCGATGAGACCTTCATTATATCGGCCTTTCCTGTTGTATGCTGTGGTCTACTGCTGCGACGAGACCTTTATTATGTCGGCCTTTCCTGTGGTATACTGTGGTATACTACTGCGATGAGACCTTCATTATGTCGGCCTTTCCTATGGTATACTGTGGTATACTACTGCGATGAGACCTTTATTTTGTCGGCCTTTCCTGTGGTATACTGTGGAATAGTGCTGCGATAAAACCTTTATTATGTCGGCCTTTCCTGTTGTATACTGTGGTATACTACTGCGATGAGACCTTTATTATGTCGGCCTTTCCTGTGGTATACTGTGGTATACTACTGCGATGAGACCTTTATTATGTCGGATTTTCCTGTGGTATACTACTGCGATGAGACCTTTTTTATGTAGGCCTTTCCTATGGTATACTGTGGTATACTACTGCGATGAGACCTTTATTATGTTGGCCTTTCCTGTGGTATACTGTGGTATACTGTGGTATACTACTGCGATGAGAACTTTATTATGTCGGCCTTTCCTGTTGTATACTGTGGTATACTACTGCGATGAGACCTTTATTATGTAGGCATTTCCTATCGTATACTGTGGTATACTGTGGTATACTACTGCGATGAGACCTTTATTATGTCGGCCTTTCCTATGGTATACTGTGGTATACTACTGCGATGAGACCTTTATTTTGTCGGCCTTTCCTATATTATACTGTGGTATACTGCTGCGATGAGACCTTTATTATGTAGGCCTTTCCTGTTGTATACTGTGGTATACTGCTGCGATGAGACCTTTATTATGTCGGCCTTTCCTGTGGTATACTGTGGTATACTTCTGCGATGAGACCTTTATTATGTCGGCCTTTCCTGTGGTATACTGTGGTATACTACTGCGATGAAACCTTTATTATGTCGGCCTTTCCTGTGGTATACTGTGGTATACTACTGCGATGAGACCTTCATTATGTCGGCCTTTCCTGTGGTATACTGTGGTATACTACTGCGATGAGACCTTTATTATGTCGGCCTTTCCTGTGGTATACTGTGGTATACTACTGCGATGAGACCTTTATTATGTAGGCCTTTCCTGTTGTATGCTGTGATATACTACTGCGATGAGACCTTTATTATGTAGGCCTTTCCTATGGTATACTGTGGTATACTACTGCGATGAGACCTTTATTATGTCGGTCTTTCCTGTGGTATACTTTGGTATACTACTGCGATGAGACCTTTGTTATGTCGGCCTTTCCTGTTGTATACTGTGGTATACTACTGCGATGAGACCTTCATTATGTCGGCCTTTCCTGTGGTATACTGTGGTATTCTACTGCGATGAGACCTTCATTATGTCGGCCTTTCCTGTTGTATACTGTGGTATACTGCTGCGATGAGACCTTCATTATGTCGCCCTTTCCTGTTGTATGCTGTGGTATACTGCTGCGATAAGACCTTCATTATGTCGGCCTTTCCTGTGGTATACTGTTGTATACTACTGCGATGAGACCTTCATTATATCGGCCTTTCCTGTGATATACTGTGGTATACTGTAGTATACTACTGCGATGAGACCTTTATTATGTCGGCCTTTCCTGTGGTATTCTGTGGTATACTACTGCGATGAGACTTTTATTATGTCGGCCTTTCCTGTGGTATACTGTGGTATACTACTGCGATGAGACCTTTATTATGTAGGCCTTTCCTGTGGTATACTGTGGTATACTACTGCTATGAGACCTTTATTATGTAGGCATTTCCTGTGGTATACTGTGGTATACTACTGCGATGAGACCTTTATTATGTCGGCCATTCCTGTGGTATACTGTGGTATACTACTGCGATGGGACCTTCATTATGTCGGCCTTTCCTGTCGTATACTGTGGTATACTACTGCGATGAGACCTTCATTATGTCGGCCTTTCCTGTTGTATGCTGTGGTATACTGCTGCGACGAGACCTTTATTATGTAGGCCTTTCCTATGGTATACTGTGGTATACTACTGCGATGAGACCTTTATTATGACTGCCTTTCCTATGGTATGCTGTGGTATACTACTGCGACGAGACCTTTATTATGTCGGCCTTTCTTGTGGTATACTGTGGTATACTACTGCGATGAGACCTTTATTTTGTCGGCTTTTCCAATGGTATACTGTGGTATACTACTGCGATGAGACCTTCATTATGTCGGCCTTTCCTGTGGTATACTGTGGTATACTGCTGTGATCAGACCTTTATTATGTAGGCCTTTCCTGTTGTATACTGTGGTATACTGCTGCGATGAGACCTTGATTATGTCGGCCGTTCCTGTGGTATACTGTGGTATACTACTACGATGAGACCTTTATTATGTCGGCCTTTCCTGTGGTATACTGTGGTATACTACTGCGATGAGACCTTTATTTTGTCGGCCTTTCCTGTGGTATACTGTGGTATACTACTGCGATGAGACCTTCATTATGTCGGCCTTTCCTGTGGTATACTGTGGTATACTACTGCGATGAGACCTTTATTATGTCGGCCTTTCCTGTGGTATATTGTGTTATACTACTGCGATGAGACCTTTATTATGTAGGCCTTTCCTGTGGTATACAGTGGTATACTACTGCGATGAGACTTTTTTATGTCGGCCTTTCCTGTGGTATACTGTGGTATACTACTGCAATGAGTCCTTCATTATGTAGGCCTTTCCTGTGGTATACTGTGGTATACTACTGCGACGAGACCTTTGTTATGTCGGCATTTCCTGTGGTATACTGTGGTATACTACTGCGACGAGACCTTTATTATGTCGGCCTTTCCTATGGTATACTTTGGTATACTACTGCGATGAGACCTTCATTATATCGGCCTTTCCTGTTGTATGCTGTGGTCTACTGCTGCGACGAGACCTTTATTATGTCGGCCTTTCCTGTGGTATACTGTGGTATACTACTGCGATGAGACCTTCATTATGTCGGCCTTTCCTATGGTATACTGTGGTATACTACTGCGATGAGACCTTTATTTTGTCGGCCTTTCCTGTGGTATACTGTGGAATAGTGCTGCGATAAAACCTTTATTATGTCGGCCTTTCCTGTTGTATACTGTGGTATACTACTGCGATGAGACCTTTATTATGTCGGCCTTTCCTGTGGTATACTGTGGTATACTACTGCGATGAGACCTTTATTATGTCGGATTTTCCTGTGGTATACTACTGCGATGAGACCTTTTTTATGTAGGCCTTTCCTATGGTATACTGTGGTATACTACTGCGATGAGACCTTTATTATGTTGGCCTTTCCTGTGGTATACTGTGGTATACTACTGCGATGAGACCTTTATTATGTCGGCCTTTCCTATGGTATACTGTGGTATACTACTGCGATGAGACCTTTATTTTGTCGGCCTTTCCTATATTATACTGTGGTATACTGTGGTATACTACTGCGATGAGACCTTTATTATGTCGGCCTTTCCTATGGTATACTGTGGTATACTGTGGTATACTTCTGCGATGAAACCTTTATTATGTCGGCCTTTCCTATGGTATACTGTGGTATACTGTGGTATACTGTGGTATACTACTGCGATGAGACCTTTATTATGTCGGCCTTTCCTATGGTATACTGTGGTATACTACTGCGATGAGACCTTTATTTTGTCGGCCTTTCCTATATTATACTGTGGTATACTGTGGTATACTACTGCGATGAGACCTTTATTATGTCGGCCTTTCCTATGGTATACTGTGGTATACTGTGGTATACTTCTGCGATGAAACCTTTATTATGTCGGCCTTTCCTATGGTATACTGTGGTATACTGTGGTATACTGTGGTATACTACTGCGATGAGACCTTTATTATGTCGGCCTTTCCTATGATATACTGTGGTATACTGTGGTATACTACTGCGATGAGACCTTTATTATGTAGGCCTTTCCTGTGGTATACTGTGGTATACTACTGCGATGAGACCTTTATTATGTAGGCCTTTCCTATGGTATACTGTGGTATACTGTGGTATACTGTGGTATACTACTGCGATGAGACCTTTATTATGTAGGCCTTTCCTGTGGTATACTGTGGTATACTACTGCGATGAGACCTTTATTATGTAGGCCTTTCCTGTGGTATACTGTGGTATTACTACTGCGATGAGACCTTTATTTTGTCGGCCTTTCCTGTGGTATTCTGAGGTATACTACTGCGATGAGACCTTTGTTATGTCGGCCTTTCCTATGGTATACTGTGGTATACTACTGCGATGAGACCTTTATTATGTCGGCCTATCCTGTGGTATACTGTGGTATACTACTGCGATGAGACCTTTATTTTGTCGGCCTTTCCTATGGTATACTGTGGTATACTACTGCGATTAGACCTTCATTATGTCTGCCTTTCCTGTGGTATACTGTGGTATACTGCTGCGTTGAGACCTTTATTATGTAGGCCTTTCCTGTTGTATACTGTGGTATACTGCTGCGATGAGACCTTGATTATGTCGGCCGTTCCTGTGGTATACTGTGGTATACTACTGCGATGAGACCTTTATTATGTCGGCCTTTCCTGTGGTATACTGTGGTATACTACTGCGATGAGACCTTTATTATGTCGGCCTTTCCTGTGGTATACTGTGGTATACTACTGCGATGAGACCTTCATTATGTCGGCCTTTCCTGTGGTATACTGTGGTATACTAGTGCGATGAGACCTTTATTATGTCGGCCTTTACTGTGGTATACTGTGTTATACTACTGCGATGAGACCTTTATTATGTCGGCCTTTCCTGTGGTATACTGTGGTATACTACTGCGATGAGACCTTTATTATGTCGGCCTTTCCTGTGGTATACTGTGGTATACTACTGCGATGAGACCTTTATTATGTAGGCCTTTCCTGTTGTATGCTGTGATATACTACTGCGATGAGACCTTTATTATGTCGGCCTTTCCTGTGGTATACTGTTTTATATTACTGCGATGAGACCTTCATTATGTCGGCCTTTCCTGTGGTTTATTGTGGTATACTACTGCGACGAGACCTTTACTATGTAGGCCTTTCCTATGGTATACTGTGGTATACTACTGCGATGAGACCTTTATTATGTCGGTCTTTCCTGTGGTATATTGTGGTATACTACTGCGATGAGACCTTGATTTTGTCGGCCTTTCCTGTTGTATGCTGTGGTATACTGCTGCGACGAGACCTTTATTTTGTAGGCCTTTCCTATGGTATACTGTGGTATACTACTGCGATGAGACCTTTATTATGTCCGCCTTTCCTGTGGTATACTGTGGTATACTACTGCGACGAGACCTTTATTATGTCGGCCTTTCCAGTGGTATACTGTGGTATACTACTGTGATGAGACCTTCATTATGTCGGTTTTCCTGTTGTATGATGTGGTATACTGCTGCGACGAGACCTTTATTATGTCGGCTTTTCCTGTCTTATACTGTGGTATACTACTGCGATGAGACCTTCATTATGTCGGCCTTTCCTGTGGTATACTGTGGTATACTACTGCGATGAGACCTTTATTATGTCCGCCTTTCTGTGGTATACTGTGGTATACTACTGCGACGAGACCTTTATTATTTCGGCCTTTCCTGTGGTATACTGTGGTATACTACTGCGATGAGACCTTCATTATGTCGGTTTTCCTGTTCTATGATGTGGTATACTGCTGCGACGAGACCTTTATTATGTCGGCCTTTCCTGTGGTATACTGTGGTATACTACTGCGATGAGACCTTCATTATGTCGGCCTTTCCTGTGTATACTGTGGTATACTACTGCGACGAGACCTTTATTATGTCGGCCTTTCCTGTGGTATACTGTGGTATACTACTTCGACGAGACCTTCATTATGTCGGCCTTTCCTGTTGTATACTGTGGTATACTGCTGCGATGAGACCTTCATTATGTCGGGCCTTTCCTGTTGTATGCTGTGGTATACTGCTGCGATGAGACCTTCATTATGTCGGCCTTTCCTGTGGTATAATGTGGTATACTACTGCGACGAGACCTTCATTATGTCGGCCTTTCCTGTGGTATACTGTGGTATACTGTGGTATACTACTGCGATGAGACCTTTATTATGTCGGCCTTTCCTGTGGTATACTGTGGTATACTACTGCGATGAGACCTTTATTATGTAGGCCTTTCCTGTGGTATACTGTGGTATTTCTACTGCGATGAGACCTTTATTATGTCCGCCTTTCCTGTGGTATACTGTGGTATACTAGTGCGATGAGACCTTTATTTTGTCGGCCTTTCCTATGGTATACTGTGGTATACTACTGCGATGAGACCTTCATTATGTCGGCCTTTCCTGTGGTATACTGTGGTATACTGCTGCGATGAGACCTTTATTATGTAGGCCTTTCCTGTTGTATACTGTGGTATACTGCTGCGATGAGAACTTTATTATGTCGGCCTTTCCTGTGGTATACTGTGGTATACTACTGCGATGAGACCTTTATTATGTCGGCCTTTCCTGTGGTATACTGTGGTATACTACTGCGATGAGACCTTTATTATGTCGGCCTTTCCTGTGGTATACTGTGGTATACTATTGCGATGAGACCTTCATTATGTCGACCTTTCCTGTGGTATACTGTGGTATACTACTGCGATGAGACCTTCATTATGTCGGCCTTTCCTGTGGTATACTGTGTTATACTACGGCGATGAGACCTTTATTATGTAGGCCTTTCCTGTGGTATACTGTGGTATACTACTGCGATGAGACCTTTATTATGTCGGCCTTTCCTGTTGTATACTGTGGTATACTACTGCGATGAGACCTTTATTATGTAGGCCTTTCCTGTTGTATGCTGTGATATACTACTGCGATGAGACCTTTATTATGTCGGGCCTTTCCTATGGTATACTGTGGTATACTACTGTGATGAGACCTTTATTATGTCGGTCTTTCCTGTGGTATACTTTGGTATACTACTGCGATGAGACCTTTGTTATGTCGGCCTTTCCTGTTGTATACTGTGGTATACTACTGCGATGAGACCTTCATTATGTCGGCCTTTCCTGTGGTATACTGTGGTATTCTACTGCGATGAGACCTTCATTATGTCGGCCTTTCCTGTTGTATACTGTGGTATACTGCTGCGATGAGACCTTCATTATGACGGCCTTTCCTGTTGTATGCTGTGGTATACTGCTGCAATAAGACCTTCATTATGTCGCCTTTCCTGTGGTATACTGTGGTATACTACTACGATGAGACCTTTATTATGTCGGCCTTTCCTGTGGTATACTGTGGTATACTACTGCGATGAGACCTTTATTTTGTCGGCCTTTCCTGTGGTATACTGTGGTATACTACTGCGATGAGACCTTCATTATGTCGGCCTTTCCTGTGGTATACTGTGGTATACTACTGCGATGAGACCTTTATTATGTCGGCCTTTCCTGTGGTATATTGTGTTATACTACTGCGATGAGACCTTTATTATGTAGGCCTTTCCTGTGGTATACAGTGGTATACTACTGCGATGAGACCTTTATTATGTCGGCCTTTCCTGTGGTATACTGTGGTATACTTACTGCAATGAGTCCTTCATTATGTAGGCCTTTCCTGTGGTATACTGTGGTATACTACTGCGACGAGACCTTTATTATGTCGGCCTTTCCTGTGGTATACTGTGGTATACTACTGCGACGAGACCTTTATTATGTCGGCCTTTCCTATGGTATACTTTGGTATACTACTGCGATGAGACCTTCATTATATCGGCCTTTCCTGTTGTATGCTGTGGTCTACTGCTGCGACGAGACCTTTATTATGTCGGCCTTTCCTGTGGTATACTGTGGTATACTACTGCGATGAGACCTTCATTATGTCGGCCTTTCCTATGGTATACTGTGGTATATTACTGCGATGAGACCTTTATTTTGTCGGCCTTTCCTGTGGTATACTGTGGAATAGTGCTGCGATAAAACCTTTATTATGTCGGCCTTTCCTGTTGTATACTGTGGTATACTACTGCGATGAGACCTTTATTATGTCGGCCTTTCCTGTGGTATACTGTGGTATACTACTGCGATGAGACCTTTATTATGTCGGATTTTCCTGTGGTATACTACTGCGATGAGACCTTTTTTATGTAGGCCTTTCCTATGGTATACTGTGGTATACTACTGCGATGAGACCTTTATTATGTTGGCCTTCCTGTGGTATACTGTGGTATACTGTGGTATACTACTGCGATGAGACCTTTATTATGTCGGCCTTTCCTGTGGTATACTGTGGTATACTACTGCGATGAGACCTTTATTATGTAGGCATTTCCTATCGTATACTGTGGTATACTGTGGTATACTACTGCGATGAGACCTTTATTATGTCGGCCTTTCCTATGGTATACTGTGGTATACTACTGCGATGAGACCTTTATTTTGTCGGCCTTTCCTATATTATACTGTGGTATACTGCTGCGATGAGACCTTTATTATGTAAGCCTTTCCTGTTGTATACTGTGGTATACTGCTGCGATGAGACCTTTATTATGTCGGCCTTTCCTGTGGGTATACTGTGGTATACTTCTGCGATGAGACCTTTATTATGTCGGCCTTTCCTGTGGTATACTGTTGTATACTTCTGCGATGAAACCTTTATTATGTCGGCCTTTCCTGTGGTATACTGTGGTATACTACTGCGATGAGACCTTCATTAT